>CM042009.1:113218499-113543499 GCA_023525715.1 Cichorium intybus | reverse complement strand
ATGCATTTATGCAAATATACACATATATTCACATGTACACATACATTTATGCATATGTGCAGCTACCATTATGCATATGTGCATCAATGTTTCGGTTCTTGAAACAAAATAAAACTTAGTTCTTCGCAAAAAAAACATAGAAATTGGGCATACCTTTGTGATTTGAAGAACAACTTGTGTGCATATGTGCTTATACCATGGATTTAAACACATAAAACATATATGTGCATATGTACATATGCACATGTACATATGCATATAAAATGCTACCAAAAACATGCACATGTGAACATATGCCTATGGACAAAATGCATATACAGATATGCACATACATAGATGAACACATGCATATGCACAAAAAAGCACATTGCTAATTTTGATAGAACAATAAATTTTAATTGAAATATATGGACAAATAAACGTAGATACACACAAATTTACGCAAAAAAAATCTCTTGAACCTGGATTGTTGAAATTGTGATTTTCTCTTGAACATGGATGTTGAATCAATAGAGAATTGTGGTGGCGGTCCAATTGTCGCGTTTTACTCATCACCCACACAAACACTTTGAAACTACAACTGAAATTTAATAAGAACTTTAAGAGAATCATATTGAAGATCATAGAAAGTTACCTTCTACATTGACTATGCAAATGCAGTGAATCAGAATTCAGAAATATATATATTCAGATTTATACGGTATAATATTTTTAGAAAAATACATAATTATCATGAATCTAAAGGGCTGAAAAAACTAACCGACTATTTGCATCCTTACATTCTAAGAAAAGATTAACAAAATTCATCATTATTAATGTTATTCATCAACGTAAACATCAAAAACGTTTGGAAAGGAAAAGAGCGCTGAAAATGCCAATTGGCTCAACCCATTAAGTAAAAAATAACCATAATTGTCCATATTAAACGCATAACTCATTAAACCAATTAAATCAAAAATAAACAACCTCAAAATTTATAACTATATTTAATTCCCGTCCTTTTTTGGATCTGGGTGTACATTTTTTCCCTGGTTTGTGTCACGCGGTTTACATCCTTGTTCGAGTCGGGTTTATTTCCACACGGATCTTCCCTCTTTCTCGATTACTCTAGACTTCCTCGCTTTTGCGTCTTTTACACTTCACCGTCTTCTCCACATCTTCCTTCTCAGGCTTTGGGTCGGGTAGGGGTTTACCGCTCTTCTTCTTTTTCCCTTCGTCACTTCGAGACTCTTGCCAGAGCCTCCTCTATTTTTGTTTCTTTCATCGCTCGTCTATTTAAGCTAACAGAAGATCGTCAAAACTTTAGCACGGTCGAAACACAAGGTCAGCAATTTTCATTATTTCCTTCGTGTTGTATTTCATTGTTCTTCTATTGATTTTATTTTGAGAAAATTGTTATTGTTTCCGATCTTCTTGTTCCGGATAATTCCTTCATGGGTTTTAATGGGTTTTTGTTTATGTAATAAAGGTCGATGAGATTTTCGAGTTTCGGTTTGAGGTTTTTGACACAACCATCGTTCATAGACAGTAAGAATTTTACAGGTTCGCTTTTTCCTTTTTAGGGTTTTGAGATGTTTTCTCATAAAGATTTTTTCGATTTACTAAATGAATTTTGAAATTAGCTAGGGTTCTAACTTGCTTAACCTTCAGCTTTTGGTTTCACATATTCGATATTTGTTTTCAGAGGTTCTCAGTCGATTTTAGTTTATGAAAGGAAGAAGATGTTCTTCAGTTGGCTGAATCAAATGTAACTCATCACCTAGGTTTTGATTTGAAGCATTTTTAATTTTGTTTTTTGATTTGTAGGTATAAATTATAATAGGGTTTATGTTTATTTGTGATTCTAAAGGGTTACAAAATTTCGACCACATCATAGGTAGGAGTTCTTTCTGCTGAGTTGACATTTTCTCCTAAAGAAATTTCGTTCTGAGTTTAAAGCGCAGTCGTCATTCTCTTTGTATATAAAAATCTTTCGAGCTGTTTGCAATTTGGGGTTTTTGATTGCCATAAATTGCATATTATGCTGTAAATAAATATGAGATGGGTTTGGTTTGAATTCATCACAGAACACCATGGCATTAAGAGCACCTGTTGGAGGGTTAAGTATCGCTTCAACAACATCAGCTTCATTACAGGATTCTTCCACCAGAACAGGATTTTGCAGGATTCCAAGTTACAGAACATCGTTCCGTGGTTCTGGAGGTAACTTACTGATAAATATACACATACCCCTTTCAACTTCCATTAGTTTGTACTATGATTATCCTTCTGGTGTGACAACCATAAACCCCTAATTTTCATGATTTGTGTGATTTTTATTATTTTACATTTTCTAATTTGTATTGTAGTTGGAGCCCTAAATGTTACAGGATTACGGCTAGCTCACCCGCGTAATACACGATTTTACAGCCATGGTGGCATCCGGAAGAATCTTTTTGATCGTTTTGCACGAGTTGTCAATGTTATTTACAAATTATACCTCATAGGTTTTAATATGTTTAGCCCTAATTTTGTACATAATGCATACTAAATGCCCTAATCTTTATTTTTGATTTCATACAAGCATAGTCATATGCAAATGCACTCGTGAGCACATTTGAAGACCCTGAAAATATCTTAGAGCAAGCCATTATTGAAATGAATGATGATTTAATAAAGATGCGACCTTGAAAAGATCTTAGAGCAAGCCATTATTGAAATGAATGATGATTTTATAAAGATGTGACGAGATATGCAGATTTTTGTGAAAGATAAGCTGATTCGACATATTTTGTCTCAAACAGAAAAGTGAGGATAAAAAAAAATGTAATGAAAGAAAGAGAATGTAATCCTTAAAAATGGTAATAAACCGGGAGCCACTAATAGAGATAAAGAAAGAAACTACCTATGTAATAACGCATGCGCAAAGATATAAGAAAAGAGAAAAGTAAGAATGAATAAGTAATGAAGTTATGCTTAAGTGAAATGTCCAGCAAAGGACGAAATATTGTTTTAAAAGAAAGATATTGAGTATTTATAAATTTGTATAAATACAAAACTTTACCAAATTGTATTTGGGAAAAAGTTTTATAAGTAAAGAATATGATTAATATAATCTCATGAAGTTTAGGTAAACATATGAGAAGAATTACCAAGTAAGCTGCTATTTTGATAAGAATATGGAAGTATGAAATCACTTTGTAAAATAAGCTTTACTAAAAGCTTTATGTATGAATGAAATGAGGTAAAAAGAGATATAATTAGAACATGAGATAAATGGATTCTTGAGGAAACGAAGCTGAACTATGAGACATCTTATGAGAAATTGGAAGTAGAAATCTCCAAAAGTTGATTAAGAACAAAAAAAAATAACCTTAGAGGGAAATACTACAAAGACAAAAGAATAAAAAATATGATTATGTGTTGATAAAAAGAAGTATCTACTAGTAACCAAACTTTGGTTGAGAGCCTTTGAAGAGGAGGGAGAAGTGATCCCTTAAATTAATAGTTTCGTGGTGATTCCGAGGACGGAATCCCAATAAGGGGGAGGTAGTTGTAACGACCCAAAAAATCTTAAATTTATATTCGAGATAACGCTTAAGGTAAAGACCAAAATTTTTGAAAGTTTTAAAATAATGTAGTAAGAGATGTAGTAAAATTCCAAGAGTTTGGAGTAAAAGTGTGAGAAATAGAACTTGGTGTAATAAAAGTTGAAAATATATATATAAGTGAGAAATTATGATTGTAAGGGTAATTTGGTCATTTTACCATAAAAGGGTAATTTGGTCATTTGACCACATACAGGAGTTATTATGAAAGTATAATTCTAGTTTGGACTAAAAATGTAAAGAATGGAACTTTATGTAATAAAACTTAATTTTAGTGTCAAAATGAAAGAGTTGGAACTTGAGGGGTGGAAACCGTAAATATTGGGAGTATAATTGAGAAAATATCTTCTAAAATTCCCATAAGATATCAGAGAATTCTGGAGGCTTCGGGAGAGACTTGGAGGTCGTGATTTCTGGAAGGATTACGAGAAATTTGAGCTGGAATTGAAGGTTTCTAAACATTTGAGTTAAGGAATCAAAGTTTGAACACCTACTATTCATCGTCTTCTTGGGATGGAATCTGGACATTTGATTTATGAAGTTATGAAATTATTCCAGAGTTTTGTTTCCATCTAAGAATACTAAAAATATAAAGTAAACACACCTAATTTAAGAGGTGTTGTTGAAATCATGGAAAAACCCAATTTTTGGCTC
Source organism: Cichorium intybus (assembly GCA_023525715.1). Classification (NCBI taxonomy): domain Eukaryota; kingdom Viridiplantae; phylum Streptophyta; class Magnoliopsida; order Asterales; family Asteraceae; genus Cichorium; species Cichorium intybus. Next base: position 113,539,258 of record CM042009.1, on the reverse strand, counting down.
AAGAACCCTAGTTCACGGGTCCTTGTGACCAAAGATGGTGTTAATGGTTTTTATGAAGTTCAATATACTATAAAAGATGGAAGAAATCAGTTGTAATAGATAGTTTCAAGAAATTTCAATTTTTGTGCAAAAATGTGAAAAACGTGAATAGTTTAAAAATGGATGGAATCATTGATTCCAATGGTCCAAAACTCATGAAAATGAAAGGGTTTTGCCATATAATGGTACCCAATTGATTAAGAACTGAAATGAGAACTTAATACGCGAAAACAGGAAGCTACAGTACAAAAATCGGACTGAACTGGGGTCTGCAGCAAGAGCACGGGTCGTGCTCTTTTCACGGGTCGTGCTCCCCCTGCAGAGTGAAAATATAAAGCTATAGCAAAGTGCACGAGTCGTGCTCTTCATAGAGTAAATTATGCACGAGTCGTGCATCCCTTCTATTAAGAAAATGTCATTTTTGAGTTTGGAACTTGGTGCTAGACTTTTCCGATTGGTCTATGAATTATACCATAAGTCTAAAATGGTGTGAAAACACAAGGAAAATTGTCGAAATGAAAATACGACCTCCTGAGGGTACTGTAGTAAAATACGTATAATATACAATTTATTTAAATTCGGTCATTCAAAAGTTATAGACTTGTTATGACTCGTATTCGTGCTCCCCCTGCAGAGTGAAAATATAAAGCTATAGCAAAGTGCACGAGTCGTGCTCTTCATAGAGTAAATTATGCACGAGTCGTGCATCCCTTCTGTTAAGAAAATGTCATTTTTGAGTTTGGAACTTGGTGCTAGACTTGTCCGATTGGTCTATGATTTATACCATAAGTCTAAAATGGTGTGAAAACACAAGGAAAATTGTCGAAATGAAAATACGACCTCCTGAGGGTACTGTAGTAAAATACGTATAATATACGATTTATTTAAAGTCGGTCATTCAAAAGTTATAGACTTGTTATGACCCGTATTGGTATAATAAGGACTCTAATGAGGTAAAGAGTCAGTTAGAATGAATGTTAATGTATAACATGTTAATTATATGTTCACGCCAAGTGATTATTGGATCACAAAAGATTGTAAATGCAAGGAACGTGTAGTCAATCTACGAGCAATACACGAGGTGAGTACATGCAGTATTTTTACCCATTCTGGGGTACATGGCAAGTAAGTATTTTCAAGAATTTTTTATGAAAATTCTATATGTGAAATTATATGTAAGAGTATTATTTCTAACTTGTTTGTGAAAGTATAATGATATGTTTGAAGTTATGTTTTGAACTACAAGTCAAGTTAAGTGAAAGTATGTTGGTCTATGAACCAATTATGTAAAAGTATATTTTGAATACAAGTTATATATGTTTTCAAGTATGAATAGGCCTATAGCCACAAAATGTTTAAGAAGTATATTTTGGTTACAAATTGTATATGTTTTGAAGTATGAATGGGCATATAGCCATAAGATGTTTGGAAAGTATGATTTGGCATTAAGCCTAAAATGTTATAAAGACATGTTTTAAACATATGGTTTATGTGAAACAAAAGTTATGAATCTGGCATTCAGTCATAAAGACAAGAAATGATGAAGTTTGGCAATTAGCCACTATGTAAGTAAGTAATTGTTAAAGTAAGCAGAAAATGTTTTGTATGACTGGTAATTGTAGCAAGCAGCGTTAGTAAGGGAACTATGTTCCAACCTACCCGGGTTAGGTAAGGGGTCTACTGGGGAAAAACCCCATCGCAAAGTAGATTGCCTCAGCACTTCTATGGTGAGGATTGATCCGTTCTTTCTAGCCATAGAGACTTGGGGTATCACTTATGGTGATTAAAGCCCTAAGTATAAAAATCCAGCAAGCTTATAAAACCAGTCTAAGAAAGTAAGAAAGAAGTTATTTCTGTAAAGTATGTTATGAAGAAATTTTGAAAAGTAAAGAGTTATAGTATGTTACTACTATAAAGTTTTGAAAGATGTTATTTTTGTAAAGTATGTTATGAATTGATTTCGAGAAGTAACGAGTTATAGTATGTTACTACTATAAAGTTTTGACAGAAGTTTTATGTTATAAATTTACAAAAAGTTGAAAAAGAAGTTAAAGGTTTGAGTCTAAAACTCATGTAACTCACGAGACATTATTGTCTTACGTATTTTATGTTTTGCCATGTATTCCAGGTTAAGATGATATGCCATAATTGGATGAAGTTTAGCTGGAATGGAGGTCGAATTAGCTCCTACCTTGGACTCAAGGTTTAATCCTTTCTTGCTTACTATGGTTAGTTTTGATATGGATTTGTACACCCACTGTTTTAAGCATTTAAATTATCGGTTTTTGATAAACCGTATTTTTGTATTCCTGTATTTATACGAAAAACCATAGTATTTGCAAACAGTGGAAATGGGGTGTCACAAGTTGGTATCAGAGCCATAGTTTAAGCGAATTAGGATTGACTTGTTCCACTCCTAGGCTTAAACTCATGCTATAGAAATGTTAGTTTATGAAAGTATGCTATATGATGTCATAAATGATTAAGACATTATGCATTTTTTTAAAATATGTAGATATATAACACTAAGAAGTGTTAAGTTAACGTTTAAAGTGAGCAAAAATCTGACCGTTAGGAAAATTATATAATATTTTCCATAACCGTCTAAATTTATTAAAGGCTATGTTTATAAAGTAGTAAGATTTCTAGTAGTGATCACCATGTACTTATAATGGTGTTATATGTTAAGGGAACCAGTGTCCCATGAGACCTTGTGGTAACAGCAGAACCAATATGTATAGGTGATTATGGTAATATGGGCCCGTATTATCATAATCACAGGATATGTATTGAGACTGGTGGAATCGTAAAGGAATTATGGCATTCTGGTGGGTAAGGTTTGTGAAGAGAGTAGTAAGAATAACATAGGAATTATATGCCTATGTAATAAAAACAAGTGAAGACTATAAGTATAAAAAGATAGTACAGTGGATGTATACCGCATAGTATGGTAAAGTAAAAGAAATAAATGAGATAATTAATATTTTTTTAGACAGATTGAAAGATATTAAAGTATATGCCTGTCGAGGCGAGAGAAAGTATGAATAAGAGCAATTTAAAGAGGAATTATGGGTATTGATTACCTATATAAGAGTTATAAGACTCTTACATGAAGAATGAAAATTTTAAGCAGAGTATATTGATAGTACATAAATTTGTAAAAATAAAAGAGTAGTAAAAAAGAGTAGTAAAGAAGAGTCTAGTACAAGCAAGTGGTGTGAATTGGGCATGACCATTAAGTTTCAAATTTTCCTTAAAAAATGTATGAATGGTAAACATATAAAGGAAGCAAAATATCGTTGTAAGACAATAAGATTAAAAGTATGAGAAAAGCTAAAGATAGAAGATGACAATGGTAGCAGAGAGTGGAAGACTAACTGTCGGGGTTGAACAAAGAAGATAAATAAAAGTGTCCAAAGAATGGACAATTGAATAAGTTATAAGTAAGTGGTGAGTCAAGTAAAGAGACAAGCAGCAGGATAACTGAAGAGTAAATAAAGGTGAAAAATGAAGAATGATCGGTACAGAAGTCCGATAGCTTCGTTGTGCATGGTCGAAAAGAAAGAAGTTTAAGTAAAGCAAGGATATTATGCCTTGTTTAGTACAGCATAAACAAATGGAAACCATTTTGAGGTGGTAAGTTGAATGCTATATTTACATATAGATTTGGAAGTTGTTGGTACGAATTGTCCTGTAAAGAAGTGGCATTCAAATGAAGATGCACGTACTATGATGTACCCGAACAGAAGTAACGTCACAATAAGTAAATGCGGGTCGATATCCGCAAAGAATATTACTTAATGTAAAGTAGTGGCAGATTATAACCATTTGAAGGTTATGACAGGTGTCGCAACGTGAAAGGCGATTATGAAGATTCTTGATTGTCTCCAATGAACTTTTTCATAATAGAAACCAGAACTTAGTCAAAGTCAAGAGCTAATAAGCCTGAAGATTGAAGGTAGAGTACGCTTACCCGACAAGTAAAGAAAGCAGTTCGAGTTGTAAAATGTTAATTTATTCTTAAAAGAAGAATATTAAAAGTTGTCCCAGGACAAATAAAATATTAAGATAAGTGGTACCAGGTTTAGTACCTGGTGATGAGAATTTGGAAAAATAATGAGAAGATATTGGTTATTAGGAATTAAATTCCGCAACCAAATGAAGGAAAGTATAATAAGAAATACCAATAATAAAAGAGTATAATGAAGTATATTAACTGAGAAAATGTGTATAAAATTTTTTGGAGTATGAAGTATATTGAAATTGAGTCTGGAATATATGAAATATTAGATGGCTAAAAGTCTCCAAAGATTGTGGGAAATGGTTAGTACATGGCTGGTAACCATGAAGTACAAAGAAGTGTATATATGTTTATACGTGCTTATAAATATAAAAGCATGAGTAAGTTTTGAGATATATGTATATATAATGTATAAAAAGTATAAAGGTGGTTATGAAATAAGTATTCTAATTAGGATACTACAATGTATGAAGCAAAAGAGTAAAATAAGGTATTGGGCATAATGCCTCGAAATACAAAAGAATGAAAGATGATGAGAAAATAAATGACAGTTGTGTATCACCTAAAGATACATAAGAAGTAAGTCTTATATAAAATATAGGGTGTAAAAAAAAGTGGAGATTAAATGAAATAACAATGTAATGTGTTAGGCTTGTAGCCTTAAAACACATAGAAAAGATAGTAAAAGATATAATGGAAGAAAATTTGGGCCTAAAGCCTAGAAAGTTATAAGTAAAAGTATGTGAGATAAAAACAAAAGAAAAGAAGAATACAAGATAAAAGTAAGAAATTGAACATCAGATTAAAAATCTTTAGATACATGTTAGTAACAAGATCGAAAGGATGAAAATTTATCCACAAGTGATATTGGTAAGTTGAGATTGGGATTATAAAATAACATATTTGATAAAAGAGTAGGATTACCAAGTAGTAATCAAGAGATAAAAGAGAGCAACAAAGTTTATTTTTAAAAGTTTAAAGTGGGACAAGAGTTTGAGAGTTGATATTTGTGATCAAGAAGTCAATAAATATGATTTGTGAAACCTAATTACACAACGAGATGATAATATCATAAAAAGTGTAATAATATGAGAATGGTACACGGAGTACACAAGAAGATGAAAAATGTAATAGAAATGATTCTAATAAGTATGATGAGTAAATGAGGGTTAAATCTTATAAATAATAAGGGAAGATGAAAGAAATATCTAAGTTGTTAATATATTGAATGTGAAAGTAATACAAGTAAGGAATGATATAAGACAAGTATTAAAGAAGGTAATACATATAATGTACAGAAAATGAGCAAGAAGTATGTGAAAAATGATTTTTATGAAAAGTGTGAATTAAGAAGGAAGGTAGAAAATATAGTAATGGATTGCGAACGTATATAAGCTAATGGGGAGTAAAAAGAAGTTTATAATTAGTCATATAAATGACAAGAGTAGAGAAGAAGGAAGTTGACTGAAATAATAGATCAACTTCAATAGTAAAACTGTACAAGTTTACAAGGACAAATATTGTGTATTATACATAGAAAGGAAACTAATGATGTCTAATTGTTAAAATAAAAAGCGGTACGTCGTTTCAACATTTTTAGAACGAGATATGCAGATTTTTGTGAAAGATAAGCTGATTCGACATATTTTGTCCCAAACAGAAAAGTGAGGATAAAAAAAAGTGTAATGAAAGAAAGAGAATGTAATCCTTAAAAATGGTAATAAACCGGGAGCCACTAATAGAGATAAAGAAAGAAACTACCTATGTAATAACGCATGAGCAAAGATATAAGAAAAGAGAAAAGTAAGAATGAATAAGTAATGAAGTTATGCTTAAGTGAAATGTCCAGCAAAGGACGAAATATTGTTTTAAAAGAAAGATATTGAGTATTTATAAATTTGTATAAATACAAAACTTTACCAAATTGTATTTGGGAAAAAGTTTTATAAGTAAAGAATATGATTAATATAATCTCATGAAGTTTTGGTAAACATATGAGAAGAATTACCAAATAAGCTGCTATTTTGATAAGAATATGAAAGTATGAAATCACTTTGTAAAATAAGCTTTACTAAAAGCTTTATGTATGAATGAAACGAGGTAAAAAGAGATATAATTAGAACATGAGATAAATGGATTCTTGAGGAAACGAAGCTGAACTATGAGACATCTTATGAGAAATTGGAAGTAGAAATCTCCAAAAGTTGATTAAGAACAAAAAAAAATAACCTTAGAGGGAAATACTACAAAGATAAAAGAATAAAAAATATGATTATGTGTTGATAAAAAGAAGTATCTACTAGTAACCAAACTTTGGCTGAGAGCCTTTGAAGAGGAGGGAGAAGTGATCCCTTAAATTAATAGTTTCGTGGTGATTCCGAGGACGGAATCCCAATAAGGGGGAGGTAATTGTAACGACCCAAAAAATCTTAAATTTATATTCGAGATAACGCTTAAGGTAAAGACCAAAAATTTTGAAAGTTTTAAAATAATGTAGTAAGAGATGTAGTAAAATTCCAAGAGTTTGGAGTAAAAGTGTGAGAAATAGAACTTGGTGTAATAAAAGTTGAAAATATATATATAAGTGAGAAATTATGATTGTAAGGGTAATTTGGTCATTTTACCATAAAAGGGTAATTTGGTCATTTGACCACATGCAGGAGTTATTATGAAAGTATAATTCTAGTTTGGACTAAAAATGTAAAGAATGGAACTTTATGTAATAAAACTTAATTTTAGTGTCAAAATGAAAGAGTTGGAACTTGAGGGGTGGAAACTGTAAATATTGGGAGTATAATTGAGAAAATATCTTCTAAAATTCCCATAAGATATCAGAGAATTCTGGAGGCTTCGGGAGAGACTTGGAGGTCGTGATTTCTAGAAGGATTACGAGAAATTTGAGCTGGAATTGAAGGTTTCTAAACATTTGAGTTAAGGAATCAAAGTTTGAACACCTACTATTCATCGTCTTCTTGGGATGGAATCTGGACATTTGATTTATGAAGTTATGAAATGATTCCAGAGTTTTGTTTCCATCTAAGAATACTAAAAATATAAAGTAAACACACCTAATTTAAGAGGTGTTGTTGAAATCATGGAAAAACCCAATTTTTGGCTCAAGAACCCTAGTTCACGGGTCCTTGTGACCAAAGATGGTGTCAATGGTATTTATGAAGTTCAATATACTATAAAAGATGGAAGAAATCAGTTGTAATAGATAGTTTCAAGAAATTTCAATTTTTGTGCAAAAATGTGAAAAACGTGAATAGTTTAAAAATGGCTGGAATCATTGATTCCAATGGTCCAAAACTCATGAAAATGAAACGGTTTTGCCATATAATGGTACCCAATTGATTATGAACTAAAATGATAACTTAATACGCGAAAACAGGAAGCTACAGTACAGAAATCGGACTGAACTGGGGTCTGCAGCAAGAGCACGGGTCGTGCTCTGTTGGCACGGGTCGTGCTCTTTTGGCACGGGTCGTGCTCCCCCTGCAGAGTGAAAATATAAAGCTATAGCAAAGTGCACGAGTCGTGCTCGTCATAGAGTAAATTATGCACGAGTCGTGCATCCCTTCTGTTAAGAAAATGTCATTTTTGAGTTTGGAACTTGGTGCTAGACTTGTCCGATTGGTCTATGATTTATACCATAAGTCTAAAATGGTGTGAAAACACAAGGAAAATTGTCGAAATGAAAATACGACCTCCTGAGGGTACTGTATTAAAATACGTATAATATACGATTTATTTAAAGTCGGTCATTCAAAAGTTATAGACTTGTTATGACCCGTATTGGTATAATAAGGACTCTAATGAGGTAAAGAGTCAGTTAGAATGAATGTTAATGTATAACATGTTAATTATAGGTTCACGCCAAGTGATTATTGGATCACAAAAGATTGTAAATGCAAGGAACGTGTAGTCAATCTACTAGCAATACACCAGGTGAGTACATGCAGTATTTTTACCCATTCTGGGGTACATGGCAAGTAAGTACTTTCAAGAATTTTTTATGAAAATTCTATATGTGAAATTATATGTAAGAGTATTATTTCTAACTTGTTTGTGAAAGTATAATGATATGTTTGAAGTTATGTTTTGAACTACAAGTCAAGTTAAGTGAAAGTATGTTGGTCTATGAACCAATTATGTGAAAGTATATTTTGAATACAAGTTATATATGTTTTCAAGTATGAATATGCCTATAGCCACAAAATGTTTAAGAAGTATATTTTGGTTACAAATTGTATATGTTTTCAAGTATGAATGGGCATATAGCCATAAGATGTTTGGAAAGTATGATTTGGTATTAAGCCTAAAATGTTATAAAGACATGTTTTAAACATATGGTTTATGTGAAACAAAAGTTATGAATCTGGCATTCAGTCATAAAGACAAGAAATGATGAAGTTTGGCAATTAGCCACTATGTAAGTAAGTAATTGTTAAAGTAAGCAGAAAATGTTTTGTATGACTGGTAATTGTAGCAAGCAGCGTTAGTAAGGGAACTATGTTCCAACCTACCCGGGTTAGGTAAGGGGTCTACTGGGGAAAACCCCAACGCGAAGTAGATTGCCTCAGCACTTCTATGGTGAGGATTGATCCGTTCTTTCTAGCCATAGAGACTTGGGGTATCACTTATGGTGATTAAAGCCCTAAGTATAAAAATACAACAAGCTTATAAAACCAGTCAAAGAAAGTAAGAAAGAAGTTATTTCTGTAAAGTATGTTATGAAGAAATTTTGAAAAGTAAAGTGTTATAGTATGTTACTACTATAAAGTTTTGAAAGATGTTATTTTTGTAAAGTATGTTATGAATTGATTTCGAGAAGTAACGAGTTATAGTATGTTACTACTATAAAGTTTTGACAGAAGTTTTATGTTATAAATTTACAAAAAGTTGAAAAAGAAGTTAAAGGTTTGAGTCTAAAACTCATGTAACTCACGAGACATTATTGTCTTACGTATTTTATGTTTTGCCATGTATTCCTGGTTAAGATGATATGCCATAATTGGATGAAGTTTAGCTGGAATGGAGCTCGAATTAGCTCCTACCTTGGACTCAAGGTTTAATCCTTTCTTGCTTACTATGGTTAGTTTTGATATGGATTTGTACACCCACTGTTTTAAGCATTTAAATTATCGGTTTTTGATAAACCGTATTTTTGTATTCCTGTATTTATACGAAAAACCATAGTATTTGCAAACAGTGGAAATGGGGTGTCACAGTAACCATAAAATTTCCGTTTACAACTTTTTTAAACAAAAGATAACGTTATTTATTTATTTATTATAGTTAATTCTGTAGGTACAAAAGAGCACAACTTGCGCTTGGTATAGGAGATGTGGATCTTGTACGTCAAGCTTTAAAGATGCGTAAATCTTATGCAGTAACAAATATTTCTATTTCTTGTAGGAAATTTTTTTTATCAATAATAGCAACCTACTTACATTTGTTTACCTATAAAGGCAACGTACTTTCATTTTGCGGTTGGATCGTTGAGGGAACCAACCTCCGATGAAGTTGATAGGTCGTATATCTTGATGGTATCATCGGAACCACCTTTTTGGCCTGGACAGAAAAATGGCTTGAATTGTCCCATGGTATGTAGACAAATTGATTAACAGTTATAGTTTTTCATTCATTCAATCATCAAATTTATAAAAGGATTAATATCATTGAAGATTGCACAAATAAAAATTGATTAGGTTATAGTTTTTCATTTCACTTAAGTGTTAAATGCAAGAAATAACAACGTACTTTCATTGATTTGTTAATTTTAGCATCGTACTTTCATTACATCATTTTACTTTGAAGAATCTACCAAGTTATATCAATGTCATTCAAATACAAAGCAAATTTCATCGTCATCATAGTATTATAATGTCTTATTTAAGAAAAATACGAAAGTACAATGCTATACTTTGGTAGATTTTTCAAACTACAATTCCTTAATAACAAATAAAAATGAGAGTAGAATGATGAAATAGAAAGAAATGGAAGTAGGATGGTATAATATACATGTAAACTAAAGTACGATGCTATTAATGTTATTGCAGCTTTTGAAGAATTTATCGAACAAATTGAAGAAATGAAAATTAAAAAATTCAGAAATGAATATATCATGAATTTTCGTTGTATTTTTTATATTTTTTTGTATGTAACATTCATTGTTTTTCATTATGCTTTTTAAATTTTATGTATGTATCGTTCAACACAGTTATATATGTTATTGTTTATAATAAAATGCGTTATTCATTTTTTTCATTTAGATACTAAAAATACGAATATGTATATATGAATTGTGAAAATATGCATATATGCATCAGCGAGTATGCATATATACACATGCAAATACACTAATATATTTTTTTAATTTCGAAAATTCGTTTTTAATTTTTAAATTCAGAATTTTTATGTTTTTTTAATTTCGGAAAAAAATTATTTAAAGATAAAAACGAAAATCTTATAAAATATTTAAAATTTAAAAATTCAAATTTGTTAGGCTAAATTTTAGCCTGGATTTTAGGAGTTGTTAGTGTTGTTGCTAAAAATAAAAAATCAAAATTAAATGAGAACTGTAAAATGACAATCGTGCCCTTTTGTGATCTGACCAATCAGAATGAGTTCTCAAGAACCCAACCCTATATATATATATATATATATATATATATATATATATATATATATATATATATATATATATATATATATATATATATATATATATATATATATATATATATATATATATATATATATATATATATATATATATATATATATATATATATATATATATATATATATATATATATATATATATATATATAACCTCAGACATCAGAGTTATTGGAGTTAGAATTCAAGTCTGTATGTTCTAAAACATTTAAATCATTTTCTTGATATTCATAAATACTCTTATCAGAATCTAAATAATCATTTAATATAATTTTCCTTATTTGCTCCCTTAATTCGTCAAGTATATTTAACTCCTTAATTTTCTTTTTTGCATAACAATTATTAGATGTATGACTAGTTCATCCATATTTGTAGCAAATACTTATATCTTTAGAGTTTCTTTTATATTTTTAGGTGATTTTTATAATACCTTTAGGTTTTTGAATTATCTCTATTTTTATAATGATTTTCTTGATAATTTAACTGCTTCATTTTTCTGAAATATTTTTAAGATTTTCCCTCACATATAGGTTTTTTTTATTTTGATTTAGATGGTCCAGCCAAATGTTGATAACCATGTTGTTGACAAAAATTTCCTAATTCATATTTACTAGTGATTTTTTCTTTTTTAAACTTTTATTTAAACCTAAGATCGTCAAAAACAACCAATCCTTCTTGTTGTCGCCAAATATTCTAAGTAAGTGCGGAAAGAAAAGTTGCGGTAAGTAAACGTCCGAAACTGAAGGTTTCGGAGGTGGACAAGTCCTAAGACTTGAGATGGACAACTCCGAAGACTTGATATGGATGCGGAATTACAATGAAGAAGTAATACTTAGAATAGATTTTAATAGCTCAACAATAAATAATATGGATTAACAGTGATATAACTTGAAAATATAAAGACTGAAAGTTAAAAATGCTAGAAAAGTAAGGGTAGTAAGAAATGCAGATAAGAACATGAGAGTTGATGGAATGATAGATTGTATTGATAAATATGAAAGTGTTACATAAAGTCTCTCAAACTCATGAGGACTGAAGATGGATTTGGTCTCCATTTTATAGACTAAGGGAGGACCTTCGGATAATAACTTATGGACTGAAGAGGAGACAACACGTCTTTCTTCAGTCAGATAAGGGAGGATGAAGCTAATATAATAATACAATGTCAGATTAGGATGGCTTGTCTATAATATAATAATATTCTAAGTACAATAGACATGCTTCTAGAGAGCCACGCCTGATCTAGTCTAATCATATCCTATACGCTGGAGTGCTTATCCTTTATCTTATCTTCACGATGATCTTCAGTCTTCCATGTAGAATGATTAGGTGTAGAATCTCCGATTGATTGATCATATTGATAATCCGAAATCATGTGTAGATTTCGGAGTCCTGGCATTCTGTAATCAGAGTATCTTAGAGATATGATCTTTGTTCAGCTTTAATGCTCTTCTGAGTTAGTTCAGAGCTTAGACTTCTGAACCACTTCTGAACTATGTCTTCTGAGTAGTGTAACTTCTGATTTGATATACTTCTGAGTTCCGAAATCCAAGGCTGGATTTTGGATGACTATCAGAACGCAATACAATACAGACAGGAGTAAAAGATGTATCATACACTTAGATATAATATTCGAAGCATAACTTAAATCATTCATTCAAAGTAATTGTCTAAAATTCCATCAAAATAAAGATTACATCCAAACATATCAAATGACGAGTTGGTCAACGATTTGACTTTTAGCACTAACAATTCCCCCTTCGGTGACCAATCGAGGAGTTTGATTCAACATCTTCAACGTTTGTCATTTACGCCTTGTCTTGTAGCATATCCCCAGAATTTTCTGATCTCCAGTAGCCATTGCATTCTAAGAAGTATTTCTTTCTTTGCTTCTGGATCTGATGAGGTTGATTTCTTCACTGCCTTGATGTATTCTTTCAGCATTGCATTAAGAACTCTTCTGATTTGATCAGCACGAAGAAAAAGATAGGATCATTTTTCTGCTAGATTCTTATATACCAGTCCAAGTACTGGGTCAAAGGTGGCACCTCTTTTCCAGTTGTTTCGGTTGTCTGGCATAGATAGATCAGCTTTGTACGTGAATTGCTGATCTGGGTGGTTCTTAATGAGTTTGTACATTTCTGCATCAGTAAAGCAGAACTCTTCTACGAGGCTAGTAAAAATCTTCTGCCTGCAATATAAGCTTCTCTGGCGTCTTGTTTTTCTTTTTGTTGGATAGCTTTATGACAATTGTAAAGATGTCTGCTGGGTTTATTTTTCGGAAGTAGGCTTCTGTTATCAGAATCATCTTGTCGTAGTTGTAGTTTCTGACCAGCTCATATTCGAAGAATTCTGATTTCTGAAACCTTCTTCTTTTGACACTTAGAACAGCTGTTATGACTTCGTCTGACCATGTATCAACTTGAGGTTTGGTCCAAGTCTTGAAGAATTGTTGATTTTTGTAGTAAGCAGCTAGTTCTTTGTTGGCTCCTGATTCTCCTGTGAAATTGAGAGTGTATCGGTATTTCTCTCCGTTTGGAGTCAACGGTATGTCCCAGTTGTGTTTGGATGTGGGAGGAGGATTATATGACTTAAAAGGTGTGTAATCAGAATCGGTCAATGGTCGGTACTTGAGGATGTTTGAAAAGATGGGTCTGCTACGACCAGTTGGATCACCTTGGTTTAGGTCAGGCTCTGATTCGGTACTAAAGTCTTCAGCATGTTTAATAGCTTGGGAATCGAAGAAATTTGATTTCTTGTCCTTGACCTCTGGGGATCGGATTCCTTGATAGGCGAGTATACGAGAATCTCGTCTTCTGATGGAACTTCATCTGTCGGAATCGGAGTTTTCAGAGGAGATGAGTGAGGTGTAGGTACTTTCGGAGTCTCCTTCTGAATTGTCTCCTCCTCTGCTGACTTTTTCGCAGCAGATAGTTCTTTTTCTGATTCTTCATTGCTAACTCGTGCGTGTTTCTCTTCTGATTTCTGATGTTGAACTTCATCGTTTTCTTTTGTCCCGCTTGGACCAGAATTCGTTTCTATGACCATGTCATCAGTCGTAGTCTCTTTTGATTTATCTGCCTCTCCTGATTTATCCGCCTCTCCCCCTCCTGGGGCACCTGCAGGAACTGAAGGGGGCACAGGCAGGCGACCTAAGATGGATTCGAGTTTAGCAGAGACGTTATCAACCTCCTTTTTAATACAATCAGGAAGAGGTATGGCAGCCAATGTTTGAATGTCCTCCATAACTTGAATATTCAAGTCGGTGCAGATCTTAAGTTGGTGGATAGGACCTTCCATTGTGCCGGTGATGGATTGCAATGTATGAGTGAGCATTTGAAGAAGAAGAGGATGAGTTCTCCGGAGTGATGCATTTTCATCAAGGACCCCATTAAGGTAACTGGTCATGTGGTCCATTGTGGCGGAGAGCTTGGTTTGTACTATGGTAATGAGTTCGGGGACTTGTTTTTGGCATTTCTCTACTTCGTCAAGCATCTTCTGAGCGGTCTTCATCATGTTAGCGGCATCAGATTCCCGCTGAGCGTCAATTGTAGCTAAACCATCAGTGATGATTTTTTCAGCTTGACTATTGCAGTGTAGAAGAATATCCTTGTTCTCGAGTGCAGCAACTCGGTTTTTAAGTTCAACGATTTCTTTAACCAGAGCCTCCTGATTTTGTGAGGCTTTGAGTTCAGTCAGAATGGTGGTTAAAGCGTCCACTTTCTGATGTAGAGAATTATCTTGGACAGGAGAGTTGACTGATTGTGGAGGGATTTTTGTGGCATCTTTATCGGAGGATGAGTTGGTGTCACTGAGGTCAACCTGATGCATTTGGGAAGGTTTGTCAACCTCTTGATCAGCACCAAAGAGAGAGGTTCCGATAGGTACGGATTGGGTTTCAGAAATGATGAGTCGGGAGTCCGACTCAGTAGGTTGCTCAATTGTGTTCTGCAGCAGCTTCTTCTTCTAAAGATCGAGTTCAAGAAATTTGTCCCAAGTGAGAGGGACGATGTCTGAGGCAATCTTGGACCAGTCTGTTTCAGTAGTATCAAAAAGATAGACAGGAGTGTCTACCAATTTGCTGATCGAGGCACTCAGATAGGAATCAATTTGAAGAGAGAGGGAATTGATTCGCTTGCGCTCTGATTTGACTATTGCTGAGTCATTGTCGGATGGAGGTCCAAGTTCTGAGAGAATTTGGAGTTCCTTTTGTTTGAGATCAGACTGATTCTTGAGACGTGCTACTAGGGACGCTTGTTCATTGACGGCTGTCTGAAATTTCCATTTCTCAAAATCAGATGCGTCACTAGGAGGGTGGGTACGATCTGGGATGATTGTAACTTTAGGGGTGTCTTCAGTAACGTTTTCATTTTCTTTAACTTGCGGAGGTGATTTTGGGTTTTCCATCATATTGATATCTTCTTGAGTATCGTCCGAGTCTGGAGAGTTCTGTCTTTCCTCCAAATTTTCTGACTCGGAATCTTTAGAAGATGTTTCAGATGTCTAACAGGAAAGAACACAAGTTAGATGATAGAAACGTATGCCAGATGTAACACATACCTGAGGGAAATCAATCTTAAAGTGATATGTGAATCAAAAGAGATTTGTATACTCAATATTATAGATTGATGATTTCCATTTTGTTAAAACTGTGAAGTTAGAACAAAGTGAACAAGCAATGTGATACTTGGATGTCTTATGTGTCAATGATCAGAACATTTGGTTGTTTGAAAGTGAGTCCAATTGTTGTTTTGTAAATGAGCATGGTTATAATTTAGGAAGGTTGGAGAGAAACAGAGAGAGAGTAGATAAGAAAAATCAGAATTTGGAAAACTTCTGAAATCAGAAATCAAAGGATGTCAGAAATAATAGACTTAAAATTTCGGAAAAAGGGGGGGTTTCAGAAGTAAGAAACTTCTGAAAATATTAGAAATGGGGTTCAGAAGTAAGACACTTCTGAGAATCAGAAAATGTGGTTCAGAAGTAAGATACTTTTGAGAATTAGAAACGGGGGTTCAAAAGTAAGATACTTCTGAGAATCAGAAAAGGGGGTTCAGAAGTAAGATACTTCTAAGAATCGGAAAAGGGGGTTTAGAAGTAAGATACTTCTGAGAATTAGAAAAGGGGGTTAGAAAGTGGTACCGTTTTGCTTTTTCGTTGCTTATTTTTAGGAGGTTGTTTGGATGGTAAGGACTCAGAGGCTTTCTTTTTGAGTTTCTTGGGGGCCTCACATTCTTTGAGAGAGTGAGGGGGATAATCGGGTACTCCCTTTGTTGTAGTGAGGTGGAAAGTGACAGCAGGTTCTGTCTGATCGGCTAGGTTCAGAAGCGAGTCAGGTAGTCTACGGATTTTTCCAAATATGGAGTCTGTTTTTGGGGCATAAGGATTGGCTTTAGGCATGATTAGACATTGCCATAAGGGTGAGATGTGTCCTTTAGACATTTGGAACAGTTTTGGCAACTCATACATGTATCCCATCTTGTAGATCATGGTTTCAAGTTGGGCATTGGTGGGTTGGTCAAAGGTGGATTCGTGGTATTGAAGTTGCAGTGCTGCGGAAAATATTTTCTTATCGAGGATGATCTTTTGACCGTCGTGTAGGGTTATGGTATATCCGGTTGGACATTTGGTGGTGGAGGAGACAATATCTTGGAGTAAAGAGACTGGTATAGCAGGGGGTGGATGAAAGAAAGCTCTAACCAGTTTGTGTCTCGACAGTATGTGAATGAGTACCCGTAGATGCTGCTTGTAAATGTTTAGATCTTGTGAGAGATAGAGATTGGTGAGGGCAACAAGGATTGTGTCGTTGTCGCTTTATGATTGTGAAGCCATTGAAGAGTTATGATGTGAGAGACGAAGTTTTTAGAAATTTAGGGTTGAGATATTGGAGACGGCGGCGAGAGAGGGTTATGATGATAGAGATGGAAACTTGGAAGAGATGAAAGAGTGTGTGAGAGTATAATAAGAGGGAACGGTTATAACAATTATGAAATTGTGTAAGAAACCGTCGGGTAAGAGAATGAAGGGACGTGTGAGCAGTTATGTCAAAAAAGTGTGTGCTTGGCATTTAATGCTAAGAAATGATGAAAAAGGATGGTCCATTAAAGGACGGACATGTGTGACAGAGAGAATATCCGTTGGAGAAATATTGATCGTGTGGATTTTAATTATTGGATATTAAATGTGGTTTGTATTTAATTTTCATTCTTACATTCAATTTGTCCTGTTGAAATGTCTGAGGTACGATTTGAAATGAATGCAGGTGTTCTGAGTGTAGGTAGAAATACGGTGGTTATGAGGTAAGGGAATGCACCAGAAAGATTGATTCAGCTAGAGAGAGCGGAGTTCTGAGTTTTTGAGGTTCGGAGAAGGGAGTAGGATTTCTGAGGGCTATTGATCGGAAGGCTATCCCTGAGAGAGACTTCTGAAGGCTAGTAATCAGAAATAGTATAGGTGTAGAGGTTCTGATGGAAGCTCGGAGAGGAAAACTCGGAAGCTTCCTTCTGAGTATGTCTATCTAATGGATGACTTAAGAGTAGTCATGTCATTTCGGTAGAGATAATCAATGGCACCGACTGTTTAAGCTAAACAGTCAAATCATGTAGCGCATCTCTATATTATTGATCTCGAAGCGATGAGGTGTCGTGAGGTGGTGGGTGGAGAGTAGTAATTTGTGTGCCTATAAGAGAGGATTGCTCTTAAGCATTGATTTCACACAAGAGATTGAGAAATTAAGATGGCAGCAAGACGGCCTTTCAATCGGGATGAGAAGGTGGAGGTAAGAATGCAAGAGGGGGAATACGGAGGAGCTATTTATGGAGGGGTGATCAAGTCAGTGTGGAACCATCGTTATGAAGTGAAGATGACAACACTGACTGATGGATCCACCGGTGGTCCTTTGAATGTTCATGTGGATTTCGCGTATCTGCAACCTGTTCCTCCTAAAGTGTTGGTGGAGTTTAAGCAATTTGACTTTGTGGAGGTATGGTATCGTAGAGGATGGTAGCCAGTTGCAATTTCGAGGAAGACGTCGTTTAATCAGTTTCATGTGGTTTTGGTGGATGGGACTCGACTGTTTGTTGATGAGTCAGAACTGAGGATTCATCAAAGGTATCATCTCGAAGAGACTCCAATGTGGCAATATTACAAGCTCTGAAGATTGAGAGAACTGATCTTCGGTGAAGTGTGTTTGTGTTAGGCGAAATTGTGTGTCTTAGTGATGCTGTGTTTTATGTTTGTTTTTGGTTGTTGTTGTTTCCATTTGACTATGTAATAGACTTGGTTTGAACGAATAAAAACTGGTTGTTGTGTTTAATCGTTATTTGGGAATCATTGTGAATGAGATAAGAGAATTTGCTGAGACTTGAATGGTTCCGATGAGATTGTGAAGAAAAAGAAAAAAAAAGTTTTGTCGTATATGGGATATAAAGAAGAATGGAGATAGGATTAGGTGAGGATGCGACATTTATGGGATGGCGAGAAATATGCGTTGATGCGCGAGCGGTTATCGATTACGCCGGCGGAGTTGCCGAACTGTCTAATCAACCGTTTAAGCCATGATGCTGATGTGACTGATGCATTAACTGCCCACTAGGGTCATTATGACCTCTAAGGCATTAATTTAGGGAAGATCAACAGACTTGTGGATGGCTTATAAAAGGAGTTTGGTTGTAATTGATAACGCATCATACCAAGACTAAATTTTCAAAATGGCTCGTTATTTCTTTCAATGCTTGGATGAGGTTGAGGTGAAGCTAGCTGACGGTGATTTCGCTGGGGGATACTATGAAGGTGTAATCACTAAAACTTGGAAGCGGAGGTGTGAAGTTCGTCTTCGTTGTCTTCCAGACAACATAACCGGTGAAATGATGATTGTGAGGGTGAATTATGGTCTCCTTCATCCTATTCCTCCTACGGTGATTGTGGATTATAAGGTAGGGGATTATGTAGATGCTTGGGATCGTCAGGGCTGGTGGTGTGCTGTTCTTGACGACGTGATTGGAGATGATGTGTTTGATGTGGTGCTGTTGGATGGGAAGACCGTTCGTGTGTGTGATTTGTCTTTGCGAATCACACAAACTTTCACTTATGGCAATCCTCCAAAGTGGCACTATTGCAAGCACTAGGATGAGGGGGATGAAGTTTTAGTTGTTTTGGATGTTTTTCCCTTTAGAAAAATTAAGTCATAGAATTTTTTTTATCTTTTGATGTACCAACTATGACTTAAATGATATAGACTATGTAATCACCTCTTGTTTTAATGAATATGCGTTTTTGTTTTCTTTTCTATGAATAAATAATATGATGACCTTATTTTGAGTATTTTTTCTTATGAGAACTTCAGAGAAAATAATACGTGTAATAACTGAGTGAGTCCGAAGTCATGTAGTTCTGAGGGACAAGTCAGAGAGTGTTTGAAACAGAACTTTTCGGATTAGATGATAATCAGAAACTGAGAATCATTCTCTGAAGAAATCCGAGTCAGGATTTAACATACCCAGTTTATCCAAAAAATTGTTGAATTTTGTAGAGTCTAAAGCTTTTGTGAAAACATCAGCACCCTGTTCTACAGTAGGAATAAAGTAGAGCTCTATGTTACCTTGTAAGATCTGATCCTTGATGAAGTGATACCTAAGATCGATGTGCTTCGTCATAGAGTGCTGAATAGGATTATGAGAAATGGCTATGGCACTCTTAGAATCACAGTAAATTGGAACTTGAAGGAATCGGTAACCATAATCCAGGATTTGAGTTTTCATCCAAAGAACTTGTGAACAGCAGGTAGATGCAGCCATGTATTCGGCTTCTTCTGATGACAAGGCGACACAGTTCTGTTTCTTTGAGGACCAGCTGACTAACCTTCCACCTAGAAATTGACAGCCTTCGGAGGTGCTCTTCCGATCCAATTTGCATCCAGCGTGATCCGAGTCAGTAAATGCTTGAAGTTTAAAGTTGTCTCCGATTGGATACCATAGTCCCATTGCCTTAGTACCTTTGATATATTTGAAAATTTTCTTTACGGCTGTCAGATGTGACATTTTCGGAGCTGCTTGATATCTGGCACACAGGCAAGTTGAAAACATGATGTCGGGTCTACTTGCGGTTAAGTACAAGAGTGAACCGATCATTCCTTGATACAACTTGTGATCGACAGGTTCACCTTCGGGGTCTGCAAAGATTTTGTGATTGGTGGATATCGGAATTTTGGCGGTGGAACAGTTTTCAAGGGAAAATTTCTTCAGCAGTTCATTTGTATATTTTTCTTGATGAATAAAAATTCCTCTTTTGGTTTGTTTGATCTGGATGCCCAAGAAGAAATTTATTTCTCTGTTCATACTCATGTGGAATTTGTCTGTCATTACTTTTGCAAATTCATCGACCATCGATTGATTCGTTGATCCGAAGATGATATCATCTACATAGACTTGTACAATCATAATATGATTTTGATATGATCGGACAAAGAATGTAGGATCAATGACTCATCTTCTGTATCCGGATGATACTAAAAAGGTTGACAATGTTTCATACCAAGCTTTGGGTGATTATTTTAAACCGTATACTGCCTTATTCAGACGATACACGTGGTTGGGTCGAGATAGATCTTCAAAACCCGGAGGTTGTTGAAGATAGACTACTTCTTGAAGATCACCTTGAAGGAATGTACTCTTCACATCCATTTGATGTACAATAATGTTCTTGTGTGCTGCATAGGCCAGAAAGATCCGAATGGCTTCTAGTGTTGCTACCGGTGCATAAGTCTCATCATAGTCAAGTCCTTCGATCTGACTGTAGCCTTTTGCTACTAATCTGGCTTTGTTTCTGACTACTGTTCCCATGTCGTCTAGCTTGTTTTGGAAGACCCATCTAGTGCCGATTACTCTGTGATTGGATAGTCTCGGAATACGATCCCATACATTGTTTCTTTTGAATTCGGATAGTTCTTCTTGCATGGCTTTGATCCAATCATCGTCGTCTAGTGCATCTAGAACTGTTTTTGGTTCAATTTTGCTGATATAAGCAGCAAAGTGGCATTCGTCTTGAATAGATTTCTTGGATTTTGTCTGAACTCTGGTTGAGGGATCTCCGATGATTTGGTTCGGAGGATGGTTCCGAGTCCACTTATGTAGTCTCAGAAGTAGAGCTGGATCGAAGATGGGGGGAGGTATATCTTGAATGAAATCGTTGTCATCAGGCGAAATGTTTTGATTTTGAGATTCTTCAGCGGATGTGTTGTCATCGGCTTCAAATGTGAAGACTGGTGCATTATCCAAGGCAACATCAGAAGAATTGATTAATATATCTTCTGATGGAACATTTGCTGACAGAGTATCTCCTGAGGTTTGATGGTCCCCCTCGGATTGAGGTATCCCATCAACATGAGTAGGTAGAATAGACTCCCCCTCAGAGTTTGCTGGGAGGGAAGATTCCTTCCGAGTCTGATGATTTGGGGAAGGGAGCGAAGGCTCCCCCTCAACTGTTGAAGTGTTGATCGGAGGGTCTGTTTGATTGTCAGATGTCGTCGGTTCTGATGATGTGGAAGGTTCTGATGCTGAGATGATTTGCTGAATTGCATCAGGGGAGTGGATAACTTCAGCATCTTTTGCAGTTTCTGGAGGATCAAAGAGTAAGTCGTAATCAATTTCAACTGTATGAATGGGTCGATGTCCCACTGGAACATCATTCTCCATTACATATAGAATATCTTGATTTTTCTTTCTCCATTGATACTGATCATCAAATTCTATGTCGAAACTTTCTTCAATAACTCGAGTTCTTCTGTTTAGAATATGATAGGCAACTGATTTTGATGAATAACCCATGAAGATTGGTTCATCACTTTTGGGTGCAAATTTTCCCAAGTGATCTTTGTTATTTTTAATGAAGCATCTGCAGCCAAAAATATGGAAAAATTTGACATTGGGCTTTCTCCCGTTTAAGATTTCATAAGGTGTCTTCTGAAGTCGTTTGTTGATGATGGATCGATTCTGAACGAAGCATGCAGTTGCGATGGCTTCAGCCCAGAACTTTAGAGGAAGGTTTGGAAAGGTTAGCATTGATCGAGCAGCTTCTACTAAGGTTCTGTTTCTTCTTTCTACTACACCGTTTTGTTGAGGTGTATATGGTGCTGAGAAGTTGTGCTCTATTCCTTTAGCTGCTAGAAATTCTTCAATTTGTCCATTGTTGAAATCAGTACCATTGTCACTTCGGATTCTTCTTACTGGTGGTTGCACTTTGAGCTCTATTGAAGTAATGAAATTTCGGAGTTCAAGGAAGGTATCTGATTTTAATCTTAAGAAGAATACCCAGGTAAAGCGAGAGTAATCATCCACAATAACCAGAATATATTTCTTATGATTCAGACTGGCAACTGTTGATGGACCACAGAGATCCATGTGAAGAAGTTCTAGTGGATGAGTGATGTTTGAGTCGGTGATTGACTTGTGAGGTTTCTGTTGGATTAGGTGTCTAAGCCATGACTAATAATTAGTATTTACCTAATTAATAGTAGCATAGTCCATTTGGGTTGCCCTCATAGGTAGAGGTTTGTTGGAAAGTTAAAGAGAGAGAAAAGGTTGATTTATTATATGACTAATAAATCAAGATATTGTTTGTTAATATATTATGGAGATAATATATTAATTAGAAATAATATTATTTGATTAATAATTAATCAGAAATTAATTGGATTAATTTCTGTGGCATTAATTAGATTAATCAGGAGGTCAGGGATTAAAGTCGAACAAATTCAATAGTTGAATTGCGGCGCGCAAACGATCTGGCCGCGGCGCGCGTACAGGTAATCCGGAAAATGGGCTGCGGCTAGGGTTTTAGCTTTACCCTTTGGTTCCCTATAAATAGGGACCCCTAGACCTCATTATAAGTTGCTCATTCTATTATTTTCTCTCTGGAATTTCGATCCATAAACCTCCCGGCTAAGGGTGTGACTTCATTTGAGGCAGGATATTTTTGCTGCTTTGCTTCCAAGAAATCTAAAGGTTAGTTTTTTCTAGTTTTATTCTTTAGATATCTTTATTAGCTTTTAAGTTTTTGTTATATGTTCAATAGTAGAAAACATAGATCCTTATAGGTTGCATGTGAACTTAGGTTATTTAGTTCATGGTTGCAGAAAACCTTTCAGAGCCTGTCTTGTTTTCTTGTTGAATTGATATAACTGTTTTAGGGTTTAAAGCTTATAAACCCTAATATTTATGTGGATCGATTTCTTGGATTAGGGTTTTGGAAACCCTAATCCCCCCCATGTAATTTTCGATTTTGGCTTTTAGGGTTTTAGAAGGTTTTCTATTTTTGGTAACTTTATTTGTTAATTAAATGGATAACCTTAAACCTCATTAATTGAAATCGATTTTTAGGGGGTTTAGGATAGGTTTTAATTAATTTGATTAATTTGGATAAACCTATCTTCATTTGAATTAATTTAATTAATTGTTAATTAAAAGATAATTCAAAAGGGATTTAATTAATTTTAAAATTACGAAATTAATGGAATAAATCCGGAAAAGTATTTTAAAATGTTTAAAATATTTAGATTTAATTAATTTAATTTATTGGTAATTAAAATTGATTAAATCAATTTTAAGGTTTGATTTAATTTAAAATTTAATTGTTAAATTTGGTAAAATTAAAAGATAAACCTTGAATATTTTAAAGGGTTTTAAAATACATCTTAATTGGTCAGTCAATTCAATAGTAGGCCTCATTCACGAAGCTGGTCTATAAAGTGGGTATAAGGAGGGTGCCTATAAAATGACAGTCTAATGGGTGAACACTCTCACCCATCGCTCGCTTGATCAGTGGAGGGTCGTTAGCCGAACAGTTTTGATAGGACCACTTAATCATTAAAAGTATAATGATCAAAGTACTAGAACTTTTACTCAAAATCCCAATCTAGTTACTTTAGGAAAAATGTGATTTTGATGCTACCCTATGAAATTGCACATTGCACTTTATGGAACGTTGGTGGAGCGTGTGTGGTTTACCGGCACACCAATGGGGGTTCATAAAGAGTGGCAATGGGTGTCTCGGGTGTTATCATTGTTGATGGAGCATGTGTGGTTAACCGGCACATCAATTTGAGATGATAATGGACCCCGAGGGTACCAAGCTAATTTGCATGGTTATTCACACCCGGTTTGTGATCCTCGGCATCCCAGTCACAAACGGTGGGGCATATCCGAGATTAAACATGCTATTGAACAGTTCAATAAATCTCAAAAGAAACTAGGAATTCCATTTATAATAAGATTATTTTTTCCGCGGTGGAATTGGCTGAATCGTCATTCGCCTACCTTTATAAAATTTGCTTATAGATTACGGCCACCCTCTTCTATGTTGCAAATTGTTATAGTTGGATCCTAGCCTTATTTTATATTGGGTTATTATAAGGACCGACATGTATCTAATTAAACTTACCTTCTTTTATAGATGTCTTCTGCTGATCAATCCACTCCCCACTCAAACTCCAGTGTTCCCTCTATCCTCTCACTGTGTTCCAAGGTTCAACTGAACGGGACAAACTACAATGACTGGATTAGAAATATCAAGATGGCTCTGAGGTACGAGAACAAAGAGTATGTTCTCGAGACCGAGCTTGTCGATATTGACCCTGAAACTGCTACTCCCGAGGAAATTGCCTCGTACCAAAAACATACTGATGATGCAACCAAAGTGGCCTGCATCATGATCGCCACAATGAACCCCGAATTGCAAAGGATATACGAAGACTACTGGCCCTTCGAGATGCACAAGGAGCTCGCGGAAAAGTTCCGCAAGCAAGAGCGCATCGAGAGGTGCGAGGTGATCAAAGACTTCACGAACAGCAAACCTAAAGATGGAGAGTCCATCTGTGCTCATGTGCAAAGAATGCAAGGTTACGTGGAGCGGCTTAGAAAGCTTGCGATGCCTGTACCTGAGGATTTGGCCGTTGACATAGTGCTTAACTCCTGACCTAGTTCTTATGACCAGTTCAGGCTGGCTTATCATTTGAACAACAATCACGCTAACCTGACTGAGTTGCATCGTATGCTTCGGGTTGCTGAGGACGGGATGAAGGGTAAAAGTGTACCCTCGGTTAATCAGCCCGTCTTAGCCATTGGAAGTGGCAAAGGAAAGAAAAGGAAGGGCCCTCCTAAGCAAAATTGGAGGGAAAAGGTTCAGGTCGGGTCGTCCAGCAATGGCTCGAGAACCAAGTCTTCTCACATTCCTTGTGTAGCCAACCCCAATGATGCCGACTGTTTCTACTGCAAAGAGAAGGGCCATTGGAAGAGAAGCTGCCCCAAATACTTGCAGGATGTCAAGGATGGGAAAGTAAAGCCATCGACAGCAGGTATATACACTATCTCTAAAAACTCACCATCTTCTAATTCTTGGGTCCTTGATACAGGATGTGGTTTTCACATTTGTCTTGATCTGCAGGGCCTAAAGGAAAGCAGGGAGGTGGAGCACGGTAGACTGAACTTGATCATGGGCAATAGGAGATCGTCCCCTGTTACCAAGATCGGCGTTTACAGTTTAGTGCTTAGTAGTGATGTTAGTATAGAGTTATTTAATTGTTGCTATTCGCCAGAAATGGCAAGAAACATTATTTCATTTCACGCATTGTTTAGACAAGGATTTCAATTTTCTTTTGATAATAAAATTGGCTCGATTTCTGTTTTCAAAAATGGTATTTTGATTTTTACTGCTTATCCTTGTGATGGTGTGTATGAAACTGTTGAATGTGTTGACAATTTAGGACATAGTGTAAATTATATTGATTCTACTAGTGGTGTAGAAAAGGCATGTCTGTGGCATAGTCGGCTCGGGCACATCAGCAAGAAACGCATCGCCCAACTCCAAAAGGACGGAGTGTTGGAATCATTCGACCTCAGGTCGGATGATGTATGCAAATCTTGACTGTTGGGAAAAATGACTAAATCACCTTTCAAAGGGTCTTTTGAAAGAGGTGAGGGTCTGCTGGACATCATTAAAACGGATGTGTGTGGTCCATTCAGATCAACCACAAAGGATGGCACGCGGTTCTACGTGACCTTTACCGACGATTTTAGTAGATACGGTTATATCTACTTGATCAAGCACAAGTTGGACACCTTTGAAAAGTTCAAAGAATTTAAGAACGAGGTAGAAAATCAATTAGGCAGGAAGATAAAGATGCTCAGGTCCGTCAGAGGCGGAGAGTATCTAAGTATCGAGTTCCTAGACTATCTAAAGGAATGCGGAATAGTTTCGCAGTTGACACCTCCCAGGA
The DNA here is from genome assembly GCA_023525715.1 of Cichorium intybus. Classification (NCBI taxonomy): domain Eukaryota; kingdom Viridiplantae; phylum Streptophyta; class Magnoliopsida; order Asterales; family Asteraceae; genus Cichorium; species Cichorium intybus. The sequence continues at coordinate 113,513,246 of CM042009.1, read as the reverse complement.
CACCACAGTTGAACGGTGTTGCGGAAAGGCGTAACCGAACCCTGTTGGACATGGTTCGTTCCATGATGAGTCGAGCTTCACTTCCCATTCACTTCTGGGGGTATGCCTTAGAGACTGCCGCCCATATCCTCAATCTTGTCCCAACTAAGAAGGTTGCTAAAACACCTCATGAGATGTGGACGGGGAAAGTTCCCTCGTTAGCACACATCAAGGTCTGGGGTTGTGAGGCTTTCGTTATACGAGAGACTCAAGACAAACTCTCAGAAAGAAACGAAAGGTGTTTCTTCCTTGGTTATCGTAAACAGTCCTTTGGATATCTATTCTACAGACCGAGCGAGGACGTGGTCTTTGTAGCTAGACGAGCGGTCTTTCGAGAGAGAGAGCTCATATTCAAAGAGGACAGTGGGAGTACCATTGATCTGGAAGAAATTCAAGAGTCATCAGATGACGCAACCTTAGGAGAAACTAGCAACCAACATGAGGAAGAAGTTCCTGTTGGTCCGACAGATGTATCCTTACCTCTTAGGCGTTCCGGTAGGGTTAGCATGCCACCCGAGTTTTATGGGTTCCATATAACTTCGAATGGGGACACATTTGTCAGTGATAGGACACTGATAAATTTGGATGAACCAGCTAACTACCAGGAAGCAGTGGCGGGCCCTGAGTATGCCAAGTGGAAAGAGGCCATGGATAGCGAGATCAAGTCCCTGTATGACAATCAAGTTTGGAACTTGGTTGACAACGTAACGGGTTGAAAGACAGTCGGGTGCAAATGGATCTTCAAGAAGAAGACCGACATGGACGGAAAGGTACACACTTTCAAGGCAAGACTGGTTGCGAAGGGCTTTACTCAAACTCCAGGGGTTGACTATGACGAGACCTTCTCACCAGTAGCCAAGATAAAGTCTATTAGGATTATGCTGGCCAAAGCTGCATTTCATGACTATGAAATTTGGTAGATGGACGTCAAAACCGCTTTCCTTAATGGAAAATTGACTGAGGATGTTTACATGAATCAGCCAGAGGGTTTTGTCGACGCAAAGTATCCCAATAAGGTGTGTAAGCTTGAGAGATCAATCTACGGATTGAAGCAAGCTTCTCGCAGCTGGAATCTTTGTTTCCATGAGAAAGTCAAAGAGTTTGGCTTCTCTAGGAGCGAGGATGAGTCCTGCGTATATGTCAAGGCTAGTGGGAGTATAGTCACTTTCTGGTACTGTATGTTGATGACATACTGCTCATGGGAAACGATATTCCAACCTTGCAAGATGTCAAGGCTTGGCTTGGGAAATGTTTCGCCATGAAGGACCTAGGAGAGGCTGCCTATATTCTCGGGATAAGAATATTGAGAGATAGGAAGAAGAGACTAATTGGACTTAGTCAGGGTACATACTTGGAAAAGGTACTGAAAAGGTTTAGTATGGAAAATTCCAAGAAGGGAGAGCTACCTATCCAAAGTAATGCAAAATTGAGTAAGACTCAAAGTCCGAGTACAGACGTAGAAATAGCTGAGATGAGTCGGGTACCTTACGCTTCGGCTGTGGGGTCGATCATGTACGCTATGACGTGTACTCACCCTGACGTGGCCTTTGCTCTTAGCATGGTCAGTCGGTACCAGGGAAACCCTAGAAGGGCGCATTGGATAGCCGTAAAGAATATACTCAAGTATCTGCGAAGAACAAAGGACATGGTGTTAGTCCTTGGAGGCAATGATACCTTGAGAATTGAAGGATATACGGATGCCAGTTTTCAGACGGATAGAGACAGTGGTCGGTCTCAGTCTGGCTGGGTATTCCTTCTGAACGGAGGAACGGTAACTTGGAAAAGTTCCAAGCAAGATACGGTGGCTGATTCTACTTGTGAATCAGAGTATATAGCAGCAAGTGAAGCGTCAAAGGAAGCGGCTTGGCTGAAGAACTTCATCGGTGACCTTGGAGTAGTCCCGAGTATTCAGGAGCCCGTGGAACTGTTCTGCGATAACGAAGGTGCGGTCGCCTTGACAAAGGAACCGCGAGATCATGGAAAGTCCATGCATATCGACTGAAAGTACCACTACATAAGGCATAAGGTTGAAGAAGGTCACCTCTTGGTAAAGAGGGTATCATCGGAAGATAATCATGCAGATCCCTTGACAAAGGCTCTGAGTAGGATTAAGCATAATCAGCATGCTAGAAGCATTGGATTAAGAGATGATATAAAGTTTATGTAAATTAGATTGTTTTCGAGACTTGTAACAATGTATTGTATTTGACTCTTGTGATTTAATAATAGAGATTTATTAATGAGTAATGGTTTACTACATTTGTCAATACTTTATCATTATGTTTCATTTTGCATGTTTTTACTTCCTGAATAATTGGATTATTCAAATATCCACAGTTGATTACACTTTTGGGAGTAAGTGTGAAGTAAGACTGTCATGAATTGGTAATAGATTGTCTAAGGAGTTAGACATTGGAATTGGATTGCTGCACCATTCGTGAGTACTTGGAAATGGAGATTTGAGTATTGGATAAACCCGCGCTCAATGGATTGCTTCATGGATCTCATCACGAGCAATGTTGAGACGATAATATCTTTTGATCTTTAAGCTAAGACATATGAGTTATGATTTACTAAGCGGTTGTTCATTGATAATACGAAAACGCATCGGTAACTCGGTGTTATAAAACGTATTATTGTGAGTGATTTGTCTGGTAAAAGACATAAGTATATGAGTCGAAGCTTATTCGTCCCTTGACCCTAACGGGGAACAGATATCTGTAGGCCACTCGATGAATTTGAAGTTGATTAAAATGGTTGGCCAACAGGGACTAAATTGGTAGTCTAAGAGTCATATGCAAATCGGAAATCAAGGAACAATAGATCAGACCAGATTGATCTTATCCATGTCTTGAGTCTGAAAAATATCTAGTTGGACGGAGGATCATCTGATCACTTATCTATGGACAGAACTGACTAGATCAGAGTTTGGCAGCGGTTTCTAGGAAGCTAAAAGTGCTGGTTAATTAGAGGTTAAATTGGTAATTATAGTCATAGACTTATCCAAGTGGGAGACTGTTGGATTAGGTGTCTAAGCCATGACTAATAATTAGTATTTACCTAATTAATACTAGCATAGTCCATTTGGGTTGCCCTCATAGCTAGAGGTTTGTTGGAAAGTTAAAGAGAGAGAAAAGGTTGATTTATTATATGACTAATAAATCAAGATATTGTTTGTTAATATATTATGGAGATAATATATTAAATAGAAATAATATTATTTGATTAATAATTAATCAGAAATTAATTGGATTAATTTCTGTGGCATTAATTAGATTAATCAGGAGGTCAGGGATTAAAGTCGAACAAATTCAATAGTTGAATTGCGGCGCGCAAACGATCTGACCGCGGCGCGCGTACAGATAATCCGGAAAATGGGCTGCGGCTAGGGTTTTAGCTTTACCCTTTGGTTCCTTATAAATAGGGACCCCTATACCTCATTATAAGTTGCTCATTCTATTATTTTCTCTCTGGAATTTCGATCCATAAACCTCCCGGCTAAGGGTGTGACTTCATTTGAGGCAGGATATTTTTGCTGCTTTGCTTCCAAGAAATCTAAAGGTTAGTTTTTTCTAGTTTTATTCTTTAGATATCTTTATTGGCTTTTAAGTTTTTGTTATATGTTCAATAGTAGAAAACATAGATCCTTATAGGTTGCATGTGAACTTAGGTTATTTAGTTCATGGTTGCAGAAAACCTTTCAGTTTCTTCTTCTACTTGCCTAATGCACATGCTGCACACAGGTTCTCGTTATCGAACTTCAGAAGGGGCATTCCTCTGACCATTTCTCCTGTGACAAGCTGATTCATATATCGGAAGTTGAGATGAGCTAGTTTCCGATGCCATAACCAGCTGACTTCGGAGTGGGCTTTGGATAATAGACATAATCTGGGTTTTTTTAGAAATATGGAGATATCTAGTGGAAACATGTTGAGTTGTCTTGGAGATTTTATCAGACATCTGTCACGGGCACCCGTCATAATGTAGCTAAATTCATTGTCGAATTCAACTCGAAGACCAATGCCGACTAATTGACCCATGCTTATGAGATTGTGTTTGAGTCCGAGAACGTAGGCAACCTTCTGAATGATGAAGTTTCCGTTTGTTAGTACACCATAGCCTTTGATGATGTTGTTTGCATCGTTTCCGAAAGTGACGTATCCTTCAAAGCTGACTTCTCGGTAGTCTCTTAGAAATTCCAGTCTTCTGGTCATGTGCATTGAGCAGGCACTGTCAATTAACCATTCGTCATCCTGCTCCTTAGCACTGAATGCCTGAAAATTAGATAGTTAGTTTGGGCACCCAAACTTGTTTGGGCCCATTTGTTTTTCTTGACATGCGAGCTTTGTCTATTTGGGTTAAAGAGGTTTTAGATTCTGAGATGTTGATGATTGATTTTGGTTCAGAAACAGGTGAGTTTATGATCCATTTCTGAATAAATCTTTGTGCAGGTTTCGGAGAATAAATTTTTGTTGGGTGTTTGAAGTTTTTTGAATTGGTAGCAATGACTGTTTTAGCATTTTGATTGCAGCAATGACAACAAGTATTATTTTGTTGTCGTTTCAGAATTTACAGAGTAGTTTGAGAACGATTATAGTTCTGAATCTTGGTTCCGATAATGCTTGGAATTTGTTTGTTGCTTCTCATGATACCGGAAAATGAGGCTTTTGTTATCAAGGATTCATTCACAGGTTGCTTAGAAGTTGTGGGACGGTTTTGAACTATTTTTGAATTTCTTGTTAATTTTGGAAACTCTGAGTTGTAATATGAGTTTCTAACATTTTGAAAATACTGAATGGGTTTGATATTTGGAGTCGGAAGTAATCCCTTGTGAATATACTTTCGGAGTGTGGGAGGAGTAGATTTCCGAGTATGACTAGAAGTGACAAAAGTTGAGTTAACTCCTGGCTTTCTCTGAGTGTAGAAGCAACTTCTTTGTTCAAATCTTGCATGTGATCGAGGCGATCGAATGTCTTTTCGATTTAAGGTTGGTTTTACTCCATTTTTGGTTAAGTTTTGTCTTTTTCGTTTTTGAAAAATTTCTTTTGGAGAAGAGTCAGATAAAGAATTATTTAACGAGTCTGACTCTTCATGATTAACTTTAATTTTTTCGAGCACGGTTTTTATCGGGTTTACATCATTTGGAAAATTATGTTGTAAAGCGTCTAAGTATGACTTGGTATCGGAACATGATGGTTCAGAAGTTACATTAGATGAGTTAACAGTATTGGGATCTCGGATTATGATTTTGTTAAAATCGTTTTTAATGATGATGCTATTTGGACGTCTTTCCATTTCGATTTCCTCATCAACATTTTCTTTGTTTGAAGTTTTCAAGTCCTTGAGACATGGATTGAATTCTTCAGTAACACAGTTACTTTGCAGTTTATCTAAGAAAGAGTGTTGTTGAGATTTTGACAATGGATTATTTTGGACCGAGGTCATATGTCTAGGCATGAATGGGACCGAATTTGTGGACAATTTGCTGCTTTCGGCAGTGTCCTCTTCTGAGAAATATGAGAAGGGAATTCTGACTCCTTTCTTTGACTCAGAAAGGGCGTTTTCTGATTCATCGGTTGGAGTTTTAGGAAAAGTTTTGGTCGAGTCCTCGTCGTGTTTATCATCATATTCATTTGATGGGTAATTGAAAAAACAGACTTTGTCTGTTGTATATGGGGTAGTTTTTATTTGTGGTTTTTCTTGCCCATCCCCAATTAAAGGTGTTTTCTGAAGAATTAGTGTCAGCAGGAGATTTGAAAACTTCAGTTGCATGATACAACTAATCTACTAATTTGTTTAGTCTTACATTATCGCTTCGGGCTAAATCCCTTTGCGATGTCAAAAGCTGATTTGAGTTTTCTAAAAAAGTCCTAGAAGTCTGTTCGATTTTCAAATCAGCAGTAAGTTTATCACAAAATAGTTTTCTATCCTCTAATCTATTCTTCAACTTTATCACCTCATCATACCCATCATCCTTTCCTCTAGAACCCGCTGATATGCAGCTAAGGCGTCTGCACATGTGTTAGATATTTTTTCTAGGGCAGGTTCTAGATTATTAGAATAAATGTTATGTGTGAGAAGCATGTTACGTACCTGTTCGATGATGCTCACTCCTTTGCCAGTCCTGTTGTTGGCCATAAATGCGTAGTTCCTTGGCCTGTAGGAGGATGAGGATTCAGCAGTGTCCTCAGGATGTTTGGACCTTGTTATCCCTGGGATTGGAGTTCCTTGATTAGCTTGTACCATCATGCATTCACCGAACCCTTTTCCTCTTTTTCTCTTGTTTTCAAAGTGCTCGTCATCATCTCCAGAGGACCAGATCTCGACGTTTCCGGTTGCGACAAATGCTTTGACTTTTTCTTCTTCTTTTCCCTTCTGATAGTTATGACATAATGCCATAGTCCTCCACAGTTATGACATTTAATTACCTCTGATTCGTTCTTTTCAGGGGTTGGAACTTGATTAGTGCTGACATCTGGAGCTGCTTTTGGTTTCTCCTGCTGTTGTTCCTCAGACTTCGGATATAAACGATTTTAACCAGATTGATGATATCCTTTCTGATGGTTGTTTCTTGGTTGATATCCTGTGTTTTGATTGGATGGTCGGAAGTTCTTCTTTGGACTAGAGTAGGATGGGATTCTGTTGAACTTCTGACTGATCATTGCAATCTCGTGTTGATATGCGGCTTCTTCAGCTTCATCATATTCAGAATAGCATGATTCTGAGATCTGGTCTGGAGCAAGGAGAGCAAGAGTTGAAGTTTTAGAGTGGTAAGTAGTTGGAGATGGTTGACCTTGTACTGTTGGGGTTTGATAGTATGAAGGATAAGAGATTTGTGGTTGAGAGGGATGGTAAGATGGTATTGGGGTTGGTTGATGAATTTGTTGAGGGTTCTGATTTGAGACAATCCGAGGTGAAATAGAGTTTGGATTGTTAATTTGCTGAGTTGTTTGCTGCTGTTGTACTGGTTGTTGAGGACTGCTGGCCATAGTTGGATAGTTATGGTCTGTCATTAAGGCCATCGGTCCTCCGAGTTGCATTTGCTGTTGAGAGCCCTTTATGTCATGTTCTTGTCCAATGAGATTGTTGTATAGTCGGTACATGTTGAAAGTTTTTAACTTTCCAGAGTCTTGAAGAATCATTTTAACAAGCACCCAGTCTTTTCCAAGTCCTTCAAGAAATCGGAGATTAATTTCTTGATTGGTTCTTTCTGCTCCTGAACATAGGAGTCTAATGACAATTATAGAGAACCGGGTGAATGCCTGTCTCAGTGATTCTCCGGCAAATGTTGAGAAGTGGGTGTATTCTGAAAGGCTTGACACCAGCTTTTGATCTTTTGCTTCCTCCGTTCCTAAGAACATGTTTTGTAAGAGAACCCAAATCTGTTGGGCTGTTGTGCAATTTTGTATGAGATCGAAGAGTTCCGGAGGAATTCCACATTGGATTTCGGTGAAAGCGATTTGATCATTGTCCATTTTCTCAATATCAAGAGGAGTTAATCTTGGCTGAGGAGCACCACCTAGAGCTTCTTCAGCAGTGTCAGCTCTAGTGGTGTAATTGGGAACATGAGGTCCCTCCTTAATGGATCGCCAGATATCTTTTTGTTGGTCCCTCGATCTAAACACTCGTGTATGAATCTTAAAGACACGCGGAATAACACACGAGTATTCAACAAATAAATCACACAGTTTATTTATTGAGGGTTTTTCTGTTTAAGCACACAGATTACACAGAAGAACTAAAACACTAAATTCTAAATCTCTCTAATTCGTCACTCACGAAAATCATCAATCACCAACCTTTTTACACATAGGTTGTTGATTAATATAGTCAAAATAAGCTCCAGGAAATCTCCTAAAAATCAGGAGAATCTTCAGCCAAGATAATCTCTACAGATCTTCAAATCAAACCAATATTATCTGCAGATATTCAAATCAAATAATATCCCAAGATTATAGGAATTCAAATCTTCAGGGATAATAACAAATCTGATCTTCCAAGATATGATCAGATCTGACCTTCAGTCGGATCAGCACGAAAGTTAGCTTCAGCTTGATGAACATCAGCACCAGCTGATCCTATCAGTACCAGCTGATCCTATCAGCACCAGCATCAACAGCAGCTGATGCCTGATCAACAAGTCTTTTGTATCAGCATCTGCTGATTATCTTCAGTAACAACAGCAGCTGTCCGTCTTCAGTATCAGCATCAGCTGATCAGCTTCAGTATGAACATCAGCTGATCAGCTTCAGTATGAACATCAGCTGATCAGTTTCAGGCACTTCACTCTTTTCAGCTCCAAGGACAGCAGCTGAGACATCTCTGATCGACATTACTTAAATCTTTAACGGCTCCAACATTTACAATATAAATAAAATATTGCCTGACAGCTCAACTTGTCTAAGTATAATATTTACAGTTATTAGACAAGACTGGCTGTCAAGAATGAGCAGTCTAAAAATAACTATCTAATACAAATTGACATCATCAAATCTATATAATATATTCCCAACACTTTTCCTTTTGTTTTGAGATAGTTGCGCATACGAGATGCCCAGCCATTATACTCAATAGGAATGAGTATGGGAGCTCGATTAGAGCCTCCGACACTGTTAGCAACATTTAGAGAGTAGTTCATCTGCATTTTTGAGTGAAAGAAGAAGTTTTGAACTTTTTGAGATGAGAGAGAGTTTGAGCTATAATAGCATGCAATGATCCACAGAGGATTCTAAGGTTGTTGCTACAGCCAGGGTTTTGAGCAAACTAGGCACTTAGAATCTTATAGACAGCTATTCATGCTCTGATACCATTTGTTGTCGCCAAATATTCTAAGTAAGTGCGGAAAGAAAAGTTGCGGTAAGTAAACGTCCGAAACTGAAGGTTTCGGAGGTGGACAAGTCCTAAGACTTGAGATGGACAAGTCCGAAGACTTGATATGGATGCGGAATTACAATGAAGAAGTAATACTTAGAATAGATCTTAATAGCTCAACAATAAATAATATGGATTAACAGTGATATAACTTGAAAAATATAAAGACTGAAAGTTAAAAGTGCTAGAAAAGTAAGGGTAGTAAGAAGTGCAGATAAGAACATGAGAGTTGATGGAATGAGAGATTGTATTGATAAATATGAAAGTGTTACATAAAGTCTCTCAAACTCATGAGGACTGAAGATGGATTTGGTCTCCCTTTTATAGACTAAGGGAGGACCTTCGGATAATAACTTATGGACTGAAGATGAGACAACACGTCTTTCTTCAGTCATATAAGGGAGGATGAAGCTAATATAATAATACAATGTCAGACTAGGGTGGCTTGTCTATAATATAATAATATTCTAAGTACAATAGACATGCTTCTAGAGAGTCACGCCTGATCTAGTCTAATCATATCCTATACGCTGGAGTGCTTATCCTTTATCTTATCTTCACGATGATCTTCAGTCTTCCTTGTAGAATGATTAGGTGTAGAATCTCCGATTGGTTGATCATATTGATAATTCGAAATCATGTGTAGATTTCGGAGTCCTGGCATTCCGTAATCAGAGTATCTTAGAGATATGATCTTTGTTGAGCTTTAATGCTCTTCTGAGTCAGTTCAGAGCTTAGACTTCCGAACCACTTCTGAACTATGTCTTCTGAGTAGTGTAACTTCTTATTTGATATACTTCTGAGTTCCGAAATCCAAGGCTGGATTTCGGATGACTATGAGAACACAATACATTACAGACAGTAGTAAAAGATGTATCATACACTTAGATATAATATTCGAAGCATAACTTAAATCATTCATTCAAAGAAATTGTCTAACATTCCATCAAAATAAAGATTACATCCAAACATATCAAATGACGAGTTGGTCAACAATTTGACTTTTAGCACTAACACTTCTTTATTAATATAGGAGGTTCAATTACCATAAGTGAAATCTTGATAAGGAATTTTTTTATTACAATCATTTATTAGGTTTTCTCAAATTCTTTCATCAAATAATTTTGGTAATCCTGCTATAAATCGTTTTTTCCAATATGCTTCTTTACAATCAGGTCTTGTAAAAACTTTGAGTAAATACTTTTCATTATACCATCTAAACTCAGTAAGGTTTCTACAATGTAAATTCATAAGAATTTCAGAAGTTTTTTCTTGAAACATAGTTGGATCTTTAATGAAAATTTTAATAAGAGCAAAAACAAGAGTATTTACCATATCATCTTCTTGTGTTGGTATTTGTTGGTTTTTTCTAATTTTATTTTAGTTTTTGTAGCAGAAAGAATTCTAGTTTTTTCAGCTTGAGTTACATAAAAATCCCACCAGCCCTTTAAGATTGAGTGTTACATTTTGATTTGTAAGCGTTAGCTGCCATAGTCATTTCTTGAAATATGTTCATCATTTGATGTTCGGAGCATCAATCAATATATCATTCATAGACTAAAGTTCCATCATAAGCGGATCTATTGTAATTAAATGCTTTTTCTTTAATTTGAACATCGGGAAGAGAAGCCTCGGCCAATAGTTTCTAACTGTTGGTTTGGGATTACCTTCAATTTTATTTAATTTTGAAGAATCTTTATTAAGTTTATAAATATTTAGGCCATCATTAGTAAATTGTTTGGAAAGAGCATTAATGTCAATGTCACTATTAATTCAATAATGTCTTCAGAATAATCGGTAGATGTTTGGTGAAGTGTATTAGCATTTTTGACACTTAATTTAGATAGCCTTTTTTCTAATTAATCCATCAGATCTTTATTTCCTAAATTGAAGTTTTCGTCTATTTGATAGGGAACAAAACTAATATTAGAAAAAGAAGTGCTTGATTCAATATCTTTATTTTCTTTCTTAACTTGTAAACCTACTTCCATTTTTGTAAGACAATTTTGTATAAGGGTTTTTTAAGTGGAAAATTTTTATTCTATTCTATCTAATTGGTTTACCACAATAGATAAAACTTCATTAGAATAGTTATTTTGGTAAATAATATTTTGAAAACTCTTTTTGGGTGTTTGTTGATTTAGAACCTTTAAAAAGGAGTTGCGATAAAACCATCTTCAATAATTATTTATTTTATTGGTGGATAATTGAAATAATTTCTTGGTTGGAAATAATATATTTATAGTTTTTATCGACAACTGGAGTTATAGAATCATTTTTAAATGGGTAATCTATGTTATGTTTCGGGACATAAAACAATTCAAACCATTGAAAAAATGGAACAACAATTTGATTTGTTAAAACACAATCTTCCCATAAACCATAATGTAAAAAACGGATATATTTTGAATAATTAGTCTCATGCCAAAATCGTCTTTTATCATTGTATTCAGTTTTTAATTCAACATTCTGTAAATAATAAAAATCGACCGGTTTTGTAGAATTTAGATTTAATATGTAGGGTTCCATCTTAACAAGTTGTGCTGACAATGGTTACCGAAATGGTTTGTATTACTTCTAGAAAAGAATTACAATAAGCTTTATTTCGTTTAATTCTAACAGATAGGCGAAAAAAATTTCGTTTTGTTTTAAATAAGATAAAGAATTTTATGTAATCTATTGTTTTTCTATGTAATCTATGTAATAGATTTTCTTTCTTCAATAATCTTATGTTTTTCTATGTAATCTATTGTTTTTTCTATTCTTGAAATAATTTGCAATCTAGATTTTAACATATTTGTCCAATTTTTTTTTTCAAAACAACTTATTTGTCTTTTTGAACTTATGTTTAACAAGTAGATTTGGTTATCATACTTGAAAAGAATTGTATATCTTTTTGGTAATAATCTATTTTGTATTTTAATTGTTATATTTCTAGGATTAAACCTCCAGTTTTACAAGTAGAAGAGCTTTTGAAGGACTTTCGTGTTTAATATTGGAGTGATTTTTATTTAATAGAGTTAACTCTTCCTTAATTATTGTCTTTTCTTTCATTATTTGTTGAGCATATTCTAGTCTTTTCCAAAGGATTTTTAAAAGATTAGTTATATTTGAGTTTAAAGTATTACTACCGATTTGAATTTTAGAACTCATAATTGTTGTTTATAACTTTGCAATTCTTTTATAAAATAAGACTTTATAGGACTAGGTATACTAGTTCCACTAATTTCTTCGTGATAGAGTGGTTTTGGAATAGAATTATTATAATCAATTGTTTGTAATTTAAAAGATTTTGATTTTGTTAAATTTGGTATATCTGTTTCTGAGATTATCATGTTGACATTGTAGAAGACAATGATGAAAACCTTATTGAAGAGAAATTTATATCTACTGACCTATCACTATGTTTAATAATGTTTGAAAGTTGTTTAGAAAAATTTAAATCTTTTGGTTCAGTAACATCTTGCAAATTCCAATTACAGGATTGAGTAATCTCAGATCATTTAAGCATTTTTGGTGTATGTATTTTAGTATGATTTGTATTTGCTTGAAAAATATTCGTTTTATTTTTTGGAATTGATAAACGTGTTTTTGGTTCTAACTTACTTGTCATAGTTTTGTAATAAACACGATAAATTATTGTTAAATGTTTAGCATTATCTTTAAATTCTAAATTTTTTGGTTCAATAGTTAAAACCAAAGTATCTAAAATATTTTTATCGAATAATCCTACAGAAAAATTAGGATAACAATTAAAGTAAATTGATCCATTAGCAATATTTTTTCTATCATAGCTAATATAGAATTCTGAAAACCTTTATGTCTTTTATCACTTAAGATGATTAAGACCGAGGCATCAATGCCGATTCTAAACAAAGGTTTAATTGCGATTGTACTAATCGTATATGTAAAAAAAATTATATTTTTGTCTATGTTGAAAAATTGATTTTATGGATAATACATTTAAGTTTTGTTGATTTTGATCAATAGACAATGTTTGTTTTGTCATTTTTATTGAATATCATTGAAAATAGTCAAAAGTTCCTCTTTTATAAATTGTATCAACACTTTGTTTAGTTTTAGTCCAATCATTTAAACTTTGTTCTATGTCATAAATATGTTCTTCAATAGCATTTATTTCATTATTATCAACCACTTGTTCTTCAATGATATTTTTGCCATCTATAAGTTTCTTAGATAATAAACGTGAAAGTTTGTCCATATATCAGATAATTATGAATTAAAATTCTACAAGAAACTTACTTATTTTAATAATTATAAATAGAAAGGAACCCCCCTGACGATGATCGTGGTCCGGCACCATGACTTACAGCCATATCTGAGCGTCTTACGATAATCCAACCGATCAATAGTCTTAAATCTGCATCATTCTTATTAAAACTCATAATTTTCTTATAAAACGTGGATTCAAAATTATTGACATACTTCTACCGTCACTTGGCTCTTATACTATAACTTTTCAATCTTAATAATGTTTTTGAAAGATTTTCTAAAACAAAACCAATTTCTACTCAAGAACTTCAAGAAGAATTAAAATTAGTTAAACAATAAATAAAAGAAATAAAAAATAAACTTTTACTGATTGAAAATGAAAAAAAATTTACCAAAAAATGAAAATTTTAATAACATCCTTGAAATTAATCAAGTTGTAAAAATTGATAACATTATAAATGAACAAATTTATCAAAAATGACATTCTCCGATTACCTTAGTCAAAGATAATTTTAAACTTACAATAATTGCATTAATTGATAGCGGAGCTAACATGAATTGCATTCAAGAAGGGGTAATTCCTACACAATACTATGAAAAAACTACTTCTAGACTTACTGCTGCTGATTGATCAAAGTTAATTGTCAATTATAAGATATATGATGTTCATATTTCTAACCAAGACAATTATTGTTAAAAAAACTCATTTAATTTTGGATAAAACCCTCAATTCTCCACTAATCTTAGGAACACCTTTTCTTACCAAGTTATATCCATTTAAAGTTTCTGAAGAAAGTTTAAACACTAAGGTTTTAGGAAAAAAGATTATATTCAAATTTTGTGAACCAATTCAAAATTCAAATATTAATTTATTAAGTTATAAATAAAAACAAGCTAAATATCTTATTAATGAAATAAATGATAATCATTTGACAGGACAGTTCAAAAAAATATATTCAAGATAAAACAACTGATTTAAAACTAAGTTCGAGAAAAATATATGCTCTAATATTCCAAATGCCTTTTGAAAAATAAAAAAAAATCATATTGTTAAAGGGTTAATGTCAAATTTGGTCACTTAACTTTTTGGTTTATGCACAGTTGGTCACTTAACTTTGTTTAAGTTCTAAAAGGTCACCTAAATTTTTATTTGTCCCGAAATGGTCGCTATAACCTGTTATAGCCGGTCACAGTGACGATCTCGGGAATAAATAAAAAGTTAAATGTCCTATTATAACTTAAATAGAGTTAAGTGACTAAATGAACACAAACTAGAAAGTTAAGTGATCAAATGAGGACAATAACCCTAAACAAATTGATTTTTTGAAACGTTTGATTTTTGGGACTTGTGTCAGTTGTATATGTTACACTGATAATACACTTTTTATAAATGAACAAATGTGTTTGAGCCGTGTTAAGTTGGAACCATGGAAATCGTCCCTATGTTCATTTTACTATGATAATTCATTTTTATAAACGAACAAAAAAGAATTATGTAGATTAAGAAGAAGGATCGGTTTATCGTTTTTGGTTTGTTGATTTTTTTAATTGGTTGGTTTTAGCTTCTAGTAAAATGTTATAACTGTCTTAAAAAAGGGGAAACAGCCATGGGTTACAACTCGGGTGAAAAATTATTTACAATTTATACCAAACAGTGTTATGCATATGATTTAGAATAAGGATGCTTATTTAGAATAAAGATGAACAAATAATTTTGAGGACACCTACAACCACTAAACATCTTTATTCTATAGCACACTGTTTGGTATAAATTGTAAGTAATATTTCATCAAGTTGTAACCTATGATCATTTTCCCTTTTTTAGATAGTTATAACATTTTACTAGAAGCTAAAACCAACCAATTAAAAAATCACCAAACAGAAACAATCAACGGATCCTCCTACTTTATCCACATAATTCTTTTTTGTTCGTTTATAAAAATGAATTATCATAGTAAAATGAACATAGGGACGATTTCCATGGTTCTAACTTAACACGGCTCAAACACATTTTTTTCATTTATAAAAAATATATTATCAGAGTAACATATACAACTAACACAACCCAAAAATCCAAGGTTTCAAAAAATCAATTTGTTTATGGTTAATGTTCTCATTTGGTTACTTAACTTTTTATTTATTCCTGAATGGTTACTGTGACCGGCTGTAACAGGTCATAGTGACCATTTCGGGACAAAATAAAAAAGTTAGGTGACCTTTTAGAACTTAAACAAAGTTAAGTGACCAAATGTGCACAAACCAAAAAGTTAAGTGACCAATTCGACCTTAACCTTATTGTTAAATTACCTTACATTAAAGGATTTGATGAACGAAATATTCCTTCAAAATCAAGAGCCATACGTATTGTAACACCCGGCTTTTTAAAACAAAATACACCCAAAATTTTTCATTTTTAAAACACAGTTTCCAAACATACAAACTAACTGTTTAGGTGTATAAGCTTATACAAAAAGGGTACAAGTGTATCAAGGAGTACATAACAAAAGTAAACTCCTTCTAAGTCGGGCAGCTACAACAGACTGTCCTATCCATGAGCTACATCTTTACCCTTAGCAGGGTCACGCTCACCTGCAGGGACAATTCACACATACGCTATGAGCCATAAAGCTCAATGAGTAATCATATAAACAGTTTAATATGTAACTATGTAATTAAGTTAACAAAACTTTATACAAATGCATATCCCTGTTTGATTCAACATTTGGATATCAATCCAATCTCCTAGCCTTAAAGGCCGTTTATTATTTAGATATCACATCCAATCTCCTAGCCGTATAGGCCGTTTATATTTGGATACAGAATCCAATCTCCTAGCCATATAGGCCGTTTATATTTGGATACGGAATCCAATCTCCTAGCCACGGAGGCCGTTAACATTTGGATATGAAATCCAATCTCCTAGCCACGGAGGCCGTTAAACCATATCAATTGGGTAACTTGGCTAACTTCTAGGTTACCATTTCAAATGCTAAAGCTACCTCAGATTTCAAGAGTACAACTAATACATATCATATTTAGATACAGTACGGATTACTCACCTGGTATTGAAGATTTATACGATCTATGCCAAAATCACAAAAGCTACAACGGTCCTTTAAGTTTTTCCAGCACCTACATGATCACATTTACCCCAAGCAAAGGTGAATATGTTGTTTTTCAACCCATCAAGCTTAAAGCTTGGTCACAACGATTAAAGCTCGGAATTAGAAACACACAACACATCTAAAAAAGTATATATGTTCAAATTCCAACCATTCACAGGTGGTTCTTTACCACAACTCGAATCCAACTCAAAATGACCAAAATCAATCTTTCAAAAGGGATAGAAGTGAACACCTTACCTTCAATAAGCTAAGTATCGAAAATCACTTCAATCCAACGCGAATTAGCCTTCCAATTTGGTCCAAGAACAAAGAGGGAACGTTTCTAGGGTTTTTGAAGTGTTTTAAATCGAGAAAGAAATGACCAAATGGGGAAAATCGCAAGTTTAAATGGGTGGGGTCGGCACAAAACCCGACCCGTGTCCGACAGCCCGACCCAGGCCCGACCCACAGCATGCCCCTGGCTCGACAGCCCGACCCGATTTGACGTTTTGGCCCAATTTGCTCTTTGACGGAACCCGACCCGGTTTCTGAAACCCGGTCCGGGTTTTAATACAACACGACCCGGGTTTTATAACCCGCCCCGGGTTCGACCCATTTGAACTCAACTAATTTTTCAAGTCATCCAACTCGACCCGGTTTGAACCACACGCCCCGGTTTACTCATTTTTGGCGTTTTTCGCACGATAACTTTATTCTAAAGATATTTCAACCATTTATACCCTTATACTTATTTTTCATATCGAAATTCAAAATACGATTAGAGTAAATTACTTACCGTAATTATCGCAGTGTTACACATATGTCCAACGAATTAGAAGCCCATTGCAAAATTTAAATTCAATATTTATTAAATAAAAAACTAATAAGACATTCAAAATCTCATTGGTCTTGTTCAACCTTTTATGTCATGAATGCTGCAGAAATAGATAGGGGAGGAAGCACCACGTTTAGTTATAAATTATATACCTTTAAATAAATTATTAGAATGGATCAGGTATCTGATTCCTAATAAAAGGGATTTATAAAAGAAACTTTATGACTCCAAAATTTATTCAAAATTTGACATGAAATTTGTATTTTGGCAAGGACAACTCTATGAAGAAGATAAATACAAAACAGCTTTTACGTATTTTAAATAAATACATGAATAAATATTTAAGCATGCGTTTTCAAACGTATAAATACATTATTAAATACGTAAATACATGTAAAAATACATAATTTTTTCCAAGTAAACTTAGCCAAAATGTTCCGATTTTTTCGTAAACTGGGCCAAAATATCAAGACTTTATTGAAGATAAAACATGTTGTGACTTTTCCGTAAACTGAGCCAAAATATTATAATTTTTTTGAAGATAAAACATTAAGTTGCTTGCTAAAAATGTTAAAAGGGGCTAATTTGAAAACATTAGCCGATTTTCTATCATTTTTTGTAAATAAAAATTAATTTGAGACTTTTTCATAAACTAGACCAAAATATTAGGACTTTATTGGAGATTTCCGAATCTTAAATATGCTTAAACAACAGCAAACGGATGCGGACATCATTAAACATTTAACAAAAATGATGGTAAACTGATTTATTTTTTAAATGATCGATGATCGAAGATAACTTAAACTTTTTATATGTAGATATAGTGAAAAAATGATTTTGCATATAAAAAAACTAAAGACGGGACCAATAATTATATATACTCTGTTATTACTTTTACACTATTGTTAGAATATATATAATCATTGACATCGTCTTTAATTTTTTTGAATGATACCAAACTCAACAAAAAAAAAGTGTTTAGTCAAAAAAAATTTAAGTGTTTAGGGAAAGAAATAAATGATACCAAACTCAACAAAAAAATTAACTCCAATGATAATAAACTTTTAGGGATGTCCTTTTTAGATAGTAGAAAATATATAGTTCAGTTCCCATTGGAGATACTGAAACAAGATGCTAAGAAGCTTTTAAAAAATGACACTTTCAACTAGTAAAGAAGAAGCAAAATGTACTTAAAAGTTAACATGTGTTTAGTCAAATTTTATGTTAGAGAAAGGTATTCTTGAAAACAACAATAGTGATATATTATATTTATATAAATATACAATAAGCGACTTATATAGAATAAATTTTAAGTAATCAAATTTTATTTATATTATAAACTTATATCATATTCGATAATACGTTTATTGTGGCATCAAAATTGTTCTAAAAATCAATACAGTAGCCTCCAAATGTATGGACCCGCCTACAACTCCTCTAGATTCCTTTTCCCCTAGTTTTTTTAACCCTTTTAGATTTGTTTTTATCCCTTTTGACCTTTTCCTATCTCCACTCATATTATACCATCTTTTCGATGATTAAAAGACAAGAACAATACAAGTGAATTACCATTCCTCCACTCTCTCCACACCCATCTTAAGAACATATATATTAAATAGAATACAAGCAATAATATTCCTTTTGTATCAAATAATTTTTTTTTATCTTTATGTCAAAATAATTATAACAAACCTTATATATATATATATATATATATATATATATATATATATATATATATATATATATATATATATATATATATATATATTTATATATATATATATATATATATATATATATATATATGCATTAAGTCACAATTTATAAAAAAAATTATAGTTTAGGAGTTCTCAAGATCTCATGAATATATGAGTTCTTAAATGATCCTAACTCTATCTCTCTCTCTCTCTCTCTCTCTCTCTATATATATATATATATATATATATATATATATATATATATATATATATATATATATAGAGAAGGTTGAGAACCGTGAGAACCACTAATTCACAGTTTAATAAAAAATTTACGTTATAGTATTCATAGTTTAATAACTAGAAATTTTATTATATTGCGAATATTGTAAAACGTATTAAAAAATAAGGAAATTTATTAAGTTTGATGTATTTTCACATAATAAACAAGTGTGAAAAAACAAAAAAACAAAAAAAAGATAATTCTTAATGTGTGAATATCGGTTCTCACGGTTCTTAACCTTTTAGTGGTTCTCATTTGAACCTATTCCTATATATATATATATATATATATATATATATATATATATATATATATATATATATATATATATATATATATATATATATATATATATATATATATATATATATATATATATGTTGGATTAGGTGTCTAAGCCATGACTAATAATTTGTATTTACATAATTAATAGAAGCAAAGTCCATTTGGGTTGCCCTCATAGCTGGAGGTTTGGTAGAAAGTTCGGTAGAGAGAAAGGTTCGTTTATTATGGGATTAATAAATCAATAGAAATAAAAGATATGGTTTGTTAATATATTAAAGTGATAATATATTAATTAGAAACTATATCGATTGATTAATAATTAATCAGGAATTAATTAGATTAATTTCTGTGGCATTAATTAGATTAATCAGGAAGTCAGGGATTAAAGTCGTACAAATTCAATAGTTGAATTGCGGCGCGCGGCGCGCAAATGTAAAGGCCGCGACGCGCGTACGTATAATCCGGAAAATGGCTGACGGCTAGGGTTTCTTGTTTCCCTATAAATAGGGACCCCTAGACCTCATTATAAGTGCTCATTCTATTATTCTCTCTGGAATTTTCGTGACCTTCCTCTGGCTCCCTGGGTGTGATCTCATTTGAGGCAGGACACTTGTGCTGCTTAGCTTCAAGATTAAAACTAAAGGTTAGTTTTTCTGATTTATTCTTTTAGTTAATTTTTGTTTGGCCTTTAGGAATTAGTTACATGTTCAAAGTAAGAAAACATAGATCTTTTCTAGGTTGCATGTGAACTTAGGTTATTTAGTTCATGGTTGCGGAAAACCTTTTAGTGGTATAAGAGCATTTGGTTGTTTTCTTATTGAATGACTGTAATAGTTTTCCTAATTAGGGTTTATTGTTTATAAATCTTTTGGGCCTGATTTCGATTTTTGGGTTTAGGGTTTTTGAAACCCAAGCCCCTCCCCCCTTCTTTTTCGTTTTTCCTGGTTAGGATTTTAGGAGGTTTTTTCTATTTTTGGTAACTTTAATTGGTTAATTAAATGGATAACCTTAAACCCAGTTTGTTTGAATTCGATAATTAGGGGTTTAAGATAGGTTTAAATTGATTTGATTAATTTGGAAAAACCTATCTACATTTGAATTAATTTAATTAATTGTTTAATTAAAAGATAATTCAAGGGATTTAATTTAATTTTGATTTAATGGTTAAATTTCAAAAATTAAAGGATAAATCCTAAAATATTTTAAAAGGTTTAAAATATCTAGATTTAATTAATTTAATTAATAGTTTAATTAAAAGAGAAATTAAATCAAATTAAAAGTTTAATTTAATTTGAAATTTAATAGTTAAATTTCAGGAAATTAAAAGATAAATCAGGAATATTTTAAAAGATTTAAAATACATCTTATATATATATTATTAAAGGTTAATACTATATGTATAAGATAAATTGGTTAGTCAAATCATTAGTAGGCCTCATTCATGAAGCTGGTCTATAAAGTGGGTATAATAAGACTGCCTATAAAATGGCGGTCTAATGGGTGTTCACTCTCACCCACCGCTCGCCTGATCAGCGGAGGGTCGTTAGCCGAACAGTTTTGATAGGACCGCTTAATCATTAAAAGTATAATGATCAAAGTACTAGAACCCATACAAGAATTCCCAATCTAGTTACTTTAGAAAAAATGTGAATTTGATGCTAACCCATGAAATTGCACATTGCACTTTATGAAACGTTGGTGGAGCATGTGTGGCTTACCGGCACACCAATGGGGGTTCATAAAGAGTGGCAATGGGTTTCTCGGGTGTTATCATTGTTGATGGAGCGTGTGTGGTTAACCGGCACATCAATTTGAGATGATAATGGACCCCGAGAGTACCAAGCTAATTTGCATGGTTATTCACACCCGGTTTGTGATCCTCGGCATCCCAGTCACAAACCGTGGGGCATATCCGAGATTAAACATACCATTGAACAGTTCAATGAATCTCACAGATCTAGGAATTTCATAAGACTGAAATTGACAAAAGTTATCTACCTTAATGACCACTGTGTTGTGACTACGACATCCCTCTTCACAGCATAGTTGGGGTATTTTGGATCCTAGCCTTGTTAAATAATATATATTGGGTAATTATTTAAAAGGATTAATTAAACGAATAAATTCAAATTTTATATATGTCTGAAGAAAATGTCATTCTCCTCCTTCTCCTCCTTCGCCCATTTCTGAGAGCTTCAGAAAGCACTTGGTTAGTATGGTAAGGCTGACTGGCCTGAACTATGTGATATGGTTTTGCAATTAGAGAATAGTTCTTAGTTTTGCTGGCAAACCATATCCGACTGAGTGTCCGCTCCCAAACATGGCATCACACAGCAGCTTGTGATGAGCATGACTCCTTGACTATTGAGTCCAAAGAAGTTCGTTGCCTTATGCTATTGATCATTAACCCCGAGTTCCGCAGGGATTTAGAATTCCTGGGGTCTGATAAGTTAGCACAGCTAGTTCAGGAAAGGTTCCGGGAACTGGTTGAATAAAGGGAACGAACTAGGATCTTCAAAAAGCTTAAAGTTGCAAGCTAGAAGGAAGTAGCACCAGTTTGCGTGTTCCCGAGATTGAGGGATACATAGGCGAACAGTATAAAACTGGTTTCCCTTTGGGATCGGGAGTTAAGCATTAGCTCAACTCGCTGATCTATTCATCCAGATGAACAGAAAAGGTAACCGGATAAGACAATCGTGGAAGTGCATTCAATGTCGACTCTGTATGAATCGTTCATAGAGAAGCATAGTTCCATTAATTCAGCTGCTTCAGGATTGAGTCCAGTATTAAGGTGCATCAAGAAATGATCCAGATCGTCTGGACCGATTGTTCGATGTTTCAAACTGGGAATCCATAAGGTGGGACACAGTCACGGAAAGATTGGAAAAATGCTCCAAAGCCAAACCGTTTGGTAAACTCATAAATATCTTAGAATTCAGAACACCTGATCCTTATTTCCTTGATACAGGATGTGTTTCACACATTTGCTCTGTATGCACGAACTCTGGAGGATGCGGGATGGTGTCGCACAGGAGCATATTCGGATTGGATCTGGAGCTCGTGCGGTTTTTGAGTTAAGCTAGATATTTGTTCTTGTTATTAGTTTATAGATACATACGACATGGATTCGCATAGTACATTGTTCTGAGGATAATTCTGGTTTAATGAAATATTTTTTTTTGAAACATGATTGTTTTAATTGTCCTCGAAATGTTGTGTGAATGTGTTGATAACGTAAATGGTAATAACTTGAATGTTGATACATCCAATGGGATTGGATTTGTAAATTGTGTTCTTTATGATTATTAAAGTGAATTTTATGAGAATCACTTCAACCAAAGGTCCAGTTGGACAGGACTTTGGAATCATTTGACTTAGAGTCACATGATTAATTGAGTGCTTAATAAAATTAATTGTGGCAAGAAAGGAATCGCCCAAAGATCCAATGGATAGGATTTTGGAATCAGTTGACTTGGAGTCAGGTGATGATTGCATGTCTTGAACAATATTAACAAAGTCATAAATTTACATGGAACTGAAAAGGTATTAAGATTTTGAGCAACAGACACATAAGTTACTGTGTATTGCTCGAATCTTCGAACAGAACACGATTAGTTATGCTTCATGATATTTGCCAAATGGTTTGACAAATATGGCTTTGTTTATCGAAATAAGCGATTGATTGGAACCTTGAAGTATTCAAGGATTTCAAAGGAAGTATAAGATCAACAGAACCTGAGTAACAACATAGACTGAGAAAATGTTTCACAGTTTATCCTCTTCCAAGAACACTAATGGTTATAATGTGTCTTAGGGAAGATGATGTAGCATTGATCGAAATAGTTTTGATCCTCGGTGTATAAGATACACTGGATACATTTTCGACTAATATTTCAATGAATTGAATATTCAACCAGTCAGACCGCAGAAGCCATATTCCGACCACATCTTAGATTAAGTAGGTTATGTTGACACTGTCTGAAATGTAAAGCTGGGATCGTCCCATAGTACATAGAAAGTCCAGGGTCATGTAGCATTCGTCTGAATCTCATGATAAGCCTGAAATTGATCAGCAATGTCGTTTCATTGGCCACTTCGGTTATCCTTAGAAAGAAGAGTACTTTTAGAAAGAACTCAAGTTCTAAGGAAACAGTGGGAGTAAGAATAATTTTGAATGAGTTCAGGGATTAGCCAAGTGAAAGAACCTTTAGTCACCACTGGGACTTGACCAGGAATTAGATTCCTATTAAACCTGACATACCCTCTCTTCGCTTGACCAGTAGTTATTGTCACTTTCATAAGGAGTTATGATTTGGGTGATATACCGGGTAGTGGTAAAACACTAAAGATGGTACGGATAAGTAATCCGACTGCTGGAAGCATTGGTGAGCCCAGTTGCTGCCAAATAAGAGAACCTTACCGCGAGACACAGTCTGTGTGACAGTTTGATTGATCTTTACAACTGGTCTAGGAACCAGTAGGAATAATTGAATCATCAAAAGAAGGGAACATAGAAATGTACTTACAGAACATCTGGTTGAATGAGTCATCACTTGGAGTCAAGCAATTGATTCTGAGAGAAGCACTCTCAATAGAAGATGTAATCTAAGAGGATCCTGCGTGGCATAGTGTGAGTCGTTAGTGGAGCGTGTGTGGTTTACCGGCACACTAATAGGGACTCACATAGAGCATGCCATTACAAAAGGTACACGGCCCCGGGATTCGTCCTATGGGCATCTCGCAAGAAAGGATATTCGGATTCTCAAAATAGGCCAAAAGGTTTGGATTTTGTGAATAGCCTGAAAGATTTCCTTTAATATGTCGGAAAGGTTTGGATTTCGGTTTCGCAAAATGTGCCATAAGTTCTGGATTTTGTGAATAGTCCGAAAGAGTCATATAACGGTGTCAAAGCCAGTGGGAGTATCGTTGTTATCTGCTGTCATTGTATGTGGGTTACATACTGGTTCTAGGAAACGTCTCTTATCATTACAAAGTGTAATGACTTGGTGTTAAGAAACGGTTCGCTATGAATGACTTTAAGAGATACAACATACTCAGGTGGTTGTGAATATCTATTAGATAGATCAGAATTCTGCCAACATGATCTTGATGAGATTCAATATGCATAACCCTAGGAAAGGAGTTTCCTGTCATTACAAAATGTAATGAATTGGCATGAAAGAAACAAAGAAGGTGCAGCAAATTTACGTAGTTCATAGACATCTATCAGATAGATGAGACTGACAGTATTGACTTAGCCGTTGAGAATATGATCTTGATGGGATTCAAGATGCATAAGAAAGAGTCCCTGAAAGGAAATGGTTTCCGGAAATCATGACACAAGGATTATTGGTAATCTTAGGATTCTGAAAGGGCTTGGAATGAGATTACATCAAGTTCCTCGAGCCTCTTGGACAAATCAGAAGTGTTATGAACATATCCTGATGACTTAATGCTTAGAGCATTGTAAGTTGGATTCAGGATATTGCCTGGCTGAGAATACTGAATGGATTTTTGAACAGACGTGAGAAATCATTGGGAAATGATTAGGGTGATTGATTTGAAAGGGTTTTCAAATCGGTAATTGTTTACACTAGAACGTGGTGTTGTAGGACTTCATGGTTAAAAAAATTTCGTTAGGTTCTGATGGAGCGCGTGTGGTTCACCGGCACATCATGACACCTCGAAATTGTCTTAGGGTGTAGTCATGTAGACTAAAGACCCGAGAACCATGGGCAGTCACGGTACACATCACCGGAATAGAGTTGTGAGAGAGAATGACAAAATGACAAATTGAGATATCATCGGAAGAGTATCCGATAGGATCATCTGCAATAAAAGTGTATAAGTGTTAGACACTTGGATACATAGAAAGAGTGAAAATGTCATAGACATAGATATAAAAGGCTTGAATTGAAAGCTTAAAAGAGAAAAAGAAACCGATAATAGTTATGATAAATCCGACTTGGTGATTACCTCGTGGAAACTTGGTAATAAGCAGTAGTAGCTGCCAGTCAGATTTTATGTTTCACTTTTGCATGTTTACTTCCTGAATAATTGGATTATTCAAATATCCACAGTCGTTCATACTCTTAGGGAGTAAGTATGAAGGAAGACTGTCATGAATTGGTTTGTAGATTGTCTAAGAAGTTAGACATAGCAATAAGATTGCTGCAACGTTCATGAGTACTTGGAAATGGAGATTTGAGTATTGGATAAACCCGCGCTCAATGGATTGCTTCATGGATTATATCACGAGCAATGTTGAGACGATAATATCTTATGGTCTTAAAGTTGAGAGATATGAGTTATAATTTGCAAGGCGGTTGTTCATTGATAGTACGAAAACGCATCGGTAACTCGGTGTTATAAAACGTGCTGTTGTGAGTGATTTGTCGGGTAAAGGATATAACATGTTAGTCGAAGCTTATTCGTCCCTTGACCCAGATGGGAAACAGATATCTGTTGGCCACTCGATGATTTTGAAGTTGACTGAAGCGCTGGCTAGCCAGGACTGAATTGATTCGTTCAATTAGAAGTCTAAAAGTCATAAGCAAAATCGGAAATCGGGAAACAGTGTGTCAGACAGAGATTGATCTCAATCCATGTCTCATGTCTGAAAATATCTTGTTGGACGGAGGATCATCTGATCACTTATCTATGGACAGAACTGACTAGGTCAGATTTCGGCAGCAGTTTCTAGGAAGCTACAGTTTGCTGATTAATTAGAGGTTAAATTGGTAATTATGGTCATAGACTTATCCAAGTGGGAGACTGTTGGATTAGGTGTCTAAGCCATGACTAATAATTTGTATTTACATAATTAATAGAAGCAAAGTCCATTTGGGTTGCCCTCATAGCTGGAGGTTTGGTAGAAAGTTCGGTAGAGAGAAAGGTTGGTTTATTATGGGATTAATAAATCAATAGAAATAAAAGATATGGTTTGTTAATATATTAAAGTGATAATATATTAATTAGAAACTATATTGATTGATTAATATATAATCAGAAATTAATTAGATTAATTTCTGTGGCATTAATTAGATTAATCAGGAAGTCAGGGATTAAAGTCGTACAAATTCAATAGTTGAATTGCGGCGCGCGGCGCTCAAATGTAAAGGCCGCGACGCGCGTACGTATAATCCGGAAAATGACTGACGGCTAGGGTTTCTTGTTTCCCTATAAATAGGGACCCCTAGACCTCATTATAAGTGCTCATTCTATTATTCTCTCTGGAATTCATAGATCTTTTCTGTGAAACAGCCAAACGATTATATGCGCATATTTCTAGAATTTATCATTCAGCTGATGTTTGCAATGTCCAACATAGACAACTATTGCCTTTCATTGAGTTTAAATTAAAGGAAGTTGATAGTATATCTTATGAATGCGAATCCATAGTATCAGGTTCCGAAGTCACAAATCCCTCATACAAACATGGCCTGATAACCGTAGAAAAACATCTAACTGCAGATAATTTGTTAAAAATATTGCCACAAGAAATCCCCATCCTGAAAAAGGCTGTACCTTAAATTGAAACAAAAAAAGGAACTTGTAAATAACATGTCTGAGAAGGATTCTGAAAGTGATTCGGACATGGAGGAGATTGATTGTTCTTCGTTGATATTATTAAAGTCATCCTCTATATCCGAATCGACCTCCAAAGACATTTCACAACTGTCTTCGGTGGAAAAAGGAAAAACAAAAATGGGTTGTGAATCAAAAATTTTTGAAACCAAAGAAACCTCAAACTCCAAAATGCAAATCACAGATGAATGCCCTTTTTATGATCAATATCTTAAGGACAATTGAAAAATACTTGTTAAAGTGGCTTGTATCTATCCTAAGATTTCGTATTTCAAAAACACAATTTTTGTAAAACCCGGTGGATTACCCTCAATTAACAACGATCTACAAAAACTTCTTGAAAAGGATAACTCCACGGTTACAAACGAAGGATTTTTCTCATCTTCCAAAATGTTCGAAAATGAAATGAATGAAAGAATGGAAGTGAAAATTAATATAAGAAAACAAGATCTATATGGTCACAACGTGTACAATCGTCTTTGTTTTGAAAAAGAGAAGATACCTGAAAACATGTCACACTTATTAAATCTCAAAAACGACGATCACATTTACACAAATCAAAACTACAAACAAATTCAAGTTGTGGAAAAACCCAAAGTTCCAAAGATGGATATATTTCAATTGATGGAATCTTGTGAGTGTGTACCTTTATCACCAAATTCAGAAAATGCAATGTCAAAACCAAAAGAATTTACCAACAAAACCACAGCACAAAAACCTCAAATTTTAAAAAGATCACAAGTTCCACAAAAATCAAAACAAACAATAGTAATTTCAAAACCAATTCAAAAACCAATTGTTGTCAACTTGAAAACCAAACAAACCTTGAATCTTGTGAAAAGAAAAATTCCCTCGGTAGATTTGAAACAAAATGAAGCAATTGCTTCTACTTCTGGCACAAAACCCGTTTGTTCAAAAATCTCAGAAGTCAAAGGTCGAAATGAAAAACAAACTTTTACACCAACGAAACCTAACTTTCCAAATCCAAAGTTTCAAAAATCCACTCAGAAAACTTTCTCAAAAGGAAATAATTTGATAGATACATTCCAACGGTGGCTGGACAAAAATTTGGATCTGTTTAAAGATAAGAATCTTTCACTGAATGACTTCAAAATGGCATACGAAGAGTAACTTTGTACCTCTACGCTATGCATCTCAATTTCAACGAAGTCAAAAATTGAAAAACCAAAACAAAATTGGAAAACAAATGACTTGAAAGAAAATTTAACTGCAAAAACAAAAACTTCAAAATCTTCAATTATGTCAAATCTTTCAAGAAAAAGGAAATCTTCAAAATCCTCAAAGTCACAATCTTTCACTCCAAAATGGGTTCCGAAGTCTGCCATTTTGTCAGTCACTTCGGACTCATCTAAAAACTCTTCGGAATCCTGCTCGAACACTTCGGAATCCTGTTCATCAAATGAGGCTTCAGAGAATTTGATTAATTTAAATGCAAACGAAATTTCTGAAGAGGCCGTAGAAAAATGGATTCAAGAATCCTTTGCTTACCCTGAGGACCCAAGATTGATTGGGTACCAACTTCTTCTCGATTGATTGCAGGTTATGTCTGATGAGCGGTATGATTCAAAATGGTACATGGATAGTGGCTGCTCAAGACATATGACTGGGAGGAAGGAATATCTCAGGGACTACAGAAATTTGGATGATGCCGGAAATGTTCGCTTTGGTAATAATGAAACATGTCCAATTCGGGGATATGAAAAAATAACAAATGGCCAATTCACTATCAGTCGAGTGGCATTTGTTGAAGGATTAAAACATAACCTTGTGAGTATATCTCAATTGGTTGTTGGAACAGGCAATGCTGTCACATTCAACAACCAAGGAAGTGTAATCACCAAAGAAGCAACTAATGAAGTCTTGTTGAAATCAGAAAGGAAGGGATCAATGTTTCCCTCAATCTAAAGCCAGTGACCGGTGGGCAATCTCTATGTCTTCTCTCCAAAGCCAATTTCGATGTTAGTTGGTTATGGCACCGAAGACTTGCCCATCTGAACTTCAAAGACTTGAACAAATTGGTGGCTATGGATTTGGTTCGAGGTATGCCTGCTCTCAAATTCGATAATGACTCTCTTTGCTCTGCTTGTGAACATGGCAAGCAGACAAAACAAAGGCATCCTACAGTAATCAACCCCAAAATCACCGAACCACTTTCTCTTCTCTACATGGATTTGTGTGGCCCATCCGCAGTGGAATCAATAGGAAAGAAGAAGTATATTCTTGTTATTGTTGATGACTATTCAAGGTTCACTTGGGTATTGTTCCTAAGAAACAAATCAGATGCTGCTGAAGAAATCATCAATTTTATAAAGAAAATGGAATTGATGCTTAACAAGAAAGTATGAACTGTGCACAGTGACAACGATTTAGAGTTCAAAAATCAAACCTTAGATGGATTCTTGAAGACAAAGGGAATTAGTCATAACTTCTCTGCACCCTATACTCCTCAACAAAATGGGGTTATGGAAAGAAGAAATCGTTCTTTATGTGAAGCAGCTAGAACCATGCTTAATTTCGCAAACTTGCCCATGTACTTCTGGGCTAAAGCTATTTCTACTGCATGCTTTACTCAAAACAGATCTTACATTCACAAACGATTTCACATTACACCTTACGAAGTGCTCAACCGAAGAAAGCCAAATGTCAAATTTCTTCACATCTTTGGTTGTAGTTGTTTTATCTTGAACTTGAAGGATCACCTGACCAAGTTCGATGACAAATCAGAAGAAGGAATCTTCTTTGGTTACTCTCAAGACTCAAAAGCCTACAGGGTCATGAACAAGAGAACTCGTAGAATCGAAGAAACCTTTAATCTAAGGTTTGATGACTACTACATCAAGAAGTCTCTGCATCCATTTCCCATGTCTTCAATCTTTCCAAAGCCTGCTGTAGATGTTGTTCCAATCACAACATTTGACACAGACTTCGCACTTCTGTTTGATCAACCTGTGAGAGCTGTGGAATCCGAAGCTAGGGCACCAGATAACCATGAGTCTGAACTCTCCAAGCTCACAGATGTACCTGATGATTCCTCTTCAAGTAGTATACAAAGACCATCATCTGTTGAGGGGGAGCCATCTAATCAAAGTATGGGAAATGCAAGTGTTGAGGGGGAGCCATTTAATCAAAGTATGGTAAATGCAAGTGTTGAGGGGGAGCCATCAAACCAAAGTGCAGGCACTGCAAGCGTTGAAGGGGAGTCAAACAACAGTCCAAGGGAAATCAACACTCCTATCTCTACTTCCCAGCCAATCTCAAATATCATATCCCTGTATCCAACAATCCAGGGGGAGCCAGAGATTGTCACTCTGAATTCAGCCACAACAATCGCTTCGAATAGAGCTACCACTTCCTCAACACCAACACATGTCCAGGGGGAGCAAACATCAAACTCAACTTCACAAATACACACACCTCAAACTAACACAAATTCAAACAATCACTTACTGATGGGTGATTTCCCTTCCACTTCGGGATATCCCTCAGACATTGAGGACATTGATGCTGAAGGACCTCCTGATTTTGATCCAAACTATCCTCCTTTGGACAAATGGGCGAGAAAGCATCCACCATCACTTGTCATCGGTAATGTTCAAGATAAATTATTGACTCGTGCACAACTTCACCAAAGACAAATAGAACTTAACAAAACTTCGGAGTTGTGCATGTTCAATGTCTTTATCTCCAAGGTAGAACCTAAGAGCGTTAAAGATGCATTTGATCACTCAGACTGGATTGAAGCAATGCAGTTGGAATTAGAAGAATTTGAAAGAAACAAAGTATGGAGGCTAATTCCGAAACCTGCAAATGCCTCAATTATCGGTCTCAAATGGGTGTACCGTAATAAACTAGACACCGAAGGCAATGTAGTTCGGAACAAGGCTAGGCTGGTTGTCAAGGGGTATTGTCAACAGGAGGGGATTGATTTTGAAGAAACTTTTGCTCCTGTTGCCAGACTCGAATCAGTTCGGATATTTTTAGCTTATGCTGCACACAAAAACTTTGATGACTATCAAATGGATGTCAAATGTGCCTTTTTGAATGGTGATCTCGAGGAAACCGTTTTTGTTGAACAACCACCTGGCTTTGAAAGTAAAACTCATCCAAATTATTGCTATGTGCTAGACAAAGCAGTCTATGGTTTAAAACAAGCCCCAAGAGCTTGGTATGAAACCTTGACTAAATTTTTGAAAGAATCAAACTTTAAACAGGGCTCAGTGGCTCCAACACTTTTTAGAAAGAAAGTTAGATCTCACTTGATGTTAGTCCAAATTTATGTGGATGACATAATCTTTGGATCCACTGACCCTAATTTGTCAAAAGATTTTGAAAAATTGATGAAAAGCAAATTTCAAATGAGTATGATGGGGAAGATTAATTTCTTTCTTGGATTACAAATAAGACAATCCAAGGAGGGGATATTCATAAATCAACAAAAGTATACGAAGAGTTTGCTTGAACGCTTCGGAATGACTAACTGCTCCAAAGAAAAAGTCCCTTTGCCTGCAGGTACAAGATTGAATCGATCATTAGACAAACCGAAGACAGACATACAGCAATATCGAAGTATGATTGGATCCCTGCTCTACCTTACAGCCAGTCTTCCAGATATCATGTTTGCGGTTTGCAATTGTGCTAGATATCAGGTTGACCCAAGAGAACCTCACTTGGCTGCAGTTAAGACAATATTCCGATATCTTCATGGAACTACTACTTATGGTCTGTGGTATCCAGCAAACTCTGGCTTCTACATTCAAGCTTACTCAGACTCCGATCTTGGTGGATGCTCTATTGATCGCAAGAGCACTTCAGGGGGTTGTCAATTCTTAGATGGAAAACTTATCAGCTGGCAATCCAAGAAGCAAACTTGTGTCTCTATCTCCACCGCAGAGGCTGAATATGTAGCAGCTGCATCGTGTACTTCACAGATCATTTGGATTCAGAGTAAATTGAAAGACTATGCCATTAATATGAGAAAAATTCCTTTGTTCTGTGACTCTCAAAGTGCAATTCGTATATGCCACAATCCAGTTCAACATTCCAAGACGAAGCATATAGCTCTTCGCTATCACTTCATCAAAAGTCATGTTGAGGAGGGGAATATTGAGGTGCACTCTGTTCATACTACAGAACAATTGGCAGATATCTTCACAAAGGCTCTGAATGAAGAAGCATTCACAAGAATCATCCGTGGACTTGGAATGATAGATGGATCAACTCTTCAATAAATACCAGATTTGCTCACTTTCACTCTTTTCTAAAAATTCAAAAATTTACAAAAACACAATACTCCGTAGAACCCCGAAGACAATTTTGGCTTCGGAGCTCATCGGAGTAAATCAAGCAAAAACACTTGGAACTGCACCGCAGTACTCCGAAGTAAAATATCACTTCGGAGGTCTGCGGAACAAATTTTTCTTCAAAATAAACTCTTCAACTTTGAAAATCACTTGAACAAATGTTGACTTCATCCTTTAAGTTTAAAAAAAAGGGTTGTTTAAGTCAAAGGAAATTCAAAAACAAGAAAATTCATACCAAATGACAAAAAAATTTTGATGCAACACGACAAAGTTTAACCTTTCTCTCATGAATTAACCAATTAAAGGACAAGACTTTGATTTTATATTCTGATAATCATACCTTATTGCACTAAAAGGTATTTGGGAATCGAGTTGAAACATAGGTAAGAAAACAGACTTCGAAGTGAGGTTAAGACTATTTTACAATTTGAAGCCTTGTTTGATTCCAATAACCTTAACATAATGTCTATTTCTAACCACCCTTCGAAACTTGACTCGCTTCAACTTCAAATTAATTATGTAGCCTCAAAACTACACAGGATAACTCAAGTGCTCCGAAGTTTTCCTCAAAAATAATACCAACATTGTTTGATAAGTAAATTTAAATCTTTTTCATTGATGGTACAAAATTGAACTATATGAAGATTTTCACCTATAAGGATTGTTTAAAACAAAAAGAAAAAACACCAAAGAAGGAAACTATATGGTGATGTTTTATGTCTTCGGATAATGAAAATCCAAAATTGAAAAGATAAAATGAAAATTTGAAAGAAGATCAAAAAGAAAAATAGAGAACAATTGTCAAAAGAATCAAAGACAATCAAAGACAAAAAGATAAACAAGGGAATGCAAAAGTTAGAAAATTTTAACATTCAAAGGCTTATTATTCTGTTTTAAATAACATTACAAGGAGCTCCTATAACATAGTCGAGTACTTTGTAGAGAATATGAACATTTCAAGTAATCTGTCTTAAATGATAAAGTGGGAGTGGTGTACGAAGCTCAAAGGCTTGTCATCAGAGCTTAGTATCCAAACACTTCAACTGATGAAAAGGAATAAATTTTTCAAAAGAATCTTCAAAACAATCCAAATTTCTAAATTACTTCTGATGCTCAATTCATGAATGAAAACTTCTTTAAACTTTCAAAATGCAAAGGATGTTATCTTTATTATATTTGAAAATTTTAAAGCACATAAGCACTACTCAAAACATGTTTCCAAATACGAAATCAAGTTAGTGATGGGGTGATTAGACTTATACATTCATGAATGATATTGAATCAAACAACCATCAAAATGAAAAATGGACTTCCAACATGATTCGAATGATTCTGAACATTAATTCGTTAAATCATCTTTTCATAATATTCATGGAAATTAAGGTTAAATGGTATGTTGCATCAGTCAAACGTAAAACCAAAAACTCATAGAAAAACAAAGAGAAAAACATATGAACTTCGGTACATTGACAAACACTTGCAATCACATGTCAATCACCGAAGTGAAAGAACACTCTTCAAAGTTAAACATAACTTTATGCTTTCACTCCGAAGTGCAATAACAACGGTCATAATTTATAAACACGAAGTCAAATTAATGATTCAAATGATTTCCATATTTATGATCAATCTCAGAGACAAACATTCTTTAAAATATAACCGTTTTGTTTACAGTTGTCAATGAGATTTTAATGGGCAATCTTAACCATAAAGATTTCTCAAAAGTGGCGGTTCAAATTTTGAATCATTGCAACTAACAGCCGTACGTTTCTCCCTTTTGCTGAGATAGTGGGACGAGCAGGTGCTGAGGTGTCCTTCTCCTACAGGACCATTTCAATCGTGCATAAAATGACCTAGGGACCACGAATACTATATAAACCTCTCACCTCTTCAGTTACACTCTTTACGCAAACACAACTCTCATTTCTCTCTACAAACTTACTCTCGAAGAAATCCACAACTCCTTCATCTTCTTCATCTCATCATCAATGGCAGCTGAAGCTTCATCACAAACTACTGAGGCCATGTCTGTTCCAAACCTCAAAAGTCAATCATCAAACCTGGTGCTACGAAATGATCTGTCCCTTTACCCTCGACCAATCGATGCATTGGTGGAATGCATGAAAAGGTCTGTTCTGGGATATGCCTTGACCTGTACTCCTTCAGTCCCTGCGACTCTGGTTCACAGGGCACACTACACATCAAATGCTCTGTTCGACTCCAACAACCAGGTCAAATCTGTCTTCTATGAGATTGTTGATTCAAAGGGCAAAACGAAGAAAGTACAACTAACCAAGGAGAAATTCGCTGAAGCTCTACGACTTCCAATCTACAACTCGAAAGAAATGGTGGTCCCATCTGCTGACCAACTGGTTGGTATGTTCAACGAAATGGGGTATGAACCCCTGCTTGAAAGGATAAGCACCTTCAAGAAAAACCAACTTCCTGATCTCTGGAGGTACTTCTTCAGCATCTTCCTCAGATGTCTCTCTGGAAGAACCTCTGGCCTGGATTCTGTAAGTGTTACATTCCAAGGCCTTCTCTATGGAATTTACTACGATGTTAAGGTGGACTTCGCAACAATTCTATGGACCGATTTATGCTCTCACATAAATCACAGTATGAAGGGGACTGAAATTGCAAACGCAAGATTTTGGGCGATTGTTGTTAATGCTCACTACCAGCAGATAGGGTATGTTCCTGATCCCTCTCTTGGAGAGATGAAGTTCACTCCTATTGCAATTCCAATTCTAGACGATAAACCTGCAGCCTTCTGTGCTCAAATTCCACATGTCATGCTCTCCAAAATCCCCATGGAATGCAATGAGGTAAATACCTATCGCAACACTCTTGTAATTCCTTACCCAACTCGTAACTTGAGTCAGGCGGCACCTGTAAGAGAGCATCCAAAAGGAAAAGGGAAGAGGAAAATGGCTGGTGGACCCAGTGGTCCTAAGAAAGAAGAAAAGAAAAGAAAGACTTCGGTGAAAACCACTCCGAAGAGGAAACAGCCGAAGAGGCAGAGAAAGATAATGGTTATGGATGAGTCTTTGGACTTAGATAGGACTCCATCCACAGTCCATGAAGAAGAACAAGAAGAAGAACAATTTGCTGATCAACCTCCTTCACCTCAACCAACATCCAGACCACCTTCTCCACTGCAAACCACTATTCCCCCATCTCCACCTAAAACAACCAGACCTCCCACACCTCCACATACTATTCCACCTCCACCACCACCCACAACAGCTCAACAAACCACCACCATTCACACCACTTCATCTGATATACCACCTCTACCACCTCCAACAACTGCTCCTCCAACCTCCGAAGTACCCATCTTTGGCATTGATTTTTCATTACCAGAGTTTGACTTGCCCCCATCACCCTCAAGACAAAATCCCACTTCGGCAGCTTTCTTTAAAGCCTTTCATTTGGTTCCTTTGAATGTTGAAGGAGTGTCTGATGAAGATCTGCCAGATGAAGGTTTTGTACTAATGAAACAGTACAAAGTCCTTAACTCCAAGCTTGACACTCTCATTCAAGCTCAAACTGGCTTTGATCCCACCAAACCCACGTTGGGTGACATCACCGAAGAGATCGAATCTCTAGAGTTTTCCTTGTCCAAAGAAATCAAGGACTCCATACAAACGCTTGAACAGAAGCTCATGGAGCAACAAAGTAAGATCCAATCCTCCTTCGAACAAAAGTTGGAATCTGCTGTCACCACCATCGACAAGAGAATTGAGGCCCTTGCCGAAAAGACGGAAAAATCAAACTCCGAAGTCATAAAAGCCTTGCAAGTACTTCGGAATGAATCTCAGCAGAGTACCAAGCTTGAAAAACAGCTTAATGAGGCTATAGCAAAGATCGAAGAGCTCACAGCCGCCCAAACCGCTTCAGATATCACTAAGTTTACAGAGGAACTGCAACGAACGAATGCAACTCTCACACAAGACATGGTTGCAAAGTTGAGATTTGCACTTCAACCTCTGATAAACTTTTCTGATAGGTTGTCTAGGCCATAGGGCAGGCCTACCACTACTCAGCATGCGAAGCATGCTTCACAAGAGGGAGAAAGCCCTAGACTAATCTCCGCAGCCACAGTAGGTCCTTCAACCTCAACCATCACAACGACAACCATGGGTGCTAGTGGATCAGCCGGAGTTGGAAGCTCAACAGATCGATCACTAGAAAGCATAATTGCCCCACACATGGAAGAAGCCTACAAGGCCAGACGAGCATATTACAACCTAATGATCAAAATAAACGAATTTGCTCGTGATGATGGTAAATGGACCATAGAGGCAATCAAGCAATTTGGATTTCAAAATCCAAATGTACTTAACAGACTACCTCTTCGGAGTTTTGCGACAACTGACTCCGAAGACATCCAGCTTGACATCCCTTTCAATCCGAAGACTTTTGCTTTTCTTCAATTTGTCAATTCGGTACTTGATGATCAGAAAGAAAGTTTTTGGACCAACAAAATCAACTTCCATGCCAAATACATTCAACGTCAGAGTGTGGTATGGAGTTTGGACAAAATCAAACAAATCATCTCAATCAAGGAGGCTGAGACTTACAAAGGATTCATAAATTATGAATTTAGGGTACTCCGAGGTGAAAGTAGTAATCAGTCAAGGTTTACAATCGCCGATTTTCCTATAATGAATCCAATGGACTTCATTGAAATTCTAGAGATTTTGCGAAGTGGTGAAGCAGCTCAAGCCGGAATACCAATGTTTGCTGTCAAAAACCATGTTTTGGGATTTCTAAATAATTACCTAATGAGGTTTGCCAAACATGACTTGGAGTTATGTTCCTACTACAAACAACCATTGAACACTCCTCCCATTGTTGTTCGGAACATAGCTAGATTCAAGAATAGAGAGATTCTAGATGAACCATATGGCTTAGTCTTCAAAGGACTTCGAAACGAAACCGAAGTCACAATCAAGTTCTTTGAAATTGACTACATTGGCCTCCATCCCTCCTCCTTTATCTCCGGAATGATCTCTCACATAAACGCTTGTCATGCAAATTCGACAGAGAAGAAGAAGAAGTTCATGGATCACATGAACTGGTACCTGACGATGAGGAAGACCTTGAAGAGAGCTTACAAGAGAAACTTTCGTGTATAGACTTCGGATGCACTTCACACAAAGGGGGAGATTGTTGAGAATATTTGTGATGAAGTGCTGACGTATCCGAAGTCCCTCTCATGAAGACTGTTGAAGAATGAAACCACGAAGTGAATAAACAAATAGAAGACCCTGAAGTCTGAAGACTCCGAAGTGCTACGCATGGAGGATCCGAAGACTTTGCAGCCTGTCCATTTGTCTTTTGTGTGTACGCGTATAGTATAATACGTGTTGCATGAATCTTTTATCCTATTGACTAGTACACTGATAGGATATTCTCTGTAAAAGATGTACTATTGGTATCACTGATTCAGTATAAATATCAGTGATACCTTGCCGTGTAGAGTGTGAGATTACGAATAATTGTAAGACTACCAAATAGAAAACCCAACTATAAAACCTTACAACCTAATCGAATCATTCGACACAAGTTATTCATATCACCTTGTTCATTTAACATTCTTTCCTTATCATTGTGTGATTGATTGTGTTATTGATTTAACATTAGTCTTAGTTCATCTATTAGCTTATTTCAACACCCAACACTAGGGACTGTTTAGAAGGTTCCTGGAAGGTTTACGAGTTTGGCTGAATGGATTAAGAGCTTAATGAATTTTTAGGACTAGTCATAGTTAGCGATGCTATCTAGTGAAGATAGCGGCGCTAGCTGGCTGTTGACCGTTGACTTTGACTTTAACCATTCACTTTTTGACCGGTTTGACTTTTGGTCAAACTTGAGGGTTTGGGGTATCTGTCTTAGAGGTTTATCCTGTTTGGGGTTTAGGAAATTCTAAGTGAAATTTACCCTTGTTAGGGAGTTCGTATTCTCGGGATCTGAGGACACTCGCGAGGAGTGTTGTCTAGCTTGTGGTTGTGGATCAAGTGAGTTTTCTCACTATACTATAGGTGAAGTTGCATGTGTAGGTAGCCTTAATTACTGTGTGAAGTAATGTGTATTAGATGGGCCTGCGTTATATTATTTGACTGTATGATCGGTGATAGGAAACCGATGAGTTAGTCTGTATGTTTAGACTGTTGTCCTTGTATGTCACAATCGTTGGATTCCTTATGACGACTGAAGAATGAGTTGATAGATCCAAGGGTTGTTGCATGATAAAGGACGATGCATGACCGGTCGTACCTGGATACCCGAGGATCAAAGAATGAGTTGATTCGATGACGGGCGGAATGGGGCAAACTCGTGAATTCTTAGCTGAGGCGGATCGGGGCAAGCCCTAGAGCCAGATTGTTCGGGGTAAGCTGAGAGACCTTTTGTGATTGTGCTTATGTTAGGAATCGTATGGTATTTTGGGGAACTCACAAGCTTTGTGCTTACTCTTTCACCCTAACTGTTTTTAGGTATTTGCTGGCTTGAGCTCGGAGCACGGAGCACGGAGCGACTGTACCGCATCTGAGGTTATGATAATCAATTCTTCCACTGGATAATGTTTGAAAATGTTTCTGTTAAATATGATTTTATATGTTTGAATATTAAGTTTTTATTCGATAACGCGTTTTATGTATTTTAACAGTTTTAAAACAAAAATTTTTACTCTGGATTTTCGGGCGTTACAAGTTGGTATCAAAGCATTGGTTTGAGGGATTTGGATGAACAGGACTGTGATTCCAAGGATTGGGATGAACAGGACTGTGATTCCAAAGTCAAACTGGGGATTCGAGGATTTTCTAAAACAATTTTCAAAGGAAAATCAGTTTTTAAATAAATTTCTAAGGAGTTAGGTAGAGTAACATGTGGAAAATTCCCTTGCATGTTCTTGTTTGATTGTTGCTTGGGAGTTTGAAACATGGTATGAACATGGCTTGTGATTTTAAATGGATAAATGGATTTTGGAAAGAACGATATTTGATGCGTACAGTCGGACGAAGCTCAAGTAAGTTGTTTAATTCCCAAAATATCCATGATTTTATGTGTTGATGATATGATGTATGATAGAAATAGGCTAAGGATCCACTCAGAAAATTGCATGATAGAATTGGCATGGATCATAGGGATGCCTTTTGCCTAGTTTGCTGCTTGTTGTGTGACGCTTGTGTGTGCCTTCTGGACCTATGCTTGTAGTGTTAGGAAGTTAAGGGAATGCTTTAGGATTGTATGTAATAGGACCTGATAGCCTTAGAATTCCTAAATCGGCCTTATTGACTGTTCCTTGTTTGGTTGTGACTTTAAGGTATGTACATTATTCGACTGTCTATCTGTTCTTATTGCATACGATTACGCGTTCGCAAGACGACCTGATGGTATAAACGTAAGTTCTGCGGTGCGGGTGAGATGTGGAAATTCTAGGTAGACTAGGAAGAGTGATAGGCACTACGGTGCAGGGTCGTATGAATGATATACGAATGCCCTTTAGAAAGGAGTGAGGCGACTTAGGGAATCAGGATGATTTTCTGGACAAGTATGAATAGATGTGGAAGGTAGTACAAGGGCCCGTACTATTTGAAGCACATGATTCGTACTCGGAACGAAAGGAGACCCGATGGACCTAAGAAGTCTATAGACGAAGGAATCGTGTGTGTTATGTGTCTTGTGGGTGTTGTAACCCGTTTCTTTCCTGGTTTCAGAATGAGGAAGGTTGACCCAAGAGGAAATGATTCGGGACTCGGTCGAGTTTTTGAGGTCGGGTTGGGCCTGAGATGAGTGAGGAGGATGTTCAGGATTTGGTCATTATGGATGTGACAAGAGCTGTGTTCGAAATGCTCCTTCTGGTGATTGATTCGATCAAGATAGAGATGCTAGCATTGTTTAAATAGTTGTTCGCTACGAAAGAGGAGGCTATGATGGCTCGGTGCCAGGTTATGATGAGGAAGGAGATCAGCGGGTTTGTGGCTGCAGCTCGACGTCAGACTTTTGCTGAGATGGAGTCTGCTGCTGCGTCGAGGGAGATTGAGTTCGATGCCCAGCTGGGGCAGAAGAGGCAAAATCAAGATCTGGGTAACCGTCTGTGAAGAAGTTTTGAGCTGTAGCTTCAGGTAGAGTAGAGGACCCTTAACACTGGAATGGTAAGTTGGATGTGAGGATTTGTGTTTTGTGCAATCAGATCGGCCATGTCAGGTCCAGTTGTACGAGATCGTTGAGGGATGCTGGTCAGAATTCGGGTTTTGTTGCCCCGAAGTGTGAGGGTGTTCGTCAGGTGAAGATGGAGGACCCGGAAGTAAGAAATAAGGCTTAGCACTTGGATGTAGAGGTGAAACCTCGTCGGTTGTTGTCGATATGTTTTCGCGGTTTCGTTTTAGTTGGTTTTCAGTATGGTTGCCTCTCTTTTGTTGCTTTGAATGCGGGTAGTTAGTTCGGGATCTATCTCTGAGTGGGTATGTGAAGACAGGTTGTTGTCAATGGATTTTTCAGTGGATGAAGGGTGAAATGCATATAGAACGGTTGTGGTTGCTTGGTCAGCCGTTAGTGGTTCTAAGTTGGGGAGAACTGCTAGGTTGGAGACAGAGAGATTGTCGTGGTGCGTTTTGTTGGGCTATAACAGTTGGTTGGGATCTTCTGTTTTATAGATCGTCGCGAGTATACTTCATTGTCTATGCTAGGATGAAGATGGGTCGGCGGAGACAGTTGTGACGATGATATAAGGATTTTCTTCATACGATTGCGAGTTTTGAATGTTTAGTGCGGACTAAGTGTGAGTTTGTTCAAGTCGGGTGAGTTACGTGATTATGACCGGGTGTCGCATTTCCATACGCAGCGAAAATGAGTGTGTGCTTCGCCGTCATCGTTCGAGGGTTGTTGGGGTTCAACATCTACGGGTTTTGAGGGTGGTGTCGACTCTTGCGTTATCTTTTAGGAGCAATCGTTGGGCGTAGGATTTCGGGATGGGGCCTGAGGGCTTGTAGCAAGGTTTGGGAGTTGTTGTGTGGAGTAGGAAGCTGCAACAGTAGTTGGGCCGATCAGGTTTTGTGGTGCTCTTGTTATTGCGTATGTTCTGGTCGCATAACGACGTTAGTGGTCGGTCTGGCGATGTTTCAATTGTTAAGATGAAGGTAGTTTCCTATTCGTTCCGTTTGTCAGGTTGCCGGTAGAGTGTGGTTATGCGTGCTAGGTCGCATGGGGATGTGGCTGGATTCTTGTCAACTTTGTGGTGTCACCGGAAGGTTGATGGCCTTAGTGCTATTCTTGGAAGTTGATTCTTTGTTAAGAGGTAAGGTTTCTGGTGAAGTCTGAGTTAGTCGATGGGACTCCGTATAGCTTGATCGGGTAAGGAGCATGGGAGATCGTCGGTAATTTCTTCTGAGCTTGTGGTGTTCATGGTAGTGCTAAGCTGTT
This sequence comes from Cichorium intybus, assembly GCA_023525715.1. Lineage (NCBI taxonomy): Eukaryota > Viridiplantae > Streptophyta > Magnoliopsida > Asterales > Asteraceae > Cichorium > Cichorium intybus. Next base: position 113,471,556 of record CM042009.1, on the reverse strand, counting down.
CTACTCCGAGTTGAGTAGTAGTGGTGGGGCATTCGGTTGATCAACCGGGGAGGTGTGAGCATGGGAATGGTTAATGGTGTGCATGTTCTTTCGGCAGCAAAGAACACGTTAGTTCTTCAGCATCGGGAATGCTGGGCTCGGCTCTTCGAGTTCCTTCTCTCAAGAAGATGGAGCGGTCGTGAAGGGAGCGCTAGGAATTAGTGGAGGTTCTAGGCAGGGCGTTAGGGATCACTCTTATGGTAAGGAAGATTGGTTGTGGTTTCGGTTCAGGTGTATCTTGGGTTCGTTCTCAATCTTTGGGAGGTCGTATGTTTTCTGGGTGCGTTTGGGTCTGCGAGTTTTTCGACATAAGATGGTGATTATCAGTTAGGCATGCTTGGTCTGCATGTGAAGGATCAGGTGTAGCGGCCATGTGTAAGAGAATCGAGTGAGTTCGTCACTTGAGTTTGCTGCAGTTGGTTGGGTAGTTAAGCCTAGGTTGGAATCTGAAATCGAAATTGGTAAGGTGGTGTGTAGCCCTGAAGGCGGAGTGAGAGATGTTAGGTGTTGTCCTTGGTCGCCTGATCTGTTCTTGCGACTGGGGAAATGGAATGAATCGGGGAAGGACTGCGAGTCCAGCTATAGGCTGGGCAAAGCGAAGAACCTAAAAAGGTGTAAGTCAGGAAATGACTGTGAGTCCAGCCGTGAGCTGGGTGGAGCAGAGAACCTTAGAGGATGAAACTGGGAAAACCTTGCGAGTTTAGTTGCAAGCTGGACGGAAAAGGGAACCTGCGATTCCATGTGTGATGATAAGTGCGGAAATAGCCCGATGGGCTGTGCATGGGTGGTGTACCGCGTGTTGGATCTTGGTTGTTTAGATACTATTAGACAGAGTGCTTATGGGTTGATTAGTCAGTGTTTGGTATGGAGTGAATCGTTTATCTGGTGTTATGCATTTGAGTGTCTTTTGAGACAGTGGAAGTTAGGCTTGGTAGCCATGGGGATTTGTAAGGAATTATGGGTTGGGTATTGTGAATTGTAGATCAGCATAGATTAGGCACGTGGTGGTCAGTGTGGTTCTTCAGCGGTAGGGTGTGGATTCTGGTATGAAGGATTCGTCGTCAGGTGATCGTGATCTTTTCGAGGTTGGTAGTGAAATCTTTCTGGTTTCGGGAATTTCGGACATGTAAGGATTTAGTTGATTATGGATTGGTTTGAGGTTTTGGCGCGTGGTTAGGGTAAGTAAGGAAAGGATTTCAGGGACAAAATCCCATTAAGTGGGGGAGAGTTGTAAGATCCTAATCCGGGGAGGTCTAAAGTTCAATGATTAAAAGAAGCAAGATTTGAAAAATGTTGAAAGAGGGCATTAGCGTCGCTAACTATAGGGTTAGCGACGCTAATGTATGGATTAGCGATGCTATCTTGCCCTTTAGTGACACTATCGTCGTGGACTGGTAGTGGGTTTGCACGATCTCAGTTAGTAACGCTAACTGCCCTGTTTGGGCCAAAACCCTAGATTTTGAAGTTTGGGCCATATATAAAGGTGTTATGACCTAGGGCAGCTGCCATTTTCATCCTCCAAGTCGTTTTTCTTCTCTTTCTCTCTCTCTCTCTAGCTCCCTTGAATGATTTTTGGCTCTTTTGGTCACATTGGAAAGATTTTTGGAGTAGAAGAGGTGGTGTGGTGGTGCTAGAAGCTATCCTTTAAAGTTGAATCATCAAGATCAGCACTTGTCGACCTTTGTGAATTTAAAGGTTTCTCCTTTTTATGTTTACATGATTGATCTTGTGTTTATGATGATGGAAAAATGGAATAATGGTCCTTTTTGATGTTGTCCATGGTTGGGAAGGATAAAGTTTAAAACTTTATGCCTTTAAGTCCCCATTTGGAGCCATTAAGTTGGTTTAGAGAGTAAGTCAAACTCTTTTTGGTTGTCTTGTTGAGTTTGACCATTTTGGACCAAGACCTTGACCATTTGCATGCATAGTCATCTTTGGATGGTAAAGTTAGGATTTTTATGGACCTAGGGACTGTTTGGAAGGTTCTTGGAAGGTTTAAGACTTTGGCTGAATGGATTAAGAGCTTAATAAATTTTTGGGACTGGTCACAGTTAGCGACGCCGTCTACGGAAGATAGTGGCGCTAACTAGCTGTTGACCTTTGACTTTGACCTTTGACCAGTTTGACTTTTGGTCAAACTTGAGGGTTTGTGGTATCGGTCTTAGAGGTTAATCTTCTTTGGGGTTTAGAAAGTTGTAAGTGAAGTTTATCCTTGTTAGGGAGTTCATATTGTTGGGATCTGAGGACACTCACGAGTAGTGCTGTCTAGCTTGTGGTTGCAGATCTGGTGAGTCTTCTCACTATACTATGGGTGAAGTTGCATGTGTAGGTAGCCTTAATCATTGTGTGAAGTAATGTGTATTAGCTGGGCGTGCCTTACATTATTTGAATATTTGATCAGTGATAGAAACCAGATGGGTTAGTCAGTATGTTTAGACTGTTGTGCTTGTATGTGACAGTCGTTGGATTTCTTCTGGCGACTGAAGAATGAGTTGATAGATATGAGGGTTGCTGAATGATAAAGGACGATGGTCGTAGCTGGGCACCCGAGGCGGATCGGGGCAAGCCCGAGAGCCAGGTTCTTCGGAGCAAGCTCGAAGAACTTTTTTGATTTTGCTTATGTGATGAATCGTGTGGCATTTTGGGGAACTCACTAAGCTTTGTGTTTACTCTCTCACCGTAACTGTTTTTCAGGTATTTGCTGGCTTGAGCTCGGAGCACGGCGCGACTGTGCCGCATCTGAGGTTCTGATAATCAAGTCTTCCACCAGATAATGTTTTTTTAAATACGATTTTATATGTTTGAATATCAAGTTTTAATTTGGATGGTTTTTATTCGATAACCCGTTTTATGTATTTGAACTGTGTGTCACACTTTCTTTGGGAACAACGATCAATAGTATTAAATAGTACACAAGACCTCTAATACACAATTTGTATTGATGAGTAATTTTCTTTTGCGAGTTCTTCAACTACTTGACCTTCGTGTGCATTTCTTCTCAATTCTTGTAACATCAGAAAACTCAAAAATATTTTTTATTTTTTATTTCTTTTTAATATGTAAATGTTTTCCCGCACAAATCTTTGAGGTTTCCCGTCAATTAAGGACTCTAATTTCAAAATTTTGAATTTTGATTTGACAGCTAATAAAAGGGATTACGGGATAACGGGAAAGTCGGAATACAGTAACTATGAGGCCGATCAAAAAGGGAATGTCCCCTCAATTCCTGGATGACGTGGTGTTTGCTAATTGGGCTAAATACATGGCACATTTAATACACCATTCTCTCTCCACTCATACCATCACTATATAAATCGCCTTAACTCCATCTTTACACCTTGCGCTTCATCGTCTTTTGTTGGGATTTGATCACATAAACACATAAACACATGCAGCAGAAGACAAACAATATCAAATCATAGAAATTCCATGAACATTGTTCAGGATCATGCAGTTCATAACAGTTATGGCTACTTAAAACTTAAACAAAATATACCTCAGCAAGTCTCCTTCTTTGTGCTCTGGTCAAGGCCATGATTGCAAGGATGATCAGGATCCAAAGTAGAACCTTTCTAGTGATTCACACCCAGTGATCTCCGATAAACCAGACAGATCAGAAGCAAAGAACTCTAACCCTAGAGAGGGAAGAGATTTCGCAGGAAAGGAAGAGAGGGAGGAGGTTGGCGGCTTACTTGAGGCTTGGGATGCCTTAGGGTTGAACCCCAAGGCCACTATTTATACTGCATGGGCTCCTAGGGTTTAAACTTAGGAGCCTTTTGGCGGCCGCACCCCTAGACTTGTTTCCATTGATTCAACCTTTAATCAATTACAACCCAGTCCCTTTAATTGATTCTAGATTAACTTATCAATTAATTTATTGATCTAGTTTCTAATTAATTTATTTCTCAATAAATTAATAAACAAATCATTCTTTCCTTTATTTCTGACTCTATTTTTTTTCTGGGTCATGAGGGCAACCCAAAAGGACACTGCTATTTATTAGAAATATTACCACATGTTGATGACCTTGGACATTATTCCAACATCTTTCTCTTAAAATCCAAAAATTTCTTACTCTCAAACCTGCAACTACACCATGTCTTAAGATGCTCTTTCATTCACACCCACTAAGGCAGACTTTGTCCTTGATTTGAAGGCTATGTCTACAAACTTCATTAAAAATCTGGATCCTGAAGCCTATTCGTCTAATATGGCAATGCTCGTTGTCTGTCTACAATATTCTCTTCTTCATCATGCCCTAACTGCTAACCCTAGGGTTCCAAAACTCTAGGTGAATTGTGCACACAACACTGCACACATCAATGCCGACAACAACACACTCATCTTTGATGTGGACGTTCTCGCTACTGGTCGAAAACCAGTTAATGTGAGAAAGCATCAATTTGCAAAGATTCTAAAGTTGTCAACATCTGGAACCATTCAGACTGCCTCTATGTTTGAGATATTGAGCATGCTGAATGAAATGGGAGATACTCCATTCGTCCTAACAATGAGTCAATTCAAGAAGAAGTGTTTGCCTCCGCTTTGGGGATACTTTTTTAGTGTGCTTCTGAGGAGCCTCTCTATCAAGACCTTAGGCCTTGACTCTGTAGCTCACACATTTCTTCAGCTCCACTATGGTGTCTTTTATAATGTCCCGATTGATTATGCTAACATCTTGTGGACTGATTTTCTAGGCCACATCAACCATGCAAAGAGGGCAACTGACATCGCATTTTTAGCCATTTTTGGGAAATAGTGGTTCATGTTGTGTATGCCCTTGAGTAGGTCCCCATTCCTTCGGATTCCCCATGCCATGACTTCAGAAGAGTCCCAGATCCTGCCTCTTCTCCTAATGATGACTTTGAGTTTGTCGTTCAAATGCCCGAATACATGTTGTGCCATGTTCCTAATGATAATCTGCTTCGGTTCGCATATCAGGAAACTCTTACAATTCCAGATCTGGAGCGACATTTTGACCGAGTTCAGGACTTTGAAGTGCAGAAGCCAAAGGGGAAACGAAAAGCGGCTGCTAAGCCATTGGAGACTCTGGTCAAACCAAGCGAACTAATGTACCATCCAAGACAAGGAAGAAGTTTCAACCCATGTCTTCAAGGCCATCCGCACCACCATCAGACGAAGAAACTCTTCAAGCCGAAGACAAAACTATGGATCCTCCCCAAACATCCAAAGCCCCAACTCATATGGTACCTGAATATGATCATATCTTATCTTTAATTGATACTCCAGTGGTCTCAGCACACATGACGTCTATCGAAACATCTTATGTGGAGGCAAGTCATCTCATGTGGACACAAATTTCACACAGAAGCAAGCAACTGACGAAGTACCAACACCTTCACCAAAAAAGCCTAATCCTATATCAGCCAAACAGTTAAACCACCTCATTCCCTACGAAATCCATCACCCACACAATCTTTGCCTCCTCTAGTCACGGGTCTAGGTGATGTTCCTTCGGATGAATAGCAAACTCGTACTCATACCGATGCAGATTTTTTTAATGTGGCTCCCATCGACTTTTAAGATGATGATAATGATGAACCAAATACGAACTTAATGTCTATGAAATAATTTCGAGTACTAAATCAGAAGATAAATGTCTTGCTTCAGAATCAATCAACTTACTCTTCAACAGCCACATCCTAACTTACCTGTCAACAACTTCTAGATACCCTTATAACATTGGAGAAGTCCCTCTCCAAAAATATCGAATCAAATGTGAATGGTGTTATGAAGTCCTTGGAAGAAGAGGTACGGAAGATCGGTCGCAATGTACTGGAGAAAGTTGATCTTCGTTGCAAGGCTATGGAGAAATTGTTTGAAGACAAGGTATAGTTGATTAATCAACATACAGACACGAAGCTTATAGAAGTGGTCACCAACCTCAATACTGCCCATTCTGAGGTCCAAGCGCAGCTTGCAACATTGACCCAATCTGTTGAAGCAATCGAGAAACAAGCTGGTGAAGTTCATGCTTCCCAGCTTAAGAACTTGTAGTTGGACCTTGCTGAGGCAAAGAAGACCATTGCGGACCTAGAACTGAAGTTCCATGCTTATCATGCTCAACAATCAGCTCAGGATATTGCCAAAGGTCAGACTGATAAGTGTTGGGATTTGATCATCATAACAAAACATTAATGCAGTGGAAGATTCAAAAAGATCAAATCATATGTTTAAACAAATGATCTAAAGTTCATGGCAATTGCATCAACTAACAAGATGAATTATGAAATTCATACCTTTGTTTGGATGTATGGATCCAAACCAGAATCTCTGTAATAATTCACACCCAATAACACCAGAAAACTAGACTGACCGAACTTCCTCTAGGCTGAATAACAAGATCCAAAATCCTTGGAAAGGGTTATGGAATTCGCTAAAGGGAGAGGAAAAGGAGAGTGCGCAAGGTGGCGGCACACGAGAAGGCCAACGGATGCTTAGGGTTTGACCCCTAAGCCTCGATTTATATTGGAGGGCTACTAGGGTTCCAAACTTAAGGAGCCACCTTACAAACCACCCCTTGGACTGTCTTAATTAATTAAAACTTTTAATTAGTTACAATCCAATCCCTATAATTAATTTCTATAAATTAATTCCAAATTAATTTATCAATTAATTACCAATAGTTTCTAATTAATTTATCTTAACATAATTTAATAAACTAATTATTCCCACTTAATTTGTGTCACTCTTTGTTTTTACTGGATCGTGAGGGCAACCTAAAAGGACCCTGCTATTATTAGAAATATCACCAACAGTTAATGAGCTTGGACACTATTTCCAACAGTCTCCCACTTGGACAAGTCATCAACTTTGTGTGGTCTAATACTTTCTAATAGTCAGCAGAGAGAATGTCATCTAATGCAACTGCCGAACTCTGATCAAAGTCATGAGACGACCCTTGGATAAGTGATCAATTATTCCTTTGTTCTACAAGATATCATTATGAACCTGAGACATGGATAAGGTCAATCTCGAAAGTTCAAAATTTTGTTTCCCAATAGAGATTTATGATGACCATACCAGACTACCCAATTGAACACATCAATTTAGTCAGGACTTGGTCGAGTACTTTAATGTCAACATCAAATCATCGAGAGGCCCACAAATATCGCTTCTCCTTGTTAGGACAGAAGGAACACATAAACCTTGACTACATAGTTTTTGTCGACTCATCATGTCATACATGGACATACCGTTTATAACTGCCAGTTACAAACAACGTACAAATGCATAACAAACTTGCAGAGCAAAAACCACATGTATCTCAGTTTGAAGAATAAGAGATATTATTATATTAGAATTACTTGTGACTTAATCCATGAAGTAATCTCTAAGTGCGAGTTGTTTAAATACTTGAATCTCTATCAAGTACTCATGAGTGTTAGTCGCAATCTACATGTTATGTCTAATCAATATAGACAATCTACTAATACTCCATGACAGTCTTAAATCACTACTTGCTTCTAAGAGTACGACCGACTGTGGAAGTTTGAGTAAATTAATACTCGGGAAGCAGGTACTAACATGCTAAATGAGACACGGTATTAAATTAATGTAAATGGTAGCAATCCAGCTCATTATCAAGTCACCTCATGATAATAACCAAATCAGATACAATTTATATTGTTTATATGTTTCAAATTATCAAACTAACAACTAAAACACTTATGTTATATTTCTCGCAAAATCTAATACTTACGGACTAACCTTCATGCTTGGTCTTTGTCAACACTTTCGTGGATTAATCAATCGGATACTCTTCTGATGACATCCAACTTTCTATGTTATTTCGTTCCTTAACTCAATTATGAAATATATCAGTACTCCCTGATTATGTGCTTTGACTTCCCATGGCCCTTGGGTTCTTTAGTCAAGATGACTGCACCCTCGGTGTCTCATAAGATTTCAAGAAGTTCATTGATGTTGAGGACAACACCAATATTACCAACAAAATCCTTTTACCATGTATTCACTTTTACAACATCACTAGCTGATATATATACTCAGAGTCAGCCACTGATTCTAGCTTGGAACTTTTCCGAGTTACCACTTTCTCTATACTAAACACAACTCTTTGTTTTTTTCATATGCTCAATAATGTCTTCAACCATCGACTTTGATAACTTTTGCCAATATTGTCCTGAAACCGACTTATATGCTCAGAGCATACAAGTTATCAGGATAAGTACATGTCATGGCACTCATGATCGATCCTATAGCAGAAGCATATAGGACTCGACTCATTCTACCCAGTTCTTCTCTAGTACTAGAACGTTGATCTTCAATCATTTTTATGCCATGGGTAGAAACCCTTTCTAAGAGTCATGCATCTTAAATCTCTTCAAGATCATACTCAAGCATGTACTTTAGCCAAGTCCTTTTAGACGTTTTCATCTATCTCTATAGATTCTTATGCCACGCATATGTTGCATCTCCTAGATTCTTCATAGCGAAACATTTCCAAAGCTAAGTCATTACACTTTGTAACAATGAGAAATCATTTCCTATAAGCAGTATGTTATCAACATGAATACTTAGGAATGCTACAATACTCCCACTAACTTTAACATAAACACAGGACTTATTTAGGCTTCTAGAAAATCCAAACTGTTTGGCATTTTTATGACCACAAAGAATCCAGCTACGAGGTGCTTGTTTAATTTCACAGATGAATCTCAAGCTTACACATTCTATTTGGATATTTGGGATGCCCAAAACCCTCCGGTTGTGCCATATGCACAACCCCTTTGTTTTACGTTTAAAGAAAGCAGTTTTAACATCCATTTGCCATATCTCATAAAAAATGTAGTGTGGCAAATGATATCCTAATAGACTTAATCTCAGCTACTGGTAAGAAGGTTTCCTCATTATCAGTTTCTTAAGTCTGAGTATAATCCTTCACAACCGTTCAAGCTTTGAGTGTGTGTACATTCCTACCGATGATGTTCTTCTTCTTGAAGTTCCACTTACTCCCACTGGCTTTAACCCAGGTGTAAGATCAACCAAATTCTTAACTTGGTTACCAAACATGGACCGAATCTCGCTTTCCATGTCCTCTTTTATATGACAGCTACTGGGCTCACCATTGCTTCCATGTAGTTGTATGACTCATCCTTACCAACTAGTGTTTTACCACTAATTAGTGTGCCACTTTCAGTAACATGACAACAAAAAACTCAGGAGAGTGACTAACTCTACTGGAACTGCGAAGAGGAGGAGGAGATATGTTAGTTTTCTCAACAGAAATCTCATCCTCTAGTTGAGTGCTAGTGTTAACTAAAGGTTCGTCATTGGTTATGAATTATTTCTCAAGAAAGACTTCTATTTGAGCCACAAACATTTTGTTCTCAGAAGGTTTGTATCCAAAAACTTTGGGGAATAACCAACGAAATGGCACTTCTCTGATCTTGGTTCAAGCTTGTTTTCAACTTCATGATGAATGAAGACTTTACAACCCCAGACTTGTATGTGTCGATGGGGATGAACCCCACTCCATATTTTAGACGGTGTTTTTGCAACCTACTTAGTTGTTACGAGGTTTAAGATGCGAGTTGATGTTTCTAGGGTATAACACTTTGAAACTAATTAGAAGTATAGTTCGACTCATCATAGATCGAACCATTTCAAAAAATGTTCGATTCCCCTTTTAGACACACCATAATGCTGTAGTGTTTTGGGAGGAGCTAACTGTGAAACTAGTTTACAGTTCCTAAGATGTTCGCATAACTCATTACTAAGATATTTTAACTTCGTTGATTTTCTACTTCGATTCAAAACTATTTGAACACTTCAAGGTTTCTAACTAACGTTTATTCAAATAAACAAAGTTGTATTTACTAGAACAATTAGCAAATGTAATGAAGTATCGTTCATTGTATCTAGTAGCAAATATGGATGGTCCATAAACATCAGTGTGGATGTGGTCCAACAAATTCTTATTTCTTTCACATCTCCATGTCAATGGTGATTTTCTCATATTTCCACTTAATTAAGATCTGCATACATCATATGACTCTAAGTCAAATGATTCCAAGATCCTTTCCACTTGGATTTTGGTGATGCAAGTCTTGCTTAAGTGCAAGTTGACAATCCCACAGACACAACTTTTCCAACACACTTATCGATGTATTAACATTTAAGATTATGTTACTACTACTTATGCAACCAACACGTTCACATGCAAGCTATTGTAAGGATAAAAGTTTGAAGTAAAACAGCCATTCTTTATAAAAGAAAAATACTACTAAAATGAAATAAATATCCTCAACAATGCATAATATGAAACAATGTCATGTGCCATTTCAAGCGAGTAACAAATAAAATAATCTAACTAAACACCATTTATCAGCATGAGCTTGCGATCCCCGATCCTCGTAACAATAGCAGTGCTTCTGTATCTCATGATCAGGTCAGGGTCCCATGCTTCAGCTTCTTGCATTCCACTTAGTTCCCATATAACAGCGTAAATGTGAGCAACACATCCTGTATCAAGGAATTAAGAATCGAAAGTTGATATGGAGTTTTAGATATACTTGAGTTTCCAAACCTTTTGGCCTTTGAGTATCCAATCTACCTGCCTTTTGTCGAGACGTATCCCATTCTGAGAATTCGTAATTTCAGACATCTCAAAACTGGCTTACTGGTTGCCCTAGCCCGCTTCTTCATGATATCACTTTCCTCAAGAGCCATTTCGGGAGTTGTTGAACTGGAGGAACCATGCATCTTCATGTAAGACTCATAATTTGTCAACATCCCATGGATCTCCATTATATATACTGTCCATATTTCCTATCATATAGATCTGGATGAACAGATCATACGAGCTTGTCAGCGAGTTAAGGATAATGCTTGTACTTAACTCCCGAATAATAGGAAAATCAAGTCTTCCCAGTTTGTCAAGGTATCCTTCAATCTTGATGACATGAGTACTGACACTACTGCCTTCCTCCAGTTTGCACTCAACAAGTTTTTCCATGATTTTGCATTGCTCTTGCCTAACCTGCTTTTGGAACATTCCTTCAAGCAAATTAACTATGTCAAATGGACAAAGGAACTCCAAGTCCCTTCGGATTTCTGGGTCCATAGTCAGTAGCATGAGGCAACGAACTTCATCAGATTTATCAAGACGATACTCATGCTCTTCCTTGACTTCTTTTGAAGAGCTCTCCAGAGGTGGTTCAGGAAGGGGTTTCTCAATGATATACAATTTTCCTTCGAGTTTGAGAACTATTCTCTAGGTTGGAAGCCACTCCAAGTAATTCAAACCATTGAGCTTGTCCATATCAAGGATGTATATCTTTAAGCAATCTTAGAGGGGTGATGGTCGAGAATGAAGAGTAGGAGAAGGGGAATATGATTTGGCACATGCTTTAGACATCTATAAAATAGAATTTTTTTTAGTTAGTTTGATTTAATCCTTATAGATAATTACCCAAATATTATTTAACAAGGCTAAGATCCAACAATCTACTTTTATGATTTGAAGAGGGACGTCGTAATCATAACATAAAGGTCATTAAGGTAGATAAACTATTTATCAATTTCAGTCACTATGAAATTCCTAGATCTTTGAGATTCATTTACTAAGGTCAACAACATGTTAATCTCGGTTATGCTCATCTCGGTCCATGACATGGATGCCATGGATCATGAATCAGATGGTGGATCAACCAAGCAAAAAACCACGTGATCCCTGACTCAAGATACGCTTGACAATCACGTGTGCCACATCACCTTCAACTATAATCTACATTGACATGCTGGTTAACCACACAGCTCCGTCAACAGATCATAAAGGAAAATGTGTATTTTTCATGGGTAGCATATGATTCATGTTTTTATTTAATTAAAACAGGTATTTTGTTTTAATACTTTTAAGTTAATAGTTTTAACTTTAAACATTTTCCTATCAAACACTTTCGATAACTCTACTCAGTAAAATGTAGCAGGCGGTGAGGTTGGTAGGCAATGATTGTCATTTAAAAACTGACCTCACTAGGATTCATAAGAATCATCCTTCAAACCTTCGAAACACATTTAAAGTGGGTGAGCCTAATCATGGTTTGACCAATGGTTTTTTTAATTTAAGTCATACATATATGGATACAATTCTAATATATATATATATATATATATATATATATATATATATATATATATATATATATATATATATATATATATATATATATATATATATATACTAGGTTAGAAACCCGTGTAATACACGGGATGATTAAAAAATATATAAAATAATATGAAAAATATCAATATTGCAGATGATAAAATTGTCATTTGTGAACTTTATTTATTTTGATATTTTATATGATATGATAAATTTTGTTGGTTTTAGTTAGGAATTACGAACGCTATGTTCAAATAAAATATGATTTAAAAGTAAGAATAAATACCAAAAGTAATAAAAGAATAATACCAAAAATGAAAGACGTAATGATAATTCAAAACATTTTATTTTTAAAGTACGATGCTATTATAATAACAATAATTTAAGGTTTAACAAAAAGGGCAAATTAGTCATTCTAAAATTTTAATAAAAAATTTCTCAAAGTCAAAATATATACAATACCTTGTAATACACACCAAAATTGAAAAGGATTTCAAATTTAGACAAAAAGAATATTTTCATCAGGAATTTCATCTGACACCTAATACAGATGAAAATTAATGGTTTTTCAAGAAATGCAAATCAATAAAACTATTTTGCCTATTTTTTCAATCAACGCTTTCTTAAAAAACAGGAATAACCAGAATTATAGGAGCATTTCCAACAAAAACACAAAGGAATCAGATCCTACTTACATTGCATTGAACGCTTGTTAAAAATTAGATGATCATCATGAGAAACAAAGCTATATAGGAGCATTTCCAACTTTATACACTTGCATACACTTGCCTCACACCTACGTAAGAGAAAAAGGGTATTACACTTGGAATATCAATTAGAAAATTACCATATTGAATTATTCTATAAACTGACGCTACCATCTTTCTTCAGATTTTGTAAATGCTCAAAAGATCCTACAAAAACACATTGTGAAACAAAAATCTCCAATCACGTAAATAAATCATAAAGAAGAAATAACAGATAGGAGGATGCTATAAGTATACAAACCAAGGAAATGAAATTCAGGGGAAGTATTTATAGATGCCTATTATGAAACATATTATACACACATACGCACACAGTCAAATCCCCCCCACCCATCAACAACACGTAGAAATCAATTTTTTTTTGCCATAATCATACCATAAACATCTTCACAACTATTATTTTAGAAGCAAAATTAAAAGGACATTGCATAGGAACTTTATAAATATTTGTTTTTTGAAGCAGATTTGATGCATTCAACAATTTGATAAAATAACTATAGAAACGAAACTGGATTCCAAGGGAGTAAGTTAATTATCGATTCCAATAGCATTCTGTTATTTGATTTGAGGATTTCAATTTTGATTCACCGTTTGCACTGGACACAATTTTAAGATTTCTTGAATTTTTTGGGAGCTATTTTGAAGTGTAAATTCTCAAAGCATTGCTTATAAGATTTGCAGGAACTTTTCTTCCTGATTTGAGAGCTGTCATTATTCTCCAATAAAGATCGATACTTAATTCCAAAAGATTTTCACTCCACCATTATTTTGTATAAATGACTTTCCCTTTCCCCAATTTTACTATGTGATAAATTTACCGGTGAAGGGATAGAAAGGGTTTTGAAGCCACTGACTAAAGCTAAAATTAGAAAAAAAAATCATATAAACCAATGAATTTAGATAAGAAAAAAACGTCACCTATGTGAAGCAAATATCTTGTTTTATTCACTTGGATTATAATATTGATACGAACTTCTAAAGAATTTCACCTAAATTCATGTTATGATATCAATATCTTCTCTCAATCATTTAATGGATTCAAACTGTAATCGATAAAGATACCTTTCAATCCGCCTCATGTTAATGAACACTTCAACGACTTGCTTATACTCCCTGGGCTCATCGTAAACATATCAAATAGGATCGGAAAGAAGATTCAAGCAGGGGAGAGGATTAAGTAGCTTGATAGTAATAAAAGGGTTTATGAAAATATTACCATATGCCAATTCTTGTCTACCCGTCTTCTATATGTGGATATTAAAACAGCCCCCAATAAATTTTCCATATTTCCCGGTGAACTGCGGCTTGGCATACTTAGGGTTTCTTCTTGTTTTTGAAAAAGTTTGTAAGCATGATCAGCGGACCTACAAACAAACAAACACAAAAAGGCCTTTTCTTATGAGACGGAGAGAGGTAGAAGTATCTAAACAGAGTGGGATGCAGAACCAGCTATCGAACTTAAGGTGGCCACCGGGAGGGCAAAACTGTAGGTGCTAATTTCCAGCACTACCGGCATTATTTCAGGACCTGCAAAATAACATACACACTAAAAATCTAGGGCTTTTTTTGCAAAGAGTAAGAGAGGTAGAAGGATGGAGACGAAGTGGGTGACTGCCGATGAACACAACATTTGACAAATGGTATGTATATAATTTGGAGGAAGCACAAAGTGGCAGAAGGTTGCATTTAGGGTTTCCAAATCGATGACAGCAACAATGATGAACGTTATGGGATTCTTCAGGGTAAGATGGTGAGCGGTAAAGAATTTATGGAGAATATAGGTGATTTGATTTTCAAATAAAAACGCGTAATCGGGGGAAATTGAGGGAGATATGCTAACCAACCCAAAGATTAAGCTAATGTGTTCCCGATCATTAAGGAGTTTAAGTAACCATCAAACAATTTTTTTTTAAGAAAATCAAAATTACCAGAAAATGACACGTGGCCAAATAAATATAGTGATGACACGTGGCAAAAGTTATTTTTATTTATTAGGTATAGTAGATATATATATATATATATATATATATATATATATATATATATATATATATATATATATATATATATATATATTGAATTTTAAACATCTTAAAATTGATATTTATTCATTAATTCTATTAACACATTGTTAATAATTAATTAAATATTACTTAAATTAATTATGCTTCCATTTAAGGAAAAAAGACAAACTTGGAAACTAAGCAAGTTAGGAAACTTGCAACGCAAGCAAGAGTCGTAACCCTAGCCGCCAAGTCCTAAGGAAACCTCCTAAACCCTTAGGAATTGTCGAAAAAAGCATCTAGAGATCATAAACCATGCAACATTCATAACATGCAATTTCAGGAATTATTCTAGCATACACCCTATGTTTTTCGAAAATAACAGCAAGCAGACAAGATTCATAATTTAATTTTGATCTAAAGTGCATACAATCTATGAAAAGAGGCTCTGGTACCACAGTTGGGATTTGATCATAATAACAAAACATTTATGCAGCGAAAGATTCAAAAAGATCAAATCATATGTTTAAACAAATGATCTAAACAAGAATCATCATGTTCATAATCTAGGATAAAAAGTTCATAGCGATTACATCAACTAACAAGATGAATTATGAAATTCATACCTTTGTTTGGATTTAAGGATCCAAACCAGAATCCCTCTAATGATTTCACACTCAAGAACACCAGAAAACCAGACTGACAGAACTTCCTATAGGCTGAAGAATAAGATCCAAAATGTAACTCCCCATAATCTGACATCAAGTATATATAAAACATTTTAGAAAATTGGTAAAAATTTGATTTTTAAAACATTATACTCGATGCCTTGGAAGCGACAAGTGGATACCTTCAAGATCGCTCCATGATCAAGTCGGGCGTTACTACTTCTAAGTCTTGCAAAACACCACAACTAAACACCGTAAGCAAAAAGCTTAGTGAATAACTCTACTGTAACAAGGTATAACCCAACAATAAATTTTTAAGAAGTCTAACCAAGAGTTTAAGTTTCACCTCTTGTTTGTCACATGAATACCAAACACCAACAATACATATATAACAACACCAAAGTCATTACTTATAGTAACACCACACCTATAATGTTCAACATTATCATTATTAAGATTAACACCAACCCTATACACACCACACCAATGGTACACATATTACACGAAAGGATCTTGGGTATTACACCAACCCATAAATCTAACACCCGTCTCCTGACACATCAATAAAACACTAATCTTTAGACACCATATAGTTGCAACATATCCATTTTGTAACTATTAGAACACCATGTACATTTCACCACATATAACATAGTCACTTATGAGTGCACCCTTCATATTTAAAGTTAATTACTCTTAAAGGTATCTCCTATATCAACATATATATTATTCATATAAACTTCACCAAAGTACTAAATCTAATACACCATACAAAATGCATATACATAAACAAAACATAGCAAGCAGCAGTACACCATTTGAGGTTAAGTAAAGTTACTCACCTTTAGTCCAAGATCAAAAGTAAGCTATACTTGATGTTTATAAGCTTCCTTACTCATTCTTGCCTACAAGAGAAAAAAGTTTAAACCTTCCTTAGACATAATATATCACCAATTTAGCTTAAACCACAAAACTCATGAAACTGTTCCACCTAGACAAGTTAGCATCGCTAGCTTGTTCATAGTTAGCATTGCTAACTATGAACAGGCCTTCCTCCATGGGTTTTTCACATAAATCTCCGTTTTTAACACCTAAACACTAATGAACTAAGGAACACAACATCCCATTTGATTACACACATAAAACCTTCCATTCCACAACTTCCATATCAACCAAAATCAACAATTAAGCTATAACTACTTAGCAATTTACACATATATAAACATACTAACCTCAATCCTTGATTTGGGTGTAAAACCCCTTTTATTTTCACCTCAAATTGCAAGATTTGCACCAAATAGCTCTGAAACTCCCTTCTTCCCGAAACTTCTGTGTAGAAATGAGAAACACCCCAAATGACCAACTAAAAAGCTTTAAGTGGAAGTCTGTCAATGACAATTAGCATCGCTAAACTATCAGTTAGTGTCGCTAAACTCAGGAAATTCGCCTGATCTGAACTTTTGCAACCAACACATAGAATAGCAACTTACTTTACATAGCATTACTATTTCCTTAGACAATAGCGTCGCTAACACCCTTTGATAAGAAAATTTTTATACATTTTTCATAAATTTCATTGCTTTGACCCATAATTTAAAACTTAGCATTTATACTTCATTCCAGGCCATACAATGAATATTTAACCCATAACATAACATTCTAACATCTCGAGCCTCGATATTTAATCCATCCTTCATTTTGCACAGTTTTGGTCTTTTACCACACATACTATTATATGTCAAAAGTGTTGAAAATATGTCCACAGTCATCAACTGTGGTGATATTTCTAATAATAGCAGGGTCCTATTTGGGTTGCCCTCACGGCCCAGTAAAACCAATCAGTAGCATAAATAATAGAGGAATGATCAGTTTATTAATTTATTGAGAAATAAATTAATCAGAAATTAATTGATAAATTAATTGTGAAATTAATTTATAGAAATTATTTAAGGGATTGGATTGTAATTAATTCATAGTTTAATTAATAATAACAAGTCCAGGGGTGCGGCCGCCAAAAGGCTCCTAAGTTTGAAACCCTAGGAGCCCATGCACTATAAACAAAGGCCTTAGGGTGCAACCCTAAGGCATCCCAACCTCCTATGTGAGCCACCACCCTCAAAACTCCCCTCCCTCTCTTCTTTGTCGATTTCCAATAACCCTTCAAGGGTTCTCTGGATCGATTTCTTCAAGCCTGAAGAGTTTTTGTCTGCTTGTTCTTTTGGTGATCTTGGGTGTGAATAATAAGAGGGATTCTGGTTTAGATCCTTAACATCCAAACAAAATGTATGAATCATATTCATCTTATTGTTGGTGCAACTGTTATGAACCTATGATTTTGATTATGAATATGATATGATCTTGCTAAATAATCTGCTCAGTTTTGGCATTTAATATGTTTTATCTTCTGCTGCCAGATTGAATTGTGTTGATATGTAAAAATCCCAACAAAAAGTATACAAACCTGAATTTTGGGTGTTACACAAAAACCCTTGGAAAGGGTTATGGAATTCGAAAAATGGAGAGGAAGGTGCCGGCATACAAGGAGGCTAAGGGATTCTTATGGTTTGACCCCTAAGCCTCTATTTATACTGGAGGGCTCCTATGGTTCCAAACTTAAATAGCCTCCTTACAAATCGCCCTTGGACTGTCTTAATTAATTAAAACCTTGAACTAACTACAATCTAATCCTTATAAATAATTTCTATAAATTAATTCAAAATTAATTTACCAATTAATTACCAATTAGTTTCTAATTAATTTATCTCAACATAAATTAATAAACTAATTATTCCCACTTAATTTTTGTCACTATTTATTTTTACTGGGTCGCGAATGCAACCAAAAAGGACCCTACTATTATTAGAAATATCACCAGCTGTTAATGACCTTGGACACTACTTTTAAAAATAAGCTCATTGCCCATGCAAGACATTACGAAAGAACATAGCTCCACTTCTGACCCTGGTTATGTTGGATTAGGTGTCTAAGCCATGACTAATAATTAGTATTTACCTAATTAATAGAAGCACAGTCCATTTGGGTTGCCCTCATGGCTGGAGGTTTGGTAGAAAATTCGGTAGAGAGAAAAGTTGATTTATTATGAGATTAATAAATCAACAGGAATAAAATATATGGTTTATTAATATATTAAAGTCATAATATATTAATTAGAAACTATATTAATTAATTAGGAATTAATCTGGAATTAATTGGATTTAATTTGAGGATTAATTTAATTAATTAAAGGTGCAGGGACTGAAACTGTAATTATTCAATAGTTGAGTAAGTGGCAGTGTGAGAGTGATCAGTGAATGTCAAAATTATATAAGGATATATATATATTTTGAAATTGATAAATAAGAATAAATAGAGTTTGAATTATAAGATAAAAGGTTTATCTTATTTGAATTCAAAAAGGTTTATCTCTTAAGGCTTATCAACTGGTCATCTGGAAACTATAAATAGGGGTTCCTGGGCGCCATATGATTTCGCCAATTTCAACCTACATTCTCTCTGGAATTTTCGATCCACAATCCTCCTAGCTTGGGTGTGACTTTCATTTGAGGCAGGATAATTTTGCTGCTCAGCTTCCAAGAAATTAAGGTTGGTTTTTCTGTTTGATCTTTAGTTTCTTTTATTAGCCTCTAGTTTTTTGTTATATGTTCAATTAGAAGAAAACATAGATCCTTATAGGTTGCATGTGAACTTAGGTTATTTAGTTCATGGTTTGCAAAAAAACCTTTCAGTGGTATCAGAGCCAGGTTTTTGTTTTCTTGTTGAATTGCTATAACTGTTTTAGGGTTTAAAGCCTATAAACCCTAATTATAATTAGGATCGAATTCTAGGATTAGGGTTTTGGAAACCCTAATCCCCCCCTTGCTTTTTTCGAAATCTGACATTAGGGTTTTAGGAGGTTTTCTATTTTTGGTAACTTTATTTGTTAATTAAATGGATAACCTTAAACCCCATTATTTGAATTCGAAATCTAGGGGTTGAGGATAGGTTTTAATTAATTTGATTAATTTGGATAAACCTATCTTCAGTGAATTAATTTAATTAATTGTTAATTAAAAGATAATTCAAAAAGGGATTTAATTAATTTTAAATTATCGAAAATTAATGGAAAAATCCAGAAAAATATTTTAAAATGTTTAAATATTTAGATCTAATTAATTTAATTTATTGGTAATTAAAATTGATTAAATCGATTTTAAGGTTTAATTTAATTTAAAATTTAATTGTTAAATTTGGTAAAATTAAAAGATAAACCTTGAATATTTTAAAGGGTTTTAAAATACATCTTATATATGTTATTAAAAGTTAATATTATATATATGAGATAAATTTGGTTAGTCAAATCAATAGTAGGCCTCATTCACGAAGCTGGTCTATAAATTGGGTATAAGGAGACTGCCTATAAAATGGCAGTCTAATGGGTGAACACTCTCATCCACCGCTCGCCTGATCAGTGGAGGGTCGTTAGCCGAACGGGTTTGACAGAACCGCTAAATCATTAAAAGTATAATGATCAAAGTACTAGAACCATTTACAAAACAAAATCCCAATCTACTTACTTTAGGGAAAAATGTGAATTTGATGCTAACCCATGAAATTGCACATTGCACTTTATGAAACGTTGGTGGAGCATGTGTGGTTTACCGGCACACCAATAGGGGTTCATAAAGAGTGGCAATGGGTGTCTCGGGTGTTATCATTGTTGATGGAGCGTGTGTGGTTTACCGGCACATCAATTTGAGATGATAATGGACCCCGAGAGTACCAAGCTAATTTTCATGGTTATTCACACCCGGTTTGTGATCCTCGGCATCCCAGTCACAAACGGTGGGGCATATCCAAGATTAAACATGCTATTGAACAGTTCAATATATCTCAAAAGAAACTAGGAATTCCATTTATAATAAGATTATTTTTCCGCAGTGGAATTGGTTGAATCGTCATTCGCCTACCTTTATAAATTTTGCTTATAGATTACGGCATCCCTCTTCTATGTTGCTAATTGTTATAGTTGGATCCTAGCCTTATTTTATATTGGGTTATTATAAGGACCGACATGTATCTAATTAAACTTACCTTCTTTTATAGATGTCTTCTGCTGATCAATCCGCTCCCCACTCAAACTCCAGTGTTCCCTCTATCCTCTCACTATGTTCCAAGGTTCAATTGAACGGGACAAACTACAATGACTGGATTAGAAATATCAAGTTGGCTCTGAGGTACGAGAACAAAGAGTATGTCCTCGAAACCGAGCTTGTCGATATTGACCCTGAAACTGCTACTCCCGAGGAGATTGCCTCGTACCAAAAACATTCTAATGATGCGACCAAAGTGGCCTGCATCATGATCGCCACAATGAACCCCGAATTCAAAGGATATACAAAGACTACTGGCCCTTTGAGATGCACAAGGAGCTTGCGGAAAAGTTCCGCAAGTTAGAGCGCATCGAGAGGTGCGAGGTGGTCAAAGACTTCACGAACAGCAAACCTAAAGATGGAGAGTCCATCTGCGCTCATGTGCAAAAAATGCAAGGTTACGTGGAGCGGCTTAGAAAGATTGTGATGCCTGTACCTAAGGAGTTGGCCGTTGACATAGTGCTTAACTCCTTACCGAGTTCTTATGACCAGTTCAAGCTGGCTTATCATTTGAACAACAATCAGGCTAACCTGACTGAGTTGCATCGTATGCTTCGGGTTGCTGAGGACGGGATGAAGGGTAAAGGTGTACCCTCGGTCAATCAGCTCGTCTTAGCCATTGGAAGTGGCAAAGGAAAGAAAAGGAAGGGCCCTCCTAAGCAAAATTGGAGGGAAAAGGTTCAGGTCGGGTCGTCCAGCAATGGCTCGAGAACCAAGTCTTCTCACATTCCTTGTGTAGCCAACCCCAATGAAGCCGACTGTTTCTACTGCAAAGAGAAGGGCCATTGGAAGAGAAGCTGCCCCAAATACTTGCAGGATGTCAAGGATGGGAAAGTAAAGCCATCGACAGCAGGTATATACACTATCTCTAAAAACTCACCATCTTCTAATTCTTGGGTCCTTGATACAGGATGTGGTTTTCACATTTGTTCTGATCTGCAGGGCCTAAAAGAAAGCAGGGAGGTGGAGCACGGTAGACTGAACCTGATCATGGGCAATAGGAGATCATCCCATGTTACCAAGATCGGCGTTTATAGTTTAGTGCTTAGTAGTGATGTTAGCTTAGAGTTATTTAATTGTTGCTATTCGCCAGAAATGGCAAGAAACATTATTTCATTTCACGCTTTGTTCAGACAAGGATTTCAATTTTCTTTTGACAATAAAATTGGTTCGGTTTCTGTTTTCAAAAATGGTATTTTGATTTTTACTACTTATCCTTGTGATGGTGTGTATGAAACTGTTGAATGTGTTGACAATTTAGGACATAGTGTAAATTATATTGATTCTACTAGTGGTGTAGAAAAGGCATGTCTGTGGCATAGTCGGCTCGGGCACATCAGCAAGAAACGCATCGCCCAACTCCAAAAGGATGGAGTGTTGGAATCATTCGACCTTAGGTCGGATGATGTATGCGAATCTTGTCTGTTGGGCAAGATGACTAAATCACCTTTCAAAGGGTCTTTTGAAAGAGGTGAGGGTCTGTTGGACATCATTCACGCGGATGTGTGTGGTCCATTCAGATCAACCACAAAGGATGGCAAGCGGTTCTACGTAACCTTTACTGACAATTTTAGTAGATACGGTTATATCTACTTAATCAAGCATAAGTCAGACACTTTTGAAAAGTTCAAAGAGTTTAAGAACGAGGTAGAGATCAATTAGGCAGGAAGATAAAGATGCTCAGGTCCGACAGAGGCGGAGAGTATCTAAGTATCGAGTTCCTAGACTATCTAAAGGAATGCGGAATAGTTTCACAGTTGACACCTCCCAGGACACCACAGTTGAACGGTGTTGCGGAGAGGCGCAACCGAACCCTGTTGGACATGGTTCGTTCCATGATGAGTCGAGCTTCACTTCTCATTCACTTCTGGGGGTATGCCTTAGAGACTGCCGCCCATATCCTTAATCTTGTCCCTACTAAAAAGGTTGCTAAAACACCTCATGAATTGTGGATGGGGAAAGTTCCATCTCTAGCACATATCAAAGTCTGGGGTTGTGAGGCTTTCGTTAGACGAGAGACTCAAGACAAACTCGTAGAAAGAAGCGAAAGGTGTTTCTTCCTTGGTTATCCCAAACAGTCCTTTGGATATCTATTCTACAGACCAAGCGAGGACGTGGTCTTTGTAGCTAGACGAGCGGTCTTTCGAGAGAGAGAGCTCATATTCAAAGAGGACAGTGGGAGTACCATTGATCTGGAAGAAATTCAAGAGTCATCAGATGACGCAACCTTAGGAGAAACTAGCAACCAACATGAGGAAGAAGTTCTTATTGGTCCGACAGATGTATCCTTACCTCTTAGGCGTTCCGGTAGGGTTAGCATGCCACCCGAGTTTTATGGGTTCCATATAACTTCCGATGGGGACACGTTTGTCAGTGATAGGACACTGATAAATTTAGATAAACCAGCTAACTACCAGGAAGCAGTGGCGGGCCCTGAGTCTGCCAAGTGGAAAGAGACCATGGATAGCGAGATCAAGTCCATGTATGACAATCAAGTTTGGAACTTGGTTGACAACGTACCGGGTCGAAAGACAGTCGGGTGCAAATGGATCTTCAAGAAGAAGACCGACATGGACGGAAAGGTACACACTTTCAAGGCAAGACTCGTTGCGAAGGGCTTTACTCAAACCCCAGGGATTGACTATGATGAGACCTTCTCACCAGTAGCCAAGATAAAGTCTATTAGGATTATGCTGGCCATAGCTGCATTTCATGACTATAAAATTTGGCAGATGGACGTCAAAACCGCTTTCCTTAATGGAAAGTTGACTGAGGATGTTTACATGAATCAGCCAGAGGGTTTTGTCGATGCAAAGTATCCCAATAAGGTGTGTAAGCTTGAGAGATCAATCTACGGATTGAAGCAAGCTTCTCGCAGCTGGAATCTTTGTTTCCATGAGAAAGTCAAAGAGTTTGGATTCTCTAGGAGCGAGGATGAGTCCTGCGTATATGTCAAGGCTAGTGGGAGTATAGTCACCTTTCTACTGATGTATGTCGATGACATACTGCTCATGGGAAACGATATTCCAACCTTGCAAGATGTCAAGGCTTGGCTTGGGAAATGTTTCGCCATGAAGGACCTAGGAGAGGCTCCCTATATTCTCGGGATAAGAATATTGAGAGATAGGAAGAAGAGACTAATTGGACTTAGTCAGGGTACATACTTGGAAAATGTACTGAAAAGGTTTAGTATGGAAAATTCCAAGAAGGGAGAACTGCCTATCCAAAGTAATGCAAAATTGAGTAAGACTCAAAGTCCGAGTACAGACGAAGAAATAGCTGAAATGAGTCGGGTACCTTACGCTTCGGCTGTAGGATCGATCATGTACGCTATGACGTGTACTCGCCCTGACGTGGCTTTTGCTTTAAGCATGGTCAGTCGGTACCAGGGTAACCCTGGAAGGGCGCATTGGATAGCTGTGAAAAATATACTCAAGTATCTGCGAAGGACAAAGAACATGGTGTTAGTCCTCGGTGGCAGTGATACCTTGAGAGTTGAAGGATATACAGATGCCAGTTTTCAGATGGATAGAGACAGTGGTCGGTCTCAGTCGGGCTGGGTATTCCTTTTGAACGGTGGAGCAGTTACTTGGAAAAGTTCCAAGCAAGAAACAGTGGCTGATTCTACGTGCGAATCAGAGTACATAGCAGCAAGTGAAGCGTCAAAGGAAGCGGCTTGGCTGAAGAACTTTATCGGTGACCTTGGAGTAGTCCCGAGTATTCAGGAGCCTTTGGAACTGTTCTGCGATAACGAAGGTGCGGTCGCCTTGACAAAGGAACCGCGAGACCATGGAAAGTCCAGACATATCGACAGAAAGTACCACTACATCAGACATAGGGTAGAAGAAGGTCACCTCCTTGTAAAGAGGGTATCATCGGAAGATAATCCTACAGATCCCTTGACAAAGGCTCTGAGTAGGATTAAGCATAATCAGCATGCTAGGCGCATCGGATTAAGAGATGATATAAGTTTTTGTAATTAGATAGGTTTTGAAACTTGTAACAATGTTATTGTATTTGACTTTTGTGATTTAATAATAGAGATTTATAAATGAGTAATGGTTTACTAATTTTGTCAATACTATATCATTGTGTTTCATTTTGCATGTTTTACTTCCTGAATAATTGGATTATTCATATATCCACAGTCGCTCATGCTTTTAGGGAGTAAGTATGAAGTAAGACTGTCATGAATTAATTGTAGATTGTCTAAGGAGTTAGACATTGCAATAAGATTGCTGTAACATTCATGAGTACTTGGAAATGGAGATTTGAGTATTAGATAAACCCGCGCTCAATGGATTGCTTCATGGATTACATCACGAGCAATATTGAGACGATAATATCTTTTGATCTTTAAGCTAAGACATATGAGTTATGATTTACTAGACGGTTGTTCATTGATAATATGAAAACGCATCGGTAACTCGGTGTTATAAAACGTGTTGTTGTGAGTAATTTGTTTGGTAAAAGACATAAGTATATGAGTCAAAGTTTATTCGTCCCTTGACCCTAACGGGGAGCAGATATCTGTAGGCCTCTCGATGAATTTGAAGTTGACTAAAATGGTTGGCCAACCGGGACTAAATTGGTAGTCTAAGAGTCATATGCAAATCGGAAATCGAGGAACAGTGAATCAGACCAGATTGATTTTTATCCATGTCTTGAGTCTGAAAAATATCTTGTTGGACGGAGGATCATCTGATCACTTATCTTTAGACAGAACTGACTAAGTCAGAGTTTCGCAGTGGTTTCTAGGAAGCTTAAGGTGCTGGTTAATTAGAGGCTAAATTGGTAATTATAGTCATAGACTTATCCAAGTGGGAGACTGTTGGATTAGGTGTCTAAGCCATGACTAATAATTAGTATTTACCTAATTAATATAAGCACAGTCCATTTGGGTTGCCCTCATGGCTGGAGGTTTGGTAGAAAATTCGGTAGAGAGAAAGGTTGATTTATTATGAGATTAATAAATCAACATGAATAAAATATATGGTTTATTAATATATTAAAGTCATAATATATTAATTAGAAACTATATTAATTAATTAGGAATTAATCTGGAATTAATTGGATTTAATTTGAGGATTAATTTAATTAATTAAAGGTACAGGGACTGAAACTGTAATTATTCAATAGTTGAGTAAGTGGCAGTGTGAGAGTGATCAGTGAATGTCGAAATTATATATGGATATATATATATATTTCGAAATTGATAAATAAGAATAAATAGAGTTTGAATTATAAGATAAAAGGTTTATCTTATTTGAATTCAAAAAGGTTTATCTCTTAAGGCTTATCAACTGGTCATCTGGAAACTATAAATAGGGGTTCCTGGGCACCATATGATTTTGCCAATTTCAACCTACATTCTCTCTGGAATTTTCGATCCACAATCCTCCTAGCTTGGGTGTGACTTTCATTTGAGGCAGGATAATTTTGCTGCTCAGCTTCCAAGAAATTAAGGTTGGTTTTTCTGTTTGATCTTTAGTTTCTTTTATTAGCCTCTAGTTTTTTGTTATATGTTCAATTAGAAGAAAACATAGATCCTTATAAGTTGCATGTGAACTTAGGTTATTTAGTTCATGGTTTGCAGAAAACCTTTCAGGTTAGTCGATTGTCGGGTGCTCCGAAGCTCTCCCAGCCTTCGTCACAAGGGGGAGAGTTTGCAACTAACCAGAACCACCAAAACATCAACAACAACCCTGACACCAATCACCATGTCTACAACCATATCAACCTCAACACCAATCAGTACTTTTCCCTTCATATTCAGATCTGGTTCAATATCCACCACTTTTACCACAGTAGCAACAACTTCTAGCACACTGCCAGTAAAAACTACAGTACTAACTTGGTTACATACAACTGCTCGGCCTTCAAAAACTTTGGCATCCGAATCGACTTCAAGTCTCTTAAAGCGATTTTTGGGTGGAATCAAATTCGGATCTGCCCCTCCAACTACTTCGATGATTGTGACCACTTCTCAAGTTCCTCCTACATCCAGTTCTGCTGTTGATAAAAGGAATAAAGTAGCCAATGAGTTGTCAAAGTCAGAAAGAAAACAACAGCAGGCTGAGGAATATGAAAAGTCGAGGCAAATCAGTGCGATTGCGAGAAGTATAATCGAAAAGAATGAGCAAATGGGCTCTATTAACAAGACAAGGACGTTCGAGACAACTATGTCTTTGGCTTTCAGCTCTCTTGAAAATTTACACTAAGCTCTATTGATTTCATTTTCTGTTGAGAATTCTATGTACTCTCAATTAGACATGCCATGCAATCCGAAGCTATTCGCGTTTAATCAACATGACATTTGGTTCAAGCTTTCTGAGAAGAATAAGTTTCAGGAACAGAAAGCTAGGTTTCACGTGAACTTTGGAAGAGATCAAACTGAAGTATGGTCACAGTTGAAGATCGTTGGAGTTGATAAGATTGTGAAAGGGGATTTATTTGAAGATAAGTATAAGAATTATACTTATTTTGTTCGAAGAGGTGAAGAGAATGTTGAATGTTCGTTCACGATTGCTGATTTCCCTTTAAAATATGATAGGGATCTTTTTGGGTGGTTACTTGAAGACCGTCGCCAATTACGACTATGAGATTGTGAAGTTGTATAAGGAAACTGTCTGTCTTGCTGACAAGAAGCTACAAGGGATCAACAATTATACATATGGGAAGATTTTGTAGAAACCTTTAGGAGTGGTGTATAGGGGTAAAAAGACGAAGAATGGTCTGATAAAGAATTTATTCGTTGACATGGATCAGAAGAAAAGTTTCCTACAACCTTTTTGGAAACTCTTTTGGTGCAGATTGGCATGAACAAGGAAAACACTGAGCTTGTGAAGAAAGAGTTTCATGAACACGTCACTTGGTGGATATATGTTCAGATGGAGCTTACCAAGGCTTTTTCAACACTATAACTTTAGATACCTTTCATCTTCACCACAAAGAGGAGATTGTTAGGGTTCAGATCGTGTCAAATATTCTGACATCCGAAGTTGACGTATCTATCCAAAGAGTTGGTGATCCAAAGACGAATGTTTTGAAGATAGTGGTTATCTGTAACAACTTACCATGTATATCTAGGGTTTATAATGTTTATCTTTTGTAACATAGGCTTAGGTTTTGGGTCCATTAGTGAGTATTATATATAGAAGCTATTGGGATTTGATCATAATAACAAAAACATACAAGAAGCGGAAGACTTAACAAGATCAAATCAAAAGTTCATAACAAAAATCAAGTAAGGATCATCATGTTCATAACCAGTATTATGCAGTTCATAGCAATTGCATAAACTAAAGATGAATCATAAATTCGTACCTTAGTTTGGATGTAAGGACCCAAACCAGAATCCCTCTAATGATTCACACCCAAGAACACCAGAAAACCATACAGACAAAACTTCCTCTAGGCTGAAGAACAAGATGGAAAATCCTTGAAAAGGGTATTGGAAATCACCAATAAGGGAGAAAGAAGAGAAGAGGGAAAGTGGAGGCTCCTTTAAGAGGTATGGGATGCCTTAGAGTTTGACCCCAAGGCCTTTATTTATACTGGAGAGCTCCTAGGTTTCAAACTTAAGGAGCCTCCATACACTTAGGCCCTTGGACTTGTTTACATTAATTAGACACTTTAATTAATTACAATCCAATCATTGTAATTAATTTCTATAAATTAATTCCAAATTGATTTATTAATTAACTACTAATTAGTTTCTAATTAATTTATTATGACACAAATTAATAAACTAATATTTTCCCACTTAATTTATGTCATTGTTTGTTTTTACTAGGTCGTGAGGACAACCCAAAAGGACCCTGCTATTATTAGAAATATCACCACCAATTAATGACCTTGAACACTATTTCCAACAATCTCCCACTTGGACATGTCATCAACTTTGTGTGGTTTGATGCTTTCAGATAATAAGCAGAGAGTATGCCATCCAATGCAACTGCCAAACTCTGATCAAAATCATGAGACGACACTTAGATAAGAGATCAGTTATTCCTCTTTTCTACAAGATATTAGTATGAACCTGAGACATGGATACGGTCAATCTCGAAGATTCAATATTCTGTTTTCCGATAGAGATTTATGATGACCATGACATACTACTCAATTGAACACATCAATTCAGTTAGAGCCCGGCCGAGCATTTCAATGTCAACATCAAATCATCCAGGGGCCCACATATATTGCTTCTCCTTGTTAGGGAATAATGAACATATAAACTCTGACTACATAGTTTCTGTCTACTTCATCATGTCATACATGGGCATACCCTTTATAACTGACAGTTACGGACAGTATTTGAGTAGACCAATGCCAATAGAATCATAGAGTAAAAAATCATGTATCTTGGTTTGAAGAATAAGAGATCTATCAAGTATTCATGAGTGTTAGTCACAATCTCCATGCTATGTCTAATCACTATAGACAATCTACTAACACTCCCTGACAATCTTCAATCACTACTTGCTTAGAGTACGGCCGACTGTGGAAGTGTGAGTAAATTAATTACAAGGGAAGCAGGTTCTAAACATGCTAAACGAAACACAGTAATAAATTAATGTAAATGGTAGCAATCCAGCTCATTATCAAGTCACCACATGATAATCACCAAATCATATACAATTTATAGTATTATATGTTTCAAAATATCAAACTAACAACTAAAACACTAACAAATATGGACCCAGTATGACCTTCATGCTTGGTCCGCGTCAATATCTTCGTGAAACGATAAGCCGGATACTCTTCCGATGATGCCCTATTCACTACGATGTCTCACCTCGGTTCCTAAACACAATAGCACTCCCTGAGTATAAGCTTCGACTTCCCATGGTCCTCAGGTTCCTTAGTCAATATGACTACACCCTAGGTATCTCAGAAGATTTCAAGGAGTTCATTGATGTTGAGGAAAACACCAATGTTACCAACGAAATCCTTCTACCATGTAGTCTCTCATATAACATCATTAGATTTTATACTCGAACTTGCATTGATTTGACTTGGAACATTTCCAAGTTATCACTCCTCTATTTAACAGGAACACTTATCCTGATTGTGAGCACGAGTTATCTCTGGCATCACTATGATCACTTACTCTTAGCTCTCATGTACCTCACCGTAACCAATGACTTTTGCCAGGGTTATCCTGAAATCAACTCACTATGCTCCAAGCATATGGGATATCAAGTCAAGTACATGTCATGACATACATGATCGATCCTATAGCAGAAGCATATGGGATTGCACTCATTCTTTCCAATTCTTCTCTAGTACTGGCATATTGATTCCTAATCAATTTTATGCCATGGGTAGAAACCCTTTCTCGCAGTCATGCATCTCGAATCACTTCAAGATCATACTCAAATATATACTTTGGCTAAGTCCTACTAGACATTGTGAAATATCTCTATAGATTCTTATTCCACGTATGTATATTGTATCTCTAAGATTCTTCATACGGGGACATTTCTAAAGCCAAGTCATTACACTTTGTAACAATGAGAGTTGTTTCTTATAAGCAGTATGTCATATACATACAATACTAGAAAGACTACAATACTCCCACTAGTCTTGACATAAACACAGGACTCATCATTGTTTCTTGAAAACCAAACTCTTTTGACCTTTTCATGAAAGCAAATGTTCCAGTTACGAGATGCATATTTGAGTCCATAAATGGACCTCTCAAGCTTACACACTCTATCTGGATAGTTGGCATGTTCAAAACCCTTCGGTTGTGTCATATGCACAACCCCTTGTTTTCCTTTAAGAAAAGCGGTTTTAACATCTATTTTCCATATCTCATAAAAATGCAGTTATGGCAAAAAAATATCTTAACAGACTCATTCTTAACTACTTGTGAGAGGGTTTCCTCATGATCAGTTTCTTGAGTCTGAGTATAATCCTTCTCAACTAATCTTGCTTTGAATGTGTGTACATTCCTATCCATGTTGGTATTCTTCCTGAAGATCCACTTACTCCCACTGGTTTTAAGGCAAAGTGTAAGATTAACCAAATTCGAAATCTGGTTATCAAACATGGACTGAATCTCGCTCTCCATGGTCTTTTTCATTTGGCAGCCACTGGGCTCACCATTGCTTCCATGTAGTTGGATGACTCATCCTCACTAACTAGTGTTTTACCACTAATCAGTGTGTCACCTTTAGTAATATGGAAACCATATAACTCAGAAGGGTGACTAACTCGACTGGATGTGCGAAGAGGTGGAGATATCTCAGATTCAACAGGAGTCTCATCCTCTAGTTGAGTGCTAGTGCTAACTAAAGATTTTTCATTGTTTGACTCTTGAATTTCTTCAATATCAATCTTACTCCCATTGGCTTCTTTGGATATGAGCTTTTTCTCAAAAAAAAGACTCTCCTTTGAGCCACAAACACTTTGTCCTCAGAAGGTTTGTAAAACAAGTCTCCAAGGGACTTACGGGGTTACCCAATGAAATGATATTTCTCTGATCTGGGTTCAAGCTTCTCATGAGCTTCGTGATGAACGAAGGCTTCACAACCCCAGACTTTCACATGTACTAGTGAGGGACGAACACCACTATACATTTCAAATGGTGTCTATGCAACCTTGTTAGTTGGTACAAGGTTTAGGATGCGCGTTGATGTTTCTAGGGTATAACTCTTTGAAATTAATTGGAAGTGTAGCTCGATATATCATGGATCAAACTTTGTTCAAACAATGTTTGATCTCTCCTTTCACACACACACACTACTATGCCACGGTGTTCTGGGAGGAGACAACTGTGAAACTATTCCACAGTTCCTAAGATGTTCGCTAAATACAATACTTAGATATTCTAGCCCAGTTGATTTTTTACTTCATTTCAAAACTCTTTGAACATTTCAAAGCTTCTGTCTTATGTTTAATCAAATAAACATATCCACATTTACTGAAATCATTAGTAAATCTAACGAAGTATCGTTCGTCATGTCTTGTGGCAGATCTGAACGGTCTACAAACATCTGTGTGGATTAGTTCCAACAAATCCTTGCCTCTTTCACAAGTTTCATGTGAATGACAGTTTTGTTATCCTCCATATAAGCAAGATTCTCATACATCATCTGACTCTAAGTCAAATAATTCCAAGTCATGCCCACTTGGAGCTTGGTGATGCGATCCTTGTTTGTATGGCCACTGTGACAATGCCACAAACATGATTTATCAACATTTAATATTATATTATTACTAGTAATACAACCAACACATTCATAATAAGCCATTGTAAGGATAAATTTTGAAATAAAACAAACATGCTTATAAACCAAAATCACCATTTTTATTATCAAAAGAAAAGTACAAAATATCCTTAAACAATGCGTAATACGAAACAATGTCTTGTGTCATTTTTGGTGAGTAGCAAAAACTTAATAATGTAGCTAAACACCACTAATTAGCACGAGATCGTAATCCACGATCCTTGTAATAGCAGCAGCGCTTCTGTATCTCATGATCAGGTTTTGCTCCTATGCTTCAACTTATTGCTTTCACTTAGTCCCTACATACAGTGCAAATATGAGTAACACATCTTATATCAAAGATTAAAGAGTGAGAATATGATACACTATGGAGTTCAAATATACCTAAGGTGTCAAACTCCTTGACCTTGATCTTCTTCAGATCCTTCGGGTATGTTGGGCAACTACATTTCCAATGTCCCTTCAGCTGGTAGTAAAAACATATGGCCTCATTCGGGTCACTGGTGGATGTTATGTCAGAATCAGCCTTTCTCTTAAAGCCTTGGTTAGACTGTCCAACCTTAGCACTTCCTTTTTCTTTGGGATGAGAAACTTTCTTCTTCTTAGCATCACCATGATGAATGGCCAAGACAGGAGCAGTAGAACTTGAGCCACGGGATTGCTTCAAACTAGCTTCCGCAGTTTTCAACATACCGTGCGGCTCCAACAAGGTCCAGATGGTTCTTGTCATAGTTCATAATGAACTCATGATACAAACCAGAAAGCAAGTTAAGCACCACATATGTTGCTAACTCTTTTGGAAAATGGACACTGAGATTATCCATTCTTGTCTATGTTCGATTTCATCTTCTGAACATGCATACACACAGACGTTCCTTCTTGAAGTTTAAATGCCCTAAGCGATTTAAGGATCTCGAATCGTTCCCGCCTTACTTGTGCCCGACACTCTCAAAACAATTCTCGAGTTTGGAGGACATGTTAGCAAACATTAGGCTATCAACCTCATATGATCGGGATTGAGAAGGAGGATGACTTGATTTAGGTTGTGGAGGAAGCAGAATAGGAGGAAAGTTTTTATTTAGATTTAAAGCAGACATCTAAAAGACAGTTTTAGTTAGTTTGCATTAATTCTTAAAATAATTACCCAAATATCATTTACTAAGGCTAGGATCCAAAATCTTCCACTTATGATGTGAAGAGGGATGTCGTAACCACACCATAATGGTCATTAAGGTAGATAAAATATTTATCAATTTCAGTCACTATGAAATTCCTAGATCTTTGACATTCATTGACTAAGGTCAATGGCATGTTAATCTCGGTTATGCTCATCTCAATCCATGAAGGGGATGACGTGGATCGTTGATCAAATGTTGAATCAACCATGCAAAAACCGCATGATTCCTGGCTTAAGATACACTTGAGAATCGCGAGTGCCACATCACCTTTAATTATAATCTAGACTGACGTGCTGGTTAACCACACAGCTCCGCTAACATATCATAAAGAAAATGAGTGTTTTTCATGGGTAGCATATGATTCACATTTTATTTCAATTAAAATGAGAGTTTTGTTTTAATACTTTAAGTTAATACTTTTTAACTTGAAACATTGTCCTATCAAACCCCTTCGGTAACTCCACTCAGTAAAATGTGATAGGCGATGAGGGTGGTAAGCAACGAATGTCATTTAAAAACCGACCTCATTAGGATTCATAAGAATCCTCCTTCAAACCTTCTAACATATTTAAAGTGGGTGAGCCTAGTCATGGTTTGACCAATGTTTTTATTTGAATTTAAGTTATAAATATGCATAGATACAATTATTATTATTATTATATATATATATATATATATATATATATATATATATATATATATATATATATATATATGAATTTTAAACAATTTAAAATTAATATTTATCCATTAATTCAATTAACATGGTTGTTAATAAGTAATTAAATATAACTTAAATTAATCATGCATGCAATTTAGGCAATAAGGCAAACTTGGAAACTAAGCAAGTTAGGGAACTTGCAAGGGAAGCAAGGGTTGTAAACCCTAGCCACCAAGGCCTAAGAAACCCTCCTAAACCCTTCAAAATTAATCATTTTATCCTAAACCCTATGGTTTCCGAAAAACAACATGCAAGTTCATCCAAGTTTCTGGTATAAACCCTAAACAGATAATCATATCAAGCAAAATTCAAAACACATTCTAGCATCATCCTAGAATTTTCGAAAATAATCATCAAGCATGCAAACATATTTCAATCAATCAGATCTAAAGTGCATACAACCTGTGAAAAGAGGTTCCGATACCACAGTTAGGATTTGATCATAATAACGATAACACACAACCAGCGAAAGACTTAACAAGATCAAATCAAAAGTCCATAACAAAAATCAAGCATGGATTATCATGTTCATAACTAGGATTATGCAGTACATAGCAATTGCAGCAACTAAAGATGAATCATAAATTCATACCTTAGTTTGGATGTAAGGACCCAAACCAGAATCCCTCTAATGATTAACACCCAAGAATTCCAAAAACTCAGACAGACAGAACTTCCTCTAGGCTGAAGAACGAGATCCAAAACCCTTGAAAAGGGTACTGGAAATTGCCAACAAGGGAGAAGGAATGGAAGAAGGAATGGAAGATAGAATGTGGCGGGCCCTTTACAAGGTATGGGATGCCTTAGGGTTTGAGCCCAAGGCCTCTCTTTATATTGGAGGGCTCCTAGGGTTTCAAACTTAAGGAGCCTCCATACACTTAGGCTGCTGGACTTGTTTCCATTAATTAAACACTCTAATTAATTACAATCCAATCCCTGTAATTTATTTCTATAAACTAATTCCAAATTAATTTATCAATTAATTACTAATTAGTTTATAATTAACTAATATTTTCCCACTTATTTCTGTCACTGTTTTTTTTACTAGGCCGTGAAGGTAACCCAAAAGGACCCTGCTATTATTAGAAATATCACCACCAGTTAATGACATTGGACACTATTTCCAACAGAAGCATCAACCCTAGAATTAGATGTACGTTAGAGAGTCGTTGATAAATTATTGTAATCGATCGAAGTATTAAGATGCCCGTCTTATGGTTAGGAGCCCTATCTTTATTACATTGATAATAAAATCATTCGACACTGTTCTTATTCAAAGTTCATATTCTTAGATATCTCCTGTTTGGCTTGTTTAGTTGGGATTTTATCTTAACATGATTATTTCTACACCATCGCCACCTACCTCTGTACGACTTCACTACCTACCTTACCTCATATGGCCTCAGACACCATCGTTAACCATACTACAATCATCACTGCCCACCTAATGCTTACTCGTGATATTTATAGCATTACTTAAAACTCTTGCAACTAAACCTCCACCTCACCACAATTTTCTTGATCCCATATTTGTACTTATAGGTTATATAGGATCCTACCTGGCTAAATGACATGAATGATGAATTCTAGGCTCTTATCAATAATGGTACATGGGTCATTGGTCCTTGCCCCGTTAGAGTAAACATTGTTTGTTCCATGTGGTTATTTAAACAAAAGCTCAATATCGATGGTCCATCAACTAGTTATATTAACTTGTTTTATTGGCAATAACAATAGTAATCGACCCGCAGAGATAACGATGAGACATTCATCCCGATAAACCAGCTACTATCCACACTATATTATCCTTGCCACCACTCGTCATTGATTTATTCATTAGCTTGACGTGAAGAATGTTTTCTTCATGATTAACTTCACGAAATAGTATACATGTAAAAGCCTATATGTTTTTGTGATTCCCGTTTTCTAGACCACATCTTCCACCTACATCCATCACTATATCACCCTACGCAATCCCCCCGAACCTATTTTTGGTGCTTCATACATTTCATCACGAGCATCATATTTTCAACATAACCAAATTGCTTCCTTCTTATTTATTTATAACCATGGTTCCTATATGGCTTACCTACTTCTATATGTTGATTACATTCTGCTTACGACCACCTCTACTGAAGTTTTCCATCACATTGTGGCATCCTTTAGCTGCAAGTTCTCCATGACGAAATTCGGAGAAATCAATGACTTTTTGGGGTTTCTATCACTTGCAACCTTGTTGGGCTGTTTCTTAGCCAACAAGACTATGTCATTGAGATTTTTAATCAAGCATGTATGCTCAGCTGTAAAGTAAGTCAAACACCATCTGATAACGAATTGAAACTTGTGACACTACCCTTCATATCACTGGCTTCACTCCATATCGCAGTCTCGCGGGTGCTTTCCAATATCTTACATTCACTAGATCACATTTTGTAACACCCGGCTTTTAAAACAAAAATACCCCTGAAAAATTTTTCATTTAAAACACAGGTTTCAATACATAAAACCATAACAAGGGGTATATTTTAATAAATACGGGTACAAGTGTATCAAGGAGAGTATAAAATACCATAACTCCTTTAAAGTCGGGCTGCTACTGACAGCATCTACGAGTCCTACTTCACGAGTCACGGACTCTATCTTGTCCTCTATCAGTATCTTGCTAACCTGCAGGGACAGTAACAAACAGTATGAGCTACAAAGCTCAGTGAATAATCAAATCTGCAGATAACACGTATCAAAACACAATCATATAACTGTCTGGATATCGAATCCAAACTCCTAGCCTTACTGGCTGACCGAGTATCTCTTAGGATTTCACATCCTAAATTATAGTCTTACAGACTATAACATGATAACCTGCAATTATCAACCACGTCAGTTATTTGCACATATAACTATATACAACTATTTCTGTCCCATCTCTTTCAGTCACATCGGACTGCACCGTATATCATGGCTATTTAAGCCGCACACTGTATCATATATCATGGCTAACAGCCGCACCCTGTGTCATAGCTATATAAGCTGCACCAACACATTATCAATGTACAATTCATAGCCCGCAGGCCGTATCAGCTGGGTTTGATAACCCGATATCATAGCCAAAAAGGCTGCACCATATACCTGTAACAATATCATAGCCAAACAGGCTGTACCGTGTACCTGTAACAAAATCATAGCCAAACAGGCTGTACCAAACATCATAGCCCAAAGGCCGCATCGGAGACATAGCCCGAAGGCCGCACCGGAGTCATAGCCAACAAGGCCGCATCAAATCATAGCCCGAAGGCTGCATCGGAGACATAGCCCGAAGGCCGCACCGGTTGGATATACAATCCAAAAATCATAGCCATACAGGCCGCACCCATTGGATATAAAAATCCAGAAATCATTTGTGGCTCACGGCTCCGTTCTTGTCATTTCATTGACTCACGGCTTATCCGGTATTGCCTTTTCACCATAACTTTAGATCATCATTTTCGTCCCCCAAACCTGTTTCAACCTGTAACAGTCCAATCATCATATATCATATATGGATCAGTGAGATTACTCACCTGGATGCTAGCTGCATCAAATTCCCGGTTGTTTCTTGCCTTCCGATACGATTCGTAGAATTTTGTCCCGCACCTATAATTTAATCATTTTCAACATGATTATCGGTTAATACCCATTTCAACTAACTCTAATATATTAGAGTTCAATAAAACATTGTTATAAAAAATGCCTAGTTAATAAACTTTCCGTTTACTAACTTTATGTGAATTTTACTATTCACCGGGACATTCGGATCGGTCTACAGTGCCCCCGAGGGGTCGGAAACTCAATCTAAAAATTTTCCCAAACTTTTCAGACCATAACGAGCCTATGGTCCAAATTTGAGCTTAATCGGACAAGCAACGCAAAAGTTAGCGTTTCAAAGTTCCTGCCTGGCCACTGCCTTGGAGGCGCACTGCGCCAGGGTCAGGGCGCACTGCGCCTGGGCGCACCCCGCCTGGCTCCTGGGCGCACTGCGCCTGGCGCCTGGGCAGACCCCCTGGCCAGTCGCGATTTATGCACTGTAGCAAGCAGTTTTGGCTCATTAAGTCCTTAATCAGGTCCTTAATCGATTGGGGTTTGTTCTAGGACTAAAACCTTATACTTTAACAAGGTTTTCAACCATCTAAAACAACCAATTCAATCAAAATGAAGAATTAGGGTTCTTAGTTCTAACAACCCCAAACTTCAAATTCATCACTAATAACAACCTACTTCCATTTTCTTGAGTTAAGTCCTTTCTAGCATGACTCAATGGAAGTAATAAACCATTTAAACTACATAATCATAACTGAAATGTACAATTTCAGTTTCTAAAATACCAAACCAAGAACACAATCAAGAGTTTGACTTAAAGAGTCAATTACTAACCTTAATTGCTTGGAATCATCATCCTCCAACAATTGATTCAAGCTCTTGTTTCTCCTCATGATTTCCTGCAGAAATTTGCTCTCCAAAATCCATTCCCGTAGCTGCAAACAATGGCCAGTCAAAGAGAGTCAACTCTCTCTATATACTCCAAAAATTTACATTTTTGGTCCTAAAGTTCCATTTCTTGAACTTTGACCACCAAAATCAAGTTTTATTACAATAAAACTTCCATTTCTTACATTTTGGCCACAACCAACAATATTTTTACATAATTGGTCGTTGACTTGGTCAAATGACCAAAATACCCTTTTTCGGTAAAACGACCAAAAATCAGTTTTTATAACATTTTAAGTCCAAAACTCAAAATATTATTTCAAACCAAATACTTTTCTGTCCAAAAGACCATTTTACCCTTACAAGGTAAAATGACCAATTTACCCTTTTATTATAATTATAAAAAGAGTATCTTGGCGTTACAAATTCTCCCCTCCTTCAAAAGATTTCGTCCCCGAAATCATATTATCACGCGAGGGTGTTTCTTTCTCGTTACAACTCCGGTTTCTCATATCATATGGAAACCTTCATGGTTTTGCTACAGCTCTTTAACCATACCAAACTTCGTATCTCGTGATTATATCATCACGCGCATATCATTCATCCGGTTGTCCCGGGCACTAAAATCACTTATCTTCCTCATTTCACATGAGGGATTTGTTAACACGTAACACTCTATGTTCTCAAAACCATGAGACCCATAGAAAACTTTACAATCATCTTGAAGTTCATCAAGGATTTTCAATCAATACACCGCAATTCTTGCGTTTGGGATATACGGAAAGGTCCAATAAACACGGACTCAACTTTCCTTTTTGTCCCACTTCAATTTCTAGTCTTTCCGGAGGGTCATTTTGAGTTCCACTATCTTCCCTTACTTGGGGTTTCAATGGTTTTACTCGACAATCTGCATACTACTCTTGTCGATCTTGGTCTATTTCCAAGCTTTCTCGACCTTGCCAAATCTTTTCTTCTGTTTGAGATACAATCTCAGGTTTCGTCAACAGCTTCATCCCAACTTCTGTCTAGCAAATCGACGTGCATCACGGTAGTCTAAACGATACTTCCTACGAGTCAATAAAACACTAGTATAATACCTATACTAATCTACAACTTCTACCAAGGATAGACGGTCGTCTAGTTTCCGCTAGGGTCTATTATGCCGATTTCAGGCATAACTCCTAAGGTCTGCATCATTATCCTACCTCGTCAATCCATCTGGGATTCGCATACAGTACTTACTAGTACTTTTGAACTAATTATTCTTGAAATTTATGCCAAATTCAAAGAATAATTCTGTTATCTCTGTTCGATACAATTCGCGCCGATAACTCACGTCGACAATTTTCTTTATCTTTGTAGTTTTTCACTACTTTTCCACTCTTAACTTCTTCTTAGTCAGTATAAATCTACACTGATTTCATCAATCAAACCGCAATCACCCATATCGTGTCATACCCATGCGGTACTTGCAAAGACTTTACTACAGAGTCTATGATATTTTTCGTCTCATTTCATTTTTGGGACTGACAGTCCACATACTTCTAATGATTTGACTGTAGTTATACACAAGTCAAACATTTTTCACATGTCTTTCTTCAGCCCCGGCCACCAACACATAGGTTTTATCGACCTATACAGTTTGATATTGCCCCAGGTATGCTGCATATTTGATATAAAATTCATCTTTTCAAGATGATTTTTATATTTCGTTTGACTTTGGAATTCACATTCACAACCGCCAAGGGTTTTAAATCACTGTGATATTCCAACTAACTTCCGCTACTTTTCAATCATTTATTCACTTTTCACGTTTTCAGACTTGCACACATCTTTCTGTGCTACCCGAATCAACTCAGGTAATCAATCTGCCACATTCACGCATGTGGATGTAACCCTCAAAGGTTACTCTTTCAAATTCAAGGCATTTGTAATCACATACGCCTTTCTAAGATGGTACAAGATTTCATACCCGAAATCTCTAAGTAACCCATCTATCTTTACTATCTCATCTTCAGCTTCTTTTGATCAATCAAGTATTTCAACTTTTATGATCTTATCGCTATAAGCTTTACACCATACAAGTAGTGTTTCCAAAGCTTAATTGCCACGTTCATAATTGCTACCGCAATATCATGCATCCACAGTCAACGTTAGATACCTTTCAATGATCCAATCCATCTTCTCTATTTAGCATCATTGCTAATGTTAGAGGTTCACACAAGGTTCATTCCAAACCTTTACAACATGTCTGTGGTCTTTCTACCACTCAGACTTTACACTTTTCTTGGTCAACTTTAGTCAGCTAACCAGCAATCAAGGAGTAGTTTTCTACAACTCTCCTATAGTAACCCGCCAAATCCAAGGAACTACAATGTCAGTCGGATTCCTCAGGCGGTTCTAGTTTTACCACATCATCTATCCCACTGGATTTATTTCATCATATTTGGCAGTATTATCATGCCCACAGAGTTGAAACTTCTTTTAGCCAAATTTTTTATCCTTGGAGAATTTAACATATCACTTAACTCAGTGAAGTAACTCCAGTATCTGGTACAACTGTACCTCATTTTCAATCTGGTTTCGAGAATATCATATTCTCAGTAGTCAATGTACATACACATTAACTTATCTTTCTTCTTTTCAAACAGATAGGGTTCTATCTGATGACACTTACAGTCATATCAGATCCCAATTTAACAACAACAATTTCTTCCAATTGTTTTACCACTCTGCCATCTCTGCAGAGGCCAATCAACACAGAGCCTAGATAACATGAACGGCTCCCAATACCTGCTTAATCATAAGCTCTTCTTGCCAGTCTGGCAGAAATCTTGGAAGTTCTTTTCAAAAGAATCATCCGAAAATATATTTAAAGTAATACACTACTATCACCACTTTATTAAGCTTGGCCCATACCACGTATGCCAACTACAACATCATTCCTTTACTAACTCTTTTCCTGAGTTTAAGTAAAGAAGCTAACCGGTATTCTCAACAACTGTCATTTACCATGGATTTTCATCCGCTCATTTCCGCTTTCTGAACCATCATGTTCATATTTCTACAATTCATGTTAGCATAATTCATTGCTAACCAAATCATAAGCACAATTGCTTCAGATTTGCTGGTAGTCATCGGCTTCAGATTCATAGGGAAAAATGGTCCCGTAAATCTTAGGCAGACTACATTCCAGGTGTTCAATATCTTGAACATACTTGCTATCTACAATAGCTATTTCAAATATTTCATCCAAAATCATTGATGAAAAATTCAAACAAGACATCAAGTCATCGATCCAAAGCATAGCTTCATGGATCAAATATAACATACACGAGTTATATTCAGTACAATGACATATGCGACTATATCAGTCTCCTCACGAGCTTCTTCCACAATCTACTGGGATGCTCATGGTACCATGGGTCCTTTCCGACCCTTTATTTCTTCTGTCTTTCCTGGGTTCATCACCCGTTACTCCACATTTCACATGTGAGTATTTCATAAAGAAGTGATTTATAGTTCCACGCTGGAACCACTTCCGTCCCATACGACAAGCTCGAGCAATCTGCTCCTATCATCTGCAATTTCAGCATGACAACAGTAGAGTCTCAACTCTACAATCTTCCTTAGTGCCTTTCCTGCACTGATCACTATACATAGTGGCTCTGTTTTGGTCCTTTCCCTATAAGGTTGGACCCAGTCTGTGGTAACTTCTCCCGAAGCGTCCACTAATCGTTTCCTGCTTTTTCTTGTAGTCTCAACTACTTGTCTTTCACCTTGATATCAACTAAGGTGAGCAACCGATTTCTTTATCTGACCACATCAGCTAACATTGCTCGTCATGTGGATTTTTCCGCTACTTGTCTCGTTGCCCCTCGTTCGATGGAGTCTTGAGAAAAGGCTGATCCGCCTCTTACAGTTACACGCACTAAATTTCTCCCAGAAATATCCGCTGCTCATACTTCTTATACGATAGAAGTCAGCAATAGTTAGGTTATATATGTATAATAACAACTATATACACCTAACAGTTCATCATGTCTACAGTTTCAGGGTTTAAGTCCAGGAATCTACTCTATAGACACCTAGTTCACTTAAACCTCGGCTCTGATACCAACTTGTAACACCCGGCTTTTAAAACAAAAATACCCCTGAAAAATTTTTCATTTAAAACACAGGTTTCAATACATAAAACCATAACAAGGGGTATATTTTAATAAATACGGGTACAAGTGTATCAAGGAGAGTATAAAATACCATAACTCCTTTAAAGCCGGGCTGCTACTGACAGCATCTACGAGTCCTACTTCACGAGTCACGGACTCTATCTTGTCCTCTATCAGTATCTTGCTAACCTGCAGGGACAGTAACAAACAGTATGAGCTACAAAGCTCAGTGAATAATCAAATCTGCA
This sequence comes from Cichorium intybus, assembly GCA_023525715.1. Classification (NCBI taxonomy): domain Eukaryota; kingdom Viridiplantae; phylum Streptophyta; class Magnoliopsida; order Asterales; family Asteraceae; genus Cichorium; species Cichorium intybus. The sequence continues at coordinate 113,428,767 of CM042009.1, read as the reverse complement.
GATAACACGTATCAAAACACAATCATATAACTGTCTGGATATCGAATCCAAACTCCTAGCCTTACTGGCTGACCGAGTATCTCTTAGGATTTCACATCCTAAATTATAGTCTTACAGACTATAACATGATAACCTGCAATTATCAACCACGTCAGTTATTTGCACATATAACTATATACAACTATTTCTGTCCCATCTCTTTCAGTCACATCGGACTGCACCGTATATCATGGCTATTTAAGCCGCACACTGTATCATATATCATGGCTAACAGCCGCACCCTGTGTCATAGCTATATAAGCTGCACCAACACATTATCAATGTACAATTCATAGCCCGCAGGCCGTATCAGCTGGGTTTGATAACCCGATATCATAGCCAAAAAGGCTGCACCATATACCTGTAACAATATCATAGCCAAACAGGCTGTACCGTGTACCTGTAACAAAATCATAGCCAAACAGGCTGTACCAAACATCATAGCCCAAAGGCCGCATCGGAGACATAGCCCGAAGGCCGCACCGGAGTCATAGCCAACAAGGCCGCATCAAATCATAGCCCGAAGGCTGCATCGGAGACATAGCCCGAAGGCCGCACCGGTTGGATATACAATCCAAAAATCATAGCCATACAGGCCGCACCCATTGGATATAAAAATCCAGAAATCATTTGTGGCTCACGGCTCCGTTCTTGTCATTTCATTGACTCACGGCTTATCCGGTATTGCCTTTTCACCATAACTTTAGATCATCATTTTCGTCCCCCAAACCTGTTTCAACCTGTAACAGTCCAATCATCATATATCATATATGGATCAGTGAGATTACTCACCTGGATGCTAGCTGCATCAAATTCCCGGTTGTTTCTTGCCTTCCGATACGATTCGTAGAATTTTGTCCCGCACCTATAATTTAATCATTTTCAACATGATTATCGGTTAATACCCATTTCAACTAACTCTAATATATTAGAGTTCAATAAAACATTGTTATAAAAAATGCCTAGTTAATAAACTTTCCGTTTACTAACTTTATGTGAATTTTACTATTCACCGGGACATTCGGATCGGTCTACAGTGCCCCCGAGGGGTCGGAAACTCAATCTAAAAATTTTCCCAAACTTTTCAGACCATAACGAGCCTATGGTCCAAATTTGAGCTTAATCGGACAAGCAACGCAAAAGTTAGCGTTTCAAAGTTCCTGCCTGGCCACTGCCTTGGAGGCGCACTGCGCCAGGGTCAGGGCGCACTGCGCCTGGGCGCACCCCGCCTGGCTCCTGGGCGCACTGCGCCTGGCGCCTGGGCAGACCCCCTGGCCAGTCGCGATTTATGCACTGTAGCAAGCAGTTTTGGCTCATTAAGTCCTTAATCAGGTCCTTAATCGATTGGGGTTTGTTCTAGGACTAAAACCTTATACTTTAACAAGGTTTTCAACCATCTAAAACAACCAATTCAATCAAAATGAAGAATTAGGGTTCTTAGTTCTAACAACCCCAAACTTCAAATTCATCACTAATAACAACCTACTTCCATTTTCTTGAGTTAAGTCCTTTCTAGCATGACTCAATGGAAGTAATAAACCATTTAAACTACATAATCATAACTGAAATGTACAATTTCAGTTTCTAAAATACCAAACCAAGAACACAATCAAGAGTTTGACTTAAAGAGTCAATTACTAACCTTAATTGCTTGGAATCATCATCCTCCAACAATTGATTCAAGCTCTTGTTTCTCCTCATGATTTCCTGCAGAAATTTGCTCTCCAAAATCCATTCCCGTAGCTGCAAACAATGGCCAGTCAAAGAGAGTCAACTCTCTCTATATACTCCAAAAATTTACATTTTTGGTCCTAAAGTTCCATTTCTTGAACTTTGACCACCAAAATCAAGTTTTATTACAATAAAACTTCCATTTCTTACATTTTGGCCACAACCAACAATATTTTTACATAATTGGTCGTTGACTTGGTCAAATGACCAAAATACCCTTTTTCGGTAAAACGACCAAAAATCAGTTTTTATAACATTTTAAGTCCAAAACTCAAAATATTATTTCAAACCAAATACTTTTCTGTCCAAAAGACCATTTTACCCTTACAAGGTAAAATGACCAATTTACCCTTTTATTATAATTATAAAAAGAGTATCTTGGCGTTACACATTTGATTTATGTTGTTCACTAAGATGCCTCTTCATGTTATGCAGTCTTCGCGGTCCAAAATCAAATAGCGGTCACATGCCGCTATTTGAAAAAGGCAGTTCTAGCACTAATATACCGGTGGTATAGCGGTTTTTTATATTACATAGAAATAATATCTATACTCCTATATTCATAAGTAATACTTGAATTTCTTGTTAATCAGAATCATATCATATACAAAGAATCATATTCCATAATGAAAAATATACACAAAACAATGACCTCAACACACATCACAATCAACAACCCAGTATTTTATAGAAATTTCGAAAAAAATAATCACATAGTCCAAATAGCGGTCGTAGCGCCGCTATAGGTGTCCCGAATAGCGCCAAATCTCGGAAAATCCCGGCGCTAATTGCGCCAGCGAGAAAACTAAACGCTATTATCAACCGCTATTTTGATATACTCTGCGAACCGCTATAGTGTGTGATTGACTGCTTAGTCTTCATGCATGATCCTCATAAGATCCGCTTTGCCGCTCTTAAACGCATGTATATATATATATATATATATATATATATATATATATATATATATATATATATATATATATATATATATATATATATATATATATATATATATATATATATATATATGGGGTACTCTTGATCATAGGGCCCATATACATACTTCTTTCTCTAGTGACATGGTTGCACACTTTGATCGAAACTAGAGCAGATGGCCAACCAGGGGCGGATTTCTTATAGGGCACTTGGGGGCCAGGCCATTGCTAAATTTCAGACACGTAGAGTAATTGTATTTATTTATTTATTTTTCTAATAGGGTGCAACCCTGCAAAAAAAAATATCTTATTATATTACCTCAGGAAAAAAAATTCGGTGTCACGGCTATTGGTAAATCTTACGTCCGTCCCTGTGGCCAACTCGGAGACAATCTAATTTGGGATATTATGCATTTCTTGACAGCAAGATGTGAGGGGTATTTTTTTGGGCCTCCTATTAGAGTGTCCGTGGAGGGTTCTAGACTTCTAGGAAAGACCCAACAAATGCCCGCATATCGGGGGGTTAGTGGGAATGTGGTTGTCGCAGACGGCCATTAGCTTGTTTTTACTCGTCATTGTTCATAACTACGGATTACAAGAGTATGTATTCTTGTTTTCTCTCCTATATGTCTAAGTTATTTGGTTTAGTTTAGAAAGATAATGGAAGGTATGATGAGGTTGTATATATGTATGTATGTATGCTCCTAACATTATAAATATTGTCTTTAATTTCAACCGAGTCCAAACTTGTTCAATTAATGAAAACTTTTCATGATACGTATAATTTATAAGATTACAAACACCATGCATTATAATAAATTGTCGACAATAAGCAAATAAGTTTGACAACAAAAATTGCACATTTTCTAAGTATTTTTATAAGGTAGTTAAAAAGGACCGTTTCACTTTCTTTTGAAGTTGTAGTTCCTTTTTGTACATTGGACTTTGTCATAGAGATCTTTTTGTAGTGAGAAAGTATCACTAGGTTATTTTTTTAATATGAGAACTATAAGTGCGATTAAAGCTTAGCATGCTTTCTTCTTGTTTTGTTAATTTCCAATCCTCTTATGGCCACAATAATAATCATTGAAAGATAAACTTCAAATCTTTTTTATTTTTAATCAAAGATTTAGATGGGACCCGTGAAATCATTTGGGCATTTTTGTTTATGCGATTTTAGTAGCTCATAAAGTGATATTATTATGATTTTTATAATGATCGCGTTTGTTCTGTTATAGGAAAAAATATAATTTACAATAAGATGTCTAAAGGAAAACCATCATTCTTCTATACTTTGGTTGATGCATCTTTTTTAAGCCCGACCTAATAGAGAGGCCAAGTTGGACGAAAGTCTCGGGCCTCATGTCGGTTTGAGTTAGGATCCGGTAAGAACCCAAAATCCGGTAGGAACCGTGAGGACTCTTTTTGTCCAATCATTATCGTAAGGGCAATAACGTCAAACGTCTTCCTTCGACGTGACGCAATCACGTGCGATGCACGTCCACGGAACGAAATATGGACTTGAAGATACGATCATATGCTACTCACGTCCGTACAACATAATTTAACCGAGTTTTTTTTATTTATTTTCACTTTTATTTTTTTTAATATTATTTTTAGTTTTTTTTCAGTTTTTTTATTTTTTCAGTTTTTTGTTTTTATTTTTGTTATTTTTTTCAGTTTTTTTCGTTATTTTTCTAGTTTTTTATTCTTTTTTTTTTACTTTTGTCGTTGTATTTTTTTTAACTCGTTTTGGATCATAACGAGTTTTGAATCTTGGATCATGACTAATTTTGAATTTTGGATCATAAGTTTTGAATCATAAACATATTTTGGTTTTAATATTTTTGGATCATGTATATTTTTTGCTATTTTGATGAGTTTTTTACATAAAAATATAAAAACGAACACTTAAAAAAACTTTTTTTTCAAATTTTTGTTTTTAAAACTTACTAATATGATGTCTAGAATGATCTCATAAATTTTCATAATTTTTGGATAATTTTTTTAATTTTTTAATTTTTTATAAAAATAAAAAATAAAAAATATTTTTTTTCAAATTTTCATAATGGTGCTTGTTTTGTAGAGAATTAAATTTTAAGAACTTTGATTTTTTTAGAATTTTTTTTACAAAGAAAAAAAAATTATTGTCCAAAAACTAAGCGGGGGAATAAAAAAACCCAGCAAACCATATGGCGACAATTGTCGCAATCTGGTGGGGGTCTCGTTTCAATTACCATATTACCCTTATTAATTTGTATTATCCACTCAATAGTTTTGATTTTTAGACAACTAGTCCCCCAAGCTTTTAAGATATGATATTTTATTCATATTGAATCTTATCCACCCATTTTTCAAGATTAAAGGTCCAGATTTGTCCTCACGGTTTTTACCGGATTTTGAGTGCCTACACGATCCTCCGTTTATATATATATATATATATATATATATATATATATATATATATATATATATATATATATATATATATATATATATATATATATATATATATATATATATATATATATATATATATATATATATATATATATATATATATATATATATATATATATATATATATATATATATATATATATATATATATATATATATATAGGGTCAGGATCCGCTAGGAACCCAAAATCCGGTAGGAACCGCGAGAACTCTTCTCGTACAATCATTCTCCTAAGTGCAATAACGTCAAACATCTTCCTTCGACGTGACGCAATCACGTGCGACGCACGTCCACGGAACGAAATACGGACTCGATGATACGATCATATGTGACGCATGTTCGTCCAACGTGATTTAAGTGGGTTTTTTATCATTTTTTCCTTCTTCGCTTTTATTTTGTTTTTTTATTTTTATTATTTTTATTTTTTATTTATTTTTTTTCAAAAAAAATATTATTTTTTTCAATTTTTTTATTTTCGACTATACTCGGTTTTAGATTTTTATTTTTTTATTTTTTTTATTTTTTTTAATGCTACGGTACTCGATTTTTTGTTTTTTTTGTTTTTTTCATTTTTGATGTATATTTTTTAATTTTTAATATTTTTTAATCTTAATTTTAACGTTTTTTTCATATTATTAATCTAATCATTTTGGATCATGATATTTTTAATCATAATGTTTTGGATCATGTATTTTTGGATCATAACATTTTGGATCATATTTTTTTGCATCTTGGATCAAAAGTTTTGAATCATTTTGTCGTTGTATGTTTTTTTTAACTCGTTTTGGATCATAACGACTTTTTGATCTTGAAACATAACGAATATTGCATCTTGGATCATAAGTTTTGAATCATAATACATATTTTGATTTTAATATTTTTGGATCATATGTATTTTTTTGCTATTTTGATAAATTTTCTATTTAAAATATAAAAATGAACACGAAAAAAACGTTTTTTTTCAATTTTTTTGCAAACTTACTAATATAATATCTACAATGATCCATTAAATTTTCATAATTTTTGGATTTTTTTTAATTTTTAATTTTTTATAATAATAAAAAACAAAAAAAATATTTTTTTTTCAAATTTTCATGATTGTGCTTGTTTTGTAGAGAATTAAATTTTAAGAACTTTGGTTTTTTTATAATATTTTTTTTACAAAGAAAAAAAAAAGTTATGGCCCAGAAACTAAGCGGGGAAAAAACCCAGCAAACTATATCGCGACAAGTGTCGCAATCTGGTGGGGGGTCTCGTTGAATTTACCATATTACCCTTATTAATTTGTATTATCCACCCAATAGTTTTTGATTTTTATACAAGTAGCCCCCTAAGCTTTTAAGATGTGACATTTTATTCACATTGAATCTTATCCATCCATTTTTCATGATTAAAGGTCCAGATTTATCGTTACGGTTCTTACCGGATTTTGGATTCTTACACGATTCTCCTTATATATATATATATATATATATATATATATATATATATATATATATATATATATATATATATATATATATATATATATATATATATACATATATATATATATATATATATACATATATATGTATATATATATATATATATATATATATATATATATATATATATATATATAAGACATTGAAATTTTGTGAGACATAGAACGCAATCATAGTCACTTATTTTGAATATAAAAAAATAAAATAACAAATAGAATAATGAAAAAAACATTTTTTATAACTTGTCACTTTTTTAAAAAAAATAAAAAATTAAATAAAAAATCAGCGTCATAGTATATTATTCTAACCAAAATATTGTTAATGAAACAACATATAAAAATAATAGTACGGGTAATATTCTATAGAATGATACGAAGATTTTCTAAAATTTTTATGGCATAGTATTCTAATAAAATAATACATATATAAGTAATCTTTTATTAGAATATTACATGTAATATTCTAAAAAAAATATTTTTTGGATAAATAGTGACAAAAATAATAAATAATTAGTTTATTCAAAATTTTTCCATTTATTTTTCATTTTTTAATATAATTTTGTTGACACCCAAAATGATTTAACATGTAGTCTTATTTTTAAGTGTATGTGAACTTTATTAGATATAACATTATTTGAAGTTCACCTAAAAAAGGATTATGTATTTCATATGTAAAAAATGTAAATGAGTACACATGTTTATGGGATGTTTGGAATTGCTTTTTAAAACTAGTTATTGGGTTATCGGTTTTTTAAAAAATGTTTGACAAAATTATAAGCAATTTTCAATAGTGTTTTTTATTAAAATTCGATAAGTCAATTTTGTTAAGTTGTAATCCTCTTACTTTTTAAAATTGATTATAGTTTATACATGAGAAAAAAACTATGGTACATCTCATTAACCTAACCCTATACGTCTACATCTATCGGTCACTTGTGTATACGCCTCCATCACGCTTTTATGTCTAAGCATGTCATTTTTATCATTTTGCATATATAAGCTATTCAAAACACTCTTAAAAAAAAATTGACTTATCAACTTATAGTTTTTTGTCATCACATAAGTTAAGCCAAACATTTTTTTTAAATCTTCTTTTATCACCTCATAAACTAATAAACACTTATATCACAAAAATGTATATTAAGCTAAATAAGCAATCGCAAACACGCATACTAACTTAATTCTTATGACAAACCCGAATATAAGTCTATTAAAAAAAAGTTTGTTAATTCAACTCAAATAAGAAGGTCATATATATATATATATATATATATATATATATATATATATATATATATATATATATATATATATATATATATATACTAGGTGTGTACCCGCGCAATGCGGCGGGCGGCGATTAATTTCATTTATGTCAATAGTTCTCGGGCGGCAATGAGTTTCCTTTTGTCGGATTTCGAATAGTAACTTTCGATCAATAGTTCTCTGTCGGCGTATAGTTTCATTTCATTGAGTAGTGGTCTACCCGTGTGATTCAGCGATGACGAATAGTTTCGTGTCTAATTTGCGTGCGGTCGTTAGTTTCCGACGGTGGTTAGTTTTCTTTTGGCAAGTTTTTTGGTGATAAAATCAAAGCACGTTGCTATATTGGATTAAAAGTAAAAAGAATACGTTGTAATTTTGAGTTACACATAAAAATATGATGCTATTATGGGTTAAATATGAATGTATGTTGCCGTTTTGAGTTAAAAATAAAAATACATCATTATTTTAGCTTAAATGTTTTTCAGACAAATCAACAACAAAACAGTTTCATAGCCAAGAAGTGAATGTTTAATAATTTAAGAAGGGGCTTATAGATTGAATTCCTCGAATATTTTTTCACAAAAGAGTCATTTGATACGTTTAGAACAATTTTCCGGTGGAAATTTTGGGAGAGATCGACAATGGAAATATTCAACAGATCGGTGATGAATCAGTTGGTGGAAATGGTAATTCAACTTTCCGTTTTTCTCCGTCTCTATACAGCGTTAGTATCGTCGGATTAATGAGCGAAACAATTCGTCTTTAAATATCAACGACTAACATTTATTAGAGTTTGTATATATGTGTATATATAAACAATATAATTTACGCAACCATTTTTTATCAATATTTCTCCTTCACTATCATAAAACCATATTTCTCCTTGACGCACCTATTTTTTATCAATATTTCTCCTTCCCTCACTTGGATATAACTTCATCTTGAGGTAAAATAATTACAAGGGATACACCATGGATTTGTATTATGACAACACACTCAAGGAATAATCTACGTTAAACAAATCTCAAGTAAAATGTTTTTTGTTAATGAAAAATGATTGTTTGGTAAATGTTTTAAGTACAAGTTTTAACTGGAGAAAACAAATACACATATGAGACGCAATCTCAAGATACACATCAATAACTCCTGCCTATTCTAACTATTTACAATGAAAACAGGTTCCCCACCTTTGGCAACCTTCAAAAAAATTAATATAAACACATTGAACTACCAAAGATGTGGCTACTGTTTTTCATCTAATAACATTTCATTTTTAAGTTTGCTGAAATACTAAATATGTGCCTATTGTATGCAGTTCTATTGTGGCAAACCGACTTTTCTATGCATTAGTGGTAGATAGCAAACAACTTTCTTCCACAATTAGCTTTTTTCTAAAACACGTCATATTTCAAAGAATACTCAATGGACCTCTTTGACCCGGTTTAGAAACTTCATCCAGGCTACTCAAAAACAGAAAAGTACATTACAAATAAACTTCATCCCCATGCTACTCAATGGACCTCCATGACCTAGTTTAGCAACTTTAGTAAGGACCATCTCGGCAAAAAAAAAAAAAAAAACACTCTTTTTGAACCTAATTTAAATTAAACAACAACAGCAACACTGTTGAAAAAAATACGATAACCGATCTCCACGAGTAAGGTTTTTTAAGCCGGTTACTGTGTGACAGATATGTATTTTATCTATAATATGCGGAAATAAATAAGAGTTGCGGAATAAGATAAAATGGTAAATCTAAACTAGACAGTATTTAAATAGACAGAAAGCGGTAAATAAAGTAAAAGTTAGAAGTTAGAGGTTAGATGTAATAAACGCCATTATCAACGATAAAGTGTTTTTACAATAAATAAAAAGGTTAGAAGTTAGAGGTTAGAAGTTAGATGTCTCGGTTAAATACAGTCCTCATATGTTTTCGTTGTCAAGGTTCAATTCGGATGTATTGGATATTTGGTACAGTTGATTTATAACAGTTTGAATAAATCAATAACGACACAAATAATTTCAAAAGAACTTATCGATAGCTGATGAAGATGGCGTTTTCTTTGAAGCGTCGATTCTCGTTCTTTACGGTAGGATGAGGTTTGGTAGTTTTTGGTGTTTGGTGAAATGGGTTTTTGGTGTCGGTTTAATTGAGATGCACGGGGTTTTTGTGGTTTAGTTTTCTTGTATGTATTTGGTAGTGGGTGTGTAGGTTTTGTAGTTTGGTATTCGGGTTGAGGTTGTTTAGAGGTTTGAAGTTTGGTGTCGGGTAGAGGTTTTGTTTGGTGTCGGGTAGAGGTTTTGTATGGCGTCGGGTAGAGGTTTTGTTTGGTGTTGGGTAGAGGTTTTGTTTGGTGTCGGGTAGAGTATGGGTGTAGCGGTTTTGTTCGATGTTTGTTTGGACGTGGATTTTCTTTGTTTGAAAAGAGTTTTCTTGAGCGTTTTGGCAGGTTTTCTTGCTCTTTGGACGTAGGGTAATATTGGTGCTTGAATGGGTATGTGTGGTGTAAGTTATTTTCTGCACAAGAATGGCAAGAGGTTTGCATCTTATTTATAGTGCTGATGAACAGCGTTCGCGTCGCGACCATATGGTCCGTCGCGTCGCGAAGGTGCTCCGATGGTGGTCGGTGCGCTTTTTGTCGGGTCAGTGCGTCTTAGCTGGTATGTCGAGCTTTTCGTCGCGATTCCTTTTGGTCGCGTTGCTTTTGGTCGCGTCGCGAAGGTAGTGCGTTGGTAGTCTCGCGATTAGAAAGTTGGTGGTGTCACGTTGGAGCTTCGCGATGGTGGTCTTCGCGTCGCGACCACCATCTCCGTCGCGTCGCGAGCGCTGTAGAGTTTTGGTCTTCTGCTTTGCTTCTTCTTCACGTCGCGACCATGGCTTCTGTCGCGTCGTGATTGCTGTAGCTGGGTGACATTTTTGCATTTTTAAGAATATTTTCTTTTTATCTTGTTCAATCTTGAATCCATGCAACCTGAAATACTGATAATATTTGTTAGAAAACATTTCGACTTATTTCAGTGATGGTCACATAAAAACATAAAAACATTATTCAACAATTTCCCCCTATGTGATCATTAATGAAATGAGGAGAAAAATGTTTGATTGAAAATTCTTGAAGTTTGGATAAAACATTTATAAAACCATATCACTTGTTTTGAAAAAGTGTGACTAGATTTTACTTATGTTTTGAAAAATGTTTGTCAAGAATATTTGTCTCTAAATCAAGGTTTCATGTTCAATTATCAAAAGGTTTTTGTATATGTACTTTCATAATATTCCTTAAGATTTTATAACATTTATAAAGACGACAAGTGATCTTAATAGGTCGATTCAGATGAACTTCTCATAGGTATAACTCACACTTGACTGAGGTGTTTGTTTGTTCTGGGTGCAGAACGGGTGTATAATCACTAAAGATGAGTGATATCTCTCAGTTTGAAGGTGTTGACTTATGCTTAATGTGGATTTATACCTATATACTTTAGTCACTTGGTCTTTATATTAGATAATCAATCACATAAGACTGGTTTTGGCATTACTCTGAGGGTTTCTTCATTCATGCCATTGATGTTCACTCTCTCTCCGTCGGGAAATACATGTAGAGGGGTTTAGAAATATTCATAGTGCAGTTTGCAACTAAGAATATTCACTTATGAAGGCTACAGTATCCCGGTAAATGTTTGGTTTTAACAGCTATTTTTGATAAAGCATTTGAGAATCTGTTTGTTTGGAAAATTTTGAGAGATGTCTGTCTTGATTGATTGTTGTTGTAAATCTTCCTTTTCTTTGGTGAAGTGTTCACCTTTGTCTTTATCTTTTCTTGATTTATGCGAATACCTTTTGTGTAAAAGATATCTGATGTGGTTACCAAATGTGATTTGTTGACAGTATTTGTTGGATATGACTTTGCGTTTCTTCGATTGTCAGATTTGATATGCCAGATGATGAAGCTTTTCTTTGAAGTGGTTTGATTGAGGATAGGGATAGGTGATATAATAGACAGTTTGTCTAATATATAAGAAAATGAATGTATCGTCCCTGGTCATCTTGATATCTAAGCAAAAATGAGACTAGCATCACGGTATAAGAGTATAAATCCTATAAGTCATCATGAAAACACCTTTGCTCACAGAAATGAATTCCACTTAGCATTTAAAGACGAGGCACAATTTCTCACATGGGTTTGGTTTTCATCTGAATCTCCTGATCTTATGTCCCTTAATAGATAAAATCGTTATAATTGAAATAAATTCAAAGGGAATAGGAGAATGTACATAACGAAAATTTTGAGATTTGAACCTTCTCTTTAATTAGGAATCAATATAACTGAGAACATTCATCGAGCATAAGTATCTGAAAATTTAGTCAAGAATATGTTAATCACATGGTTTTATAAAAGCTTTTAAAAGGATAAAACTTTATTCAATTTTTGTGATTTTTGATTATGTGGATGTTTTTGAAAAATTTGGTTATTTGAATGTTTTTGGTAAATTTTGGTTTGGGGGTGAGAATGGGGTAACGAGAGTTCCCCCATAAATGATGCACTGGGATTTTTGTGGTTAGGTAGATTGGGATTGTTTAAAGAGGAATTTGATTTTGGTGGTTCTCCCATAAATGATGCATTGGGATCATTTGGACAGGTGGATTGGGGTGTTTTAGGAGGGTTCTGGTTTTGGTGGTTCCCCCTCGACTGGATCTGCATCATTTTGGTTTGATTGTGAAGTTTCTGCATCTGAGGTAGTGTTGGTTTGAAGTCTTGTAGAAATCTCTGGTTTCCTGTCATATGCTTGGATCGGCCACTATCGATATACCATGTATCATCCTTGGGCTCTCCAGCACAAAGTACCTGCAATTAGACAGAAAGTTTAGGTACCCAAACCATGGTGGGTCCTGATTTGTTAATGGTTTTCGGTGATTTGAAATTGTTATGGTTTCTGTTAATTGGACGAAGTGGTTGAGGCTTGATTTGACTTATCAGATTTTCCCAATTTAAGATTTGTTTTTGAAAACCTGTCATTTGGAAAGATTTCTGATTGTGTGAAAGGTATCCTTTACGTAATGACTTGTTTGAGAATCTTTCTTTGTTTTTGGGATGAGGATGGTTTACCAATTGTTGAAAAAAATACGATAACCGATCTCCACGAGTAAGGTTTTTTAAGCCGGTTACTGTGTGACAGATATGTATTTTATCTATAATATGCGGAAATAAATAAGAGTTGCGGAATAAGATAAAATGGTAAATCTAAACTAGACAGTATTTAAATAGACAGAAAGCGGTAAATAAAGTAAAAGTTAGAAGTTAGAGGTTAGATGTAATAAACGCCATTATCAACGATAAAGTGTTTTTACAATAAATAAAAAGGTTAGAAGTTAGAGGTTAGAAGTTAGATGTCTCGGTTAAATACAGTCCTCATATGTTTTCGTTGTCAAGGTTCAATTCGGATGTATTGGATATTTGGTACAGTTGATTTATAACAGTTTGAATAAATCAATAACGACACAAATAATTTCAAAAGAACTTATCGATAGCTGATGAAGATGGCGTTTTCTTTGAAGCGTCGATTCTCGTTCTTTACGGTAGGATGAGGTTTGGTAGTTTTTGGTGTTTGGTGAAATGGGTTTTTGGTGTCGGTTTAATTGAGATGCACGGGGTTTTTGTGGTTTAGTTTTCTTGTATGTATTTGGTAGTGGGTGTGTAGGTTTTGTAGTTTGGTATTCGGGTTGAGGTTGTTTAGAGGTTTGAAGTTTGGTGTCGGGTAGAGGTTTTGTTTGGTGTCGGGTAGAGGTTTTGTATGGCGTCGGGTAGAGGTTTTGTTTGGTGTTGGGTAGAGGTTTTGTTTGGTGTCGGGTAGAGTATGGGTGTAGCGGTTTTGTTCGATGTTTGTTTGGACGTGGATTTTCTTTGTTTGAAAAGAGTTTTCTTGAGCGTTTTGGCAGGTTTTCTTGCTCTTTGGACGTAGGGTAATATTGGTGCTTGAATGGGTATGTGTGGTGTAAGTTATTTTCTGCACAAGAATGGCAAGAGGTTTGCATCTTATTTATAGTGCTGATGAACAGCGTTCGCGTCGCGACCATATGGTCCGTCGCGTCGCGAAGGTGCTCCGATGGTGGTCGGTGCGCTTTTTGTCGGGTCAGTGCGTCTTAGCTGGTATGTCGAGCTTTTCGTCGCGATTCCTTTTGGTCGCGTTGCTTTTGGTCGCGTCGCGAAGGTAGTGCGTTGGTAGTCTCGCGATTAGAAAGTTGGTGGTGTCACGTTGGAGCTTCGCGATGGTGGTCTTCGCGTCGCGACCACCATCTCCGTCGCGTCGCGAGCGCTGTAGAGTTTTGGTCTTCTGCTTTGCTTCTTCTTCACGTCGCGACCATGGCTTCTGTCGCGTCGTGATTGCTGTAGCTGGGTGACATTTTTGCATTTTTAAGAATATTTTCTTTTTATCTTGTTCAATCTTGAATCCATGCAACCTGAAATACTGATAATATTTGTTAGAAAACATTTCGACTTATTTCAGTGATGGTCACATAAAAACATAAAAACATTATTCAACAATTTCCCCCTATGTGATCATTAATGAAATGAGGAGAAAAATGTTTGATTGAAAATTCTTGAAGTTTGGATAAAACATTTATAAAACCATATCACTTGTTTTGAAAAAGTGTGACTAGATTTTACTTATGTTTTGAAAAATGTTTGTCAAGAATATTTGTCTCTAAATCAAGGTTTCATGTTCAATTATCAAAAGGTTTTTGTATATGTACTTTCATAATATTCCTTAAGATTTTATAACATTTATAAAGACGACAAGTGATCTTAATAGGTCGATTCAGATGAACTTCTCATAGGTATAACTCACACTTGACTGAGGTGTTTGTTTGTTCTGGGTGCAGAACGGGTGTATAATCACTAAAGATGAGTGATATCTCTCAGTTTGAAGGTGTTGACTTATGCTTAATGTGGATTTATACCTATATACTTTAGTCACTTGGTCTTTATATTAGATAATCAATCACATAAGACTGGTTTTGGCATTACTCTGAGGGTTTCTTCATTCATGCCATTGATGTTCACTCTCTCTCCGTCGGGAAATACATGTAGAGGGGTTTAGAAATATTCATAGTGCAGTTTGCAACTAAGAATATTCACTTATGAAGGCTACAGTATCCCGGTAAATGTTTGGTTTTAACAGCTATTTTTGATAAAGCATTTGAGAATCTGTTTGTTTGGAAAATTTTGAGAGATGTCTGTCTTGATTGATTGTTGTTGTAAATCTTCCTTTTCTTTGGTGAAGTGTTCACCTTTGTCTTTATCTTTTCTTGATTTGTGCGAATACCTTTTGTGTAAAAGATATCTGATGTGGTTACCAAATGTGATTTGTTGACAGTATTTGTTGGATATGACTTTGCGTTTCTTCGATTGTCAGATTTGATATGCCAGATGATGAAGCTTTTCTTTGAAGTGGTTTGATTGAGGATAGGGATAGGTGATATAATAGACAGTTTGTCTAATATATAAGAAAATGAATGTATCGTCCCTGGTCATCTTGATATCTAAGCAAAAATGAGACTAGCATCACGGTATAAGAGTATAAATCCTATAAGTCATCATGAAAACACCTTTGCTCACAGAAATGAATTCCACTTAGCATTTAAAGACGAGGCACAATTTCTCACATGGGTTTGGTTTTCATCTGAATCTCCTGATCTTATGTCCCTTAATAGATAAAATCGTTATAATTGAAATAAATTCAAAGGGAATAGGAGAATGTACATAACGAAAATTTTGAGATTTGAACCTTCTCTTTAATTAGGAATCAATATAACTGAGAACATTCATCGAGCATAAGTATCTGAAAATTTAGTCAAGAAGATGTTAATCACATGGTTTTATAAAAGCTTTTAAAAGGATAAAACTTTATTCAATTTTTGTGATTTTTGATTATGTGGATGTTTTTGAAAAATTTGGTTATTTGAATGTTTTTGGTAAATTTTGGTTTGGGGGTGAGAATGGGGTAACGAGAGTTCCCCCATAAATGATGCACTGGGATTTTTGTGGTTAGGTAGATTGGGATTGTTTAAAGAGGAATTTGATTTTGGTGGTTCTCCCATAAATGATGCATTGGGATCATTTGGACAGGTGGATTGGGGTGTTTTAGGAGGGTTCTGGTTTTGGTGGTTCCCCCTCGACTGGATCTGCATCATTTTGGTTTGATTGTGAAGTTTCTGCATCTGAGGTAGTGTTGGTTTGAAGTCTTGTAGAAATCTCTGGTTTCCTGTCATATGCTTGGATCGGCCACTATCGATATACCATGTATCATCCTTGGGCTCTCCAGCACAAAGTACCTGCAATTAGACAGAAAGTTTAGGTACCCAAACCATGGTGGGTCCTGATTTGTTAATGGTTTTCGGTGATTTGAAATTGTTATGGTTTCTGTTAATTGGACGAAGTGGTTGAGGCTTGATTTGACTTATCAGATTTTCCCAATTTAAGATTTGTTTTTGAAAACCTGTCATTTGGAAAGATTTCTGATTGTGTGAAAGGTATCCTTTACGTAATGACTTGTTTGAGAATCTTTCTTTGTTTTTGGGATGAGGATGGTTTACCAATTGTTGAAAAAAAATACGATAACCGATCTCCACGAGTAAGGTTTTTTAAGCCGGTTACTGTGTGACAGATATGTATTTTATCTATAATATGCGGAAATAAATAAGAGTTGCGGAATAAGATAAAATGGTAAATCTAAACTAGACAGTATTTAAATAGACAGAAAGCGGTAAATAAAGTAAAAGTTAGAAGTTAGAGGTTAGATGTAATAAACGCCATTATCAACGATAAAGTGTTTTTACAATAAATAAAAAGGTTAGAAGTTAGAGGTTAGAAGTTAGATGTCTCGGTTAAATACAGTCCTCATATGTTTTCGTTGTCAAGGTTCAATTCGGATGTATTGGATATTTGGTACAGTTGATTTATAACAGTTTGAATAAATCAATAACGACACAAATAATTTCAAAAGAACTTATCGATAGCTGATGAAGATGGCGTTTTCTTTGAAGCGTCGATTCTCGTTCTTTACGGTAGGATGAGGTTTGGTAGTTTTTGGTGTTTGGTGAAATGGGTTTTTGGTGTCGGTTTAATTGAGATGCACGGGGTTTTTGTGGTTTAGTTTTCTTGTATGTATTTGGTAGTGGGTGTGTAGGTTTTGTAGTTTGGTATTCGGGTTGAGGTTGTTTAGAGGTTTGAAGTTTGGTGTCGGGTAGAGGTTTTGTTTGGTGTCGGGTAGAGGTTTTGTATGGCGTCGGGTAGAGGTTTTGTTTGGTGTTGGGTAGAGGTTTTGTTTGGTGTCGGGTAGAGTATGGGTGTAGCGGTTTTGTTCGATGTTTGTTTGGACGTGGATTTTCTTTGTTTGAAAAGAGTTTTCTTGAGCGTTTTGGCAGGTTTTCTTGCTCTTTGGACGTAGGGTAATATTGGTGCTTGAATGGGTATGTGTGGTGTAAGTTATTTTCTGCACAAGAATGGCAAGAGGTTTGCATCTTATTTATAGTGCTGATGAACAGCGTTCGCGTCGCGACCATATGGTCCGTCGCGTCGCGAAGGTGCTCCGATGGTGGTCGGTGCGCTTTTTGTCGGGTCAGTGCGTCTTAGCTGGTATGTCGAGCTTTTCGTCGCGATTCCTTTTGGTCGCGTTGCTTTTGGTCGCGTCGCGAAGGTAGTGCGTTGGTAGTCTCGCGATTAGAAAGTTGGTGGTGTCACGTTGGAGCTTCGCGATGGTGGTCTTCGCGTCGCGACCACCATCTCCGTCGCGTCGCGAGCGCTGTAGAGTTTTGGTCTTCTGCTTTGCTTCTTCTTCACGTCGCGACCATGGCTTCTGTCGCGTCGTGATTGCTGTAGCTGGGTGACATTTTTGCATTTTTAAGAATATTTTCTTTTTATCTTGTTCAATCTTGAATCCATGCAACCTGAAATACTGATAATATTTGTTAGAAAACATTTCGACTTATTTCAGTGATGGTCACATAAAAACATAAAAACATTATTCAACAAACACATTGACCAAAATTGAAATTTCTTTTATGTTTTATTTCTGGATTTTTTTGAAATAATGTAATAGTATCGATCTTGTATATCTTATCATACCACGGATTAAGATTGTGATAATTGTGTTAAATAGCAAAATGTTTCCATTCATTTACTTATTATAGCATCATGCTTCCATTTATGCAAAATCCAAATAAGAACTAAAAACCAAGAAAAGCATTACACGAGCTGATAAAAAATCATATAAAGCAACTGCCCAAATAAGCTCTTCCCTACACCAGGCCCCAGTCATCAACTTTAACTTTGAGGATCAAACTAAAAAGTTCATTATACAGAAACTTTATTAGAAACATAATCTTTTACATTTATCCCTACACACACAAACACATAAATACATCACTAAATGTTCCAAGCAAGTTTAGACAACTAAAAACTAAAAACTCTGGTGAACAGATAAAATCTAAACCTAGCTCTAACAACAATATTTACATCCAGATCTACATTGACTCGGAAAGTAAATCGATAATGGTGAAGAACCTTCAGAAAAATAAACACATGAATAATTAAAAACGTAGAAACCACAAAAGTACATTAAGAATCGAAATGGACCTTCAGACACGTAAAAATCACAATATTATGATCTAAATTCGAAATGGATCTTCAGAAATGTAAAATCCCAATATCAAAGTCATCACGAAGAAATATAAAACTACAATAGTACAATAAATTAGAATATCATTTTAAGATAACCAATGTATAATACCAGATTAAGGGCATCGAGATCCCCAAAATAAGCCCTAAAACTTGATATTTTGTTCAATCTGTAGAAATAAGCCCTAAAACTTGATATCTTGTTCAATCCTTACCTTGGTAATCATTCAAAGCATCCGGTCACCCATGTTTGAGGTAACTGAAAAAAATAGAAACCGAAGCTGATGTTATGTCGAGAAAATGAAAATCAACCAAACATAGACATACCACGATAGACAAACATAGACATACTAAAATATGCAGACACATTTGGAGAGTCTTCAAAATTAGCGTCATTCAAATGAAAATAGCTAATGAATTCGAGATGTAGGAACAAATACACCATTCGAAAACTTCTTGAATCTAAGGCTTTAGAACACACACAAATAACAGATGATGGTATAGACTCGATTTAAAAACAACAAAAAAAAATCACAGCTCTATAAGCTTGTGACCTAGGGCTTCAAAGACAAAAAAAATTGAGCGATAATGGCATGATTAACGAATTCAAACAACGAATAGTACCTGTCGGAGACGCAGTGAGGGTTGCTACTTCAAGTATCCTCGACCAACATGGTTTTGGGACGGTGAAGAGCAGAGAATTGATGTAAGAGACTGAATATCATAGACCACAACATTATGGAATATAGCAGCTGGATGAGACATGGAGCGGTGTGGCAGACTGGTTGTAGCGGTGGTAGAAGGTGGTGGGGTGAGGCTACGTCATAGTTCAGGAGGGCGACGACTCTGGTGGTCTGATGGTGGAGCGTTGAGAGAGATGGTGACAAAGACAATTGGTAGTGGTCAAGGTGGAGGAGCGTATGAGAGAGATGGTCTCCAGATTCAGGTTTTTATCGATAAAAGGGGACGATGATGGTGATGGTGATGTGAATAAGGTTTGTGTTTGTTTACATGGCAGGATGTGTGGATGGATGAACGACACCCTGGCAATCCGGTTTGCAGCATAGATAAGTACCTGTCGGAGACAAAAAAAAATTGAGCGATAATGGCATGATTAACGAATTCAAACAACGAATAGTACCTGTCGGAGACGCAGTGAGGGTTGCTACTTCAAGTATCCTCGACCAACATGGTTTTGGGACGGTGAAGAGCAGAGAATTGATGTAAGAGACTGAATATCATAGACCACAACATTATGGAATATAGCAGCTGGATGAGACATGGAGCGGTGTGGCAGACTGGTTGTAGCGGTGGTAGAAGGTGGTGGGGTGAGGCTACGTCATAGTTCAGGAGGGCGACGACTCTGGTGGTCTGATGGTGGAGCGTTGAGAGAGATGGTGACAAAGACAATTGGTAGTGGTCAAGGTGGAGGAGCGTATGAGAGAGATGGTCTCCAGATTCAGGTTTTTATCGATAAAAGGGGACGGTGATGGTGATGGTGATGTGAATAAGGTTTGTGTTTGTTTACATGGCAGGATGTGTGGATGGATGAACGACACCCTGGCAATCCGGTTTGCAGCATAGATAAGTGATCCACATGACATTGAGTCGGGAAAGGACGAAGACGTTTTAATAGGTAGTATATTATGCATAAAAAGTTGTATTTAAGAGTTTTAGTCCAAATGCATTATAAGGTATTAAGATATATATATATATATATATATATATATATATATATATATATATATATATATATATATATATATATATATATATATATATATATATATATATATATATATATATATATATATATATATATTAGTTTTTATACACAACATAAACTCATTTTCCTTATTGTCAATGAAAACAGTAAAACATATTACTTATTTTAGTTTTAATACATTTGCTCAATTTTTTTTGGAACCGGCAAACGATTTTATAAAAAGAAAAACAAAACTCAAACCTGGCGAGGTACCAGGAAAGAGAGGACAACAGTAACAAAATTACAGGATGTGGAAAGGGTTCCTACACCAACTCTCTCAATCACAACACCATTTAACACCATGACATTTTAACCAAAGATGAACTAGAGATTTAACAATAGAAACAATATTGTGAGCAATAGGCTTGATCTTGTTGAAAATCCAGTCATTTCTGGCCTTCCAAATGCACCACATCGTACCATACACGATCGTCGTGAGTCTCCTTCATTTTTTATGACAGTTGCCCCAAGTCTGCACGAATGAAATAAGATCAACCACCCTGTCAAGCCTTGGATCGAGGATACCGCACCAATCAAAGATCGAACTCCACACTCCTTTAGATAACTTACATTTCAGCATAATGTGATCACAACATTCAATGGACTCATAACAAAGTTGGCAAATAGCCGTAGGAATTCGAATCCCCCTACGGACCAGTGCTTCAGCAGACGGGATACACCCCAAATGGGCCCTCCAAACAAAACATAGCACCTTTACTGGGAATTCTTGAATCCATGGAATACTACAAGACTGCTGCAAATCTGACGGAGTACTCTCAAGAAGGGAGCGAAGGGCCCCAACCGAGAAGATACCCCTATTACCAAGCTTGCACTGCCACGAGTCCACCCTATCCGATACCTTGAACGAGTTTAGGAAAATCCTCAACTGCTCCATTTCCTCCTTCACTGATACTGATCCGTCAGCTCTGGCCCATCCACCCCCTAGTTGAATAAGTGGCAACCGTTCTGCAACCGAACTCCTTCTTTTCCTGTCAAGCGAGAAGAGATGAGGGAAATGCAGATTTAACGGACCCTTATCAGTCCAGTCGTCTATCCAAAACAGTGTGTCTTTGCCGGTTCCAATGTTCCTTTTGAAAATATCGTAGAAGTTAAGTCCAAAGTCTTCAAGATCCCGCCGAGTGGCTGCGATATTATTCCAAACTCCTGCAGAACTTTTGTTAGCAATAAAAGGCTGAGGTTTATTGTGTAATCGATGAATGCTCAAGATAGCACGACACCAAAGTTTTCCAGATTCAGATTTGAGCCTCCACCACTATTTGATCATAAATCCAATATTCAAAGTACGAAGCGAGTTAACACCGAGACCACCTTTGCATTTGGGAAAAGTGACCCTATCCTACGCAACCCAACTTATCTTGGAAGAAGTATCATCTCCACCACATAAAAACCTTCTTCTTATCTTTTCTAGACTATCAATCACCCCAATTGGGGCCCTGAATAAAGACAAGAAATAGATTGGTAAATTTCTCAAAACCGAATTGATTAGAGTAACCCGCCCCCAAAGGATAAGGATTCGCTTTCTATTGGGATAATCTAGAGTTGAATTTATCCAAAACCGGACACTAATTCCTTTTTAAGTTCATGTTCGCACCAATAGGCAGGCCCAGGAACTTGAATGGAAGTAAGCCTTTCTCGCAACCAAGTACACGAGCGTAACATTGCACATCATGACTATCAACGCCGACCCCGTACACTTTTGATTTGCCAAAATTAACTTTAATACCCGAGGCTGCGTGAAAACACTTGAGGATACGGGAGAGGTTCTTTAAATTCCTCAAAGACCAATCTCCCAAAAAAATTACATCATCTGCGTAAAGCAAATGTGAGAGGGACGGACCATTTCTTGGAAGTTTCACTCCTTTAAAAATATTCATCTCGCAGGCCTATTTCATCACTGCATTTAACCCCTCCATGGCAATTATGAATAAGTAAGGCGATAAAGGGTCACCTTGACGAACTCCTTTCGTGATCTCAAACTCCTTTGTGGGGGAGCCATTAACAATTACCGACGCTTTCGATGACCTCAAGATTCCGTTCACCCACAGTCTCCATTTTTGACCAAATCCCATTTTTAGAAGGATCGAATCAAGGTAATACCAGTTGAGCGAGTCAAAGGCTTTTTCAAAATCTACTTTGAATAGCAAAGTATGCTCCTCACTTACTATTAACGGCCCATCTAGTATGCTCCTCCCCTCAACATACACACACTGCTCCTCTCCGATCACCTTCCCAATTACTTTTTTTAAACGAGAAGCAAGGATCTTCGTGATGATCTTGGTCATACATCCGATCAAACTAATTGGGCGATAGTCGGCTAAAGTGGACGGGTCTTTTATCTTTGGCACTAACGAAATAAACGACGAATTACACCCCAATGCCAAGGTCCCATGTGTTTCAAAATGTTTTATAAAGTTCATTATGTCTACCAGAAGCAGGTCCCAGAAAGATTTAATGAACTTAAATGTGAACCCATCAGGCCCGAGGGCCTTATCATTCCCACAAGCCCAAACCGCAGCCCTAACCTCATCCACCGAGATGCTAGATTCAAGATTCTCAGCCTCAATTTGTGAGATCCTGGAAACCGCCGAGTTTGTAAGAGAGGGCCTCAAGAAGCACTTTTCTTGGAATTTCTTGCTAAAAAATCTTAAAACTTCAGATTGTATCTCATTCACCTCCTCACACCACTTGCCATTAATCATTAGCCCATTAATCCTATGCCTCCTGATTCTACCATTGATTATACCATGATAGAATCTAGTATTTTCATCGCCGTCTTCTATCCACTTCAAACGAGCTTTTTGTTTCAGATCCAACATACGAGTTTTTTCATTCTCTAACAGGTTTTGCATAGCTGAATTCCTTTTCAATACCTCCTCACAACTGAGTGCTCTAGTCTCCGCCAGACGGTCCATCTCACTTATTGTTTTTCACCACAAGATTAAGTTATGATCTTCAGCTCTTACCCTATCAGCCCTCCACTTTTTTATAGCCTGTTTAACCGATCTCAACTTAGCAGCCAAGTAGGCATCAGCCGACCCAAAACCTCTGAAATCAGACCAAGCCTTACTAATGACATCTTCTAAACCATCCAGTAGGTGCCAGGAGTTAAAAAATTTAAATGGGGGGGACCAAAACCGTGACAGCCAGTTCTAAGCACAATAGGACAATGGTTTGAGAATTCGCGAGAAAGAGCCGTGACCTGGGCAAGGGGAAAGGGGAAAGAAATTTGGAGCACACGAGAAACCGATCTAGCTTGCTAAGTTTAGCGCCATCTTGACAAAAATAGGTAAATTTATGCCCACCCATGTTAAAGTCATTCAGCTCACACTTGGTGATAAAATCGTTGAAATCAAAGGCCTAGTTAGAACGAAACTTTGAATTAAGTCTTTCATCCGGTCTTCTGACTGCATTAAAATCTCCGAAAACCACCCATATACCAGGATAGGAACGCCTAAATTGCTTAATTTCCTCCCAGTCTATTGCTTTATCACTCCTGGCTTGAGGGTTATAGACATTGATAAATACAACTTTCTCCTGTAAGCTCCTCCATTTACCCATCACAATAAGATAATGTCTCGATTTGAAGGAGATTTCTTTAGTGAACACACCTTTGTCCCAAATACAGACTAACCCACCTGATTTACCAACGGAATCAACACCCTCCCAGTCGTAGTATTCCGAATCCCAGCAGCTACGAATATCAATTCTTCGACAGTCACTCAGCCACGTTTCTTGTATACCTACAAAGTTAAGGTGAAATTGCAATTTTAGTCTCCGCACCCATCCAGTTTTAACTGCATCACCCATTCCCCCAATGTTTAAACTCATACAATTCATCGATCACTTATTGCAGTCGCACCCTCACCCAGGATTTGTTCAACTTCTTGATTTCCAGCATCGAACTGAAAACCAAGCTGTTTACCAAAGATGTATGTAGCTTGGACTTCATTTGAGATAGACGCACTCGGATCTCCCAAGTTCGTAGATAGTGACCTATGACTGGAAGGGAGCGAGTCATAGGGTTACAATTAAGGTCAATCGAAGCTTCTTCCATGCCTACCGAGTTCTCTTTCGATATTTTCTTGCGAATTTTCCTTCTTTTCGCCCTATTAATCGCCAATTTGGAACTGTCTGTAGTAGATGGGGTGTTTGTCACAGCATTGACTCTGTTAACGTCCGTTCTCGAGGGGAATTGGCTGAAGCAGCTAACCGGGATTGACTTAGAAATTTCCTTAAAATTGTCAGTTTCGCCCACACCTTTTTACCAAGCTCCTCTTTTGAATTCAGCCCAGCCTCACATGGGCCGCTGGAACTAACTGCATGGTGGGAGTCGGCCCATTAGCATTAGAGGAAATATTTTCCCCAAATGGCCGTGAACGCCTAGACACTTCACCTTCCTTATGACCGTTAGGCCATCCGTCTTCTGCCGTCTTCTCGTTTCCCAAGACTGTATTGGAACCATCCCCCACATTCGCCGGATCAGCTGCCGGACAGTTCGCCGGCCAATCGAAGTTTGAGGGATTCTCCGGGATGAATTCCCCATCCTCCGGCTCATCAACCTTCATCTCTCCCACCCAAGTTTCAGAAATACCATCGCTTTCATCATCGTCTTCTTGCTCTTGCTCTTGCTCTTGCTCATCCTCGTCAGACTCAATTGAGTCAAACGGTGACCAATTGTCTGTGAATTCAACCACCCCAACCTTATACGATCTACCACCAGCACTAACCAATACTTCTTCGTTTATCCATTTGCGATTTGCAGTTACGAATTACGATCCCCACTTTACCCGCTGAATAATCTTCCCGTATGCAGATTTCAGTGAACGGTTTCACAACCTTACCAAAGTTACTTGCAATCCTCGAGAAATTCTCCTCCTCCCACAATTTTAACGGCAGGCCAATGATCTTTAACCAAGCAATTCTCTCGAATCTGATGTCGACTTCATCCCCATGTTTAAGCCATTTAAACCATTCACCCCATCTGCTTTTATCTTCAAGGAATTCAGCAGCATTTCTAGAGAGACGGAAGGCCAGAGCCAAGTTCAGCCCTCCCAAGTACTTTATTTCAATTCTGATTTTGTTGTATACGTAAAACGTGGCGATGTGCTCCAGACTGAATGCTTCACCTATCAGGACCGATTTTTCCAGCCACTTGCTCATATATGTATCGTTCTTTAGGGGGATAGGGGGGAATGTTCCATGGCTCTTTCCCCTCTAAGCACGTCCACAAAAGAACGTCCACTTTCATATAGCCTTCCACCGTAAGAACCCCTGTGTACCTTAGCTTGCTTCACTTCCTCCGGTCTTTTGGTGCTACTTTTCTTCTCCATATCGTTTTTTCGATCAAACTTTGCAACATTCACCGTTAAAGGGAGGCCGTGTAGCTTAACACCCGTGAGTTTTCTTTCCAGTTCTCCCATGTCGGCACATCCTTTGAATCTAAGAAACGCGAAGAATTTCCCACTCGAGTCTTTCCGGTTAGCCATGTAAACGTCCACCAGCTTTCCATATCTCCCAAATTGGTTGTAAATCTCTCTTCTGTCGACTAACCTTGGAAGTCCAGACACGAAGAAGGACGTAATCTCTGGCGACGATTTCCTCCGATATCTCACTTCTCTCCATTCGACGTCTCCCATCTCTCTAGTGTTTTTCTAACTAGATATTAAGAGGGTGACAATCATGAATCACCGAGACATTTGCTCAATTAAACTAATCCATGGACGTGATTTACATATTCCACTTAGTTTCTGTTTTTTGGTTTTTATATAATTAAAGACCATACCGAACCTGAAATATCGGTTTCATTAAAAGACAAAATTCAAAGCGTCGGTTTTTCAGAATGGTTATGTTGTTCTATTTTTTTGGTTTGGTTCGGCATTGATATTTTGCACACCCTATCCGTTGTATCGGTTTTGGTAAACACACCCTCAATATTTTTTTAATTAATAATAAGGGGCTTTAATATGTTTGACTGACCCTGATCCTTCTTCATTTTTTTCTGTTTTATAACCAGGATGACTAAATAAAAATTGTATTACTCAAAATCTCTAAGTTAATTGAGTTTAGAATATTATTTGTCCTTCATGCATGGAGATTCTTGAAAAAAAATGACAAAACAAAAGATCTTTGTTGAAATTACAACCATATCTCGATACAACTAATTCAAATCTTGAAGAATGAATTATGATAGTTCTCGACCCCACAAAGGCAAAAATGTCACTATGAACAATTAAATCAAAATAATTAAACTTAACATAATAGTGGTTAAATAATATACATACATATGATGTAAATCATATATTACTCCAAATTTGTCTTCTGCTTTTAAAGATTAGGCTATACGGAGTGCCTTGCGTTTCCCATGCCGTGAAAATGTAGACACATCAGTCACGCCCTCCTCCACGCCGTGGAGGAGATGGTTTCCACCGCAAGTTGTTGTGCCCAAGAAGAGAGAGAGAGAGAGAGAAGAAGAAGAAGAAGAGAGAGACAGAGAGAAGATGCCTTTGCTCGGCGTTGCCTCGTCCACGCCCGGCCACATCCACGCCACACACGCAAGAGGGGGCGATGTGCCACGCCGTGGGTGGTAGCCACGTAGTCCCCACGCAGGCGACGTTGGGTGTACTCCGCACAGCCTTAGACCCGCACAATATAGGTAACCTCTCAATCAGATCGCTTATGAGTCATGATACATTTGATGTAACGTCACCACTATGAAAAAGATCATGGAAGAAAGTGTGCTAGAAGATTTGAGAATAAACATGTTTCAACAAGATTAAATTTGTGAAATGTTTTTTGTCAATGAGATCCGAGAAACATAATTGTATCCTATTACAATACTACAATTATTCAAAAAATATAAATTTAAAATTCATATATTTTTATGACTTATTTGTACAATATAATTATTGTACCTAAAGTCTTGTCATAACTTATAAGCAAATTATATAACTTAACTTTTACATCTAAGAAATGCGAAGTCAAATGAACATTCGTTTCCTATATTTTAATGTTTTTCTTCATTGCTTCCTCTTCACTTTCCTTTCCCCTATCTTTTTCTTTCTGCTTTTATGTTACTACCAATCTCTCGATTCATAACTCCTCTCTCTCTCTCTCTCTCTCTCTCTCTCTCTCTCTCTAGAGACACATATACGCACACTCTCTCTCACACACTACCCTTTATCTTACACACACTTGAGTGAATTCCAAGAACCGAAAACACTATCAATTCCCCCTCAAGTTACAATCTTTCTTACTTAAATCTTCAAAAACCGGACACCCATTTGGAGATTTGCCAAGAAACTCTAACCCCATTTAGAACTCCAATTCAATTATGCAAAAGGAGAAGTTTTTCACCAATGAAGGGAATGGAATCCCCCAAGCCTGGAATTCCATCTTCGGAATGGGAATTCAAGGAAGTGAGCTGGATTGTAGCTCAGACCAGCTTCCGACTTGCTTCTTTAACCCCAATTCCGAGAATTCAATGGACCAGAGAGATCTCTTTGAGTCTGCTTTAAGTTCGATTGTCTCTTCTCCGGCCAATTCCCACCCCGGAATCCCAATTCCAGGTGGTGGTACTGGCGGCGGTGAGAGCATTGTTCTTAGGGAATTGATTGGTAGGCTAGGAAGCATATGCAATTCCGGGGAGATTTCACCGCAATCTCGCATTAACGGAAACAACAGTACCAACAATTCTTGCTACAACACCCCTTTAAACTCACCACCAAAGCTTAATCTCTCAATAACATCTAATCAGATTCAAAGGAATTTACCGATTCCCGGGAATCACCAATTACCACCAGCTCCATTCCCTACAGACCCTGGATTCGTTGAAAGAGCAGCAAGATTCTCTTCTTTCAGCGGCAAGAGCTTTCTGCGAAAAGAAGGCGAATTCCCTCATATTATGGAATCAGGAAATCTATCAAGAGGCTCAATTGGAGGAATAGGTGATTCCATGGAGGAATCATCAGTTTCTGAACAAATCCCAGAAACTGAAACTGGCATGAAAGCGCAGAGTACAAGCACGAATGGAAGAAAGAGAAAAGGAAAAGGGAAAGAAACCCAATCTAGTACTACTATCTCTGCTAAAGATGACAAGGTTAGTTTCGTCATTTCGTCAATTCCTTTTGTTCTAGGTTACAGACTGTTAAAAAGATTTTAGAGAAAATTTTGTTTTTGC
Organism: Cichorium intybus; assembly: GCA_023525715.1. Classification (NCBI taxonomy): domain Eukaryota; kingdom Viridiplantae; phylum Streptophyta; class Magnoliopsida; order Asterales; family Asteraceae; genus Cichorium; species Cichorium intybus. The sequence goes on along the minus strand of CM042009.1, from coordinate 113,400,205 downwards.
AGGTTGTGGCAGAAGCTGAAAAAGAGGAATCAGATGCAAAAAGAAGCAAGTCAAATGAAGAAGAAAAAGAAAAAGAAAAAGAAAAAGAAAAAGAAAAAACAAAACCAGAACCACCAAAGGACTACATTCATGTTAGAGCCAGAAGGGGTCAAGCTACTGATAGCCATAGTCTTGCAGAAAGAGTACGCTAATAATTTACAAAATTAGTAAAAAAATCTAAAATTTTAAAAAGAATTCACAAACCCAACTCATATTTCTTTCTTTTTTTGACGAATTCAGGTTAGAAGAGAAAAAATCAGTGAGAGGATGAAGTTCCTTCAAGATCTTGTTCCTGGTTGTAACAAGGTAAACCTAAAAAAGTTCGAAGCTTTTTAATTTATCATTTTCTTTGAACCCAAAATTGAAAATTTTCGACCATTTTTGCTGTAATTTGAGATGGGTTTTTTATTTTTTAGGTTACAGGGAAGGCTGTTATGCTTGATGAGATTATAAACTACGTACAGTCATTACAGCGACAAGTTGAGGTATTTAAAGATTAATCTCATATTAATACTAAACTTTTTTTTGTAAAATTACCAAAATATGTTGATTTCTTCTAAAGACTAAATTGGGTTCTCTTTTCTTATAGTTCTTGTCGATGAAATTGGCGACTGTTAACCCTAGGATGGATGTGAGCATGGAAGCACTTCTATCGAAAGATGTAAGCTTTTCTCACTTTTTATCGATTCTTTCAGAGGTTAAAAAGGATTTTTACATGATTGCGACTCGTATAATGACAAAATTGGGAGTAATTTTTAGTAATTTTTGTGCGAATTTCAGATGTTTCGAACTCGGCTTCCTGTTCCAACGAGCATAAACCCATTTGATGCCTCAACACAACAATCCCTTTATGGATTCCAATCTCAAATTACAGGCATAGTTCCTGATGGATCCGATAATCAATTTTCTTTAAACCCATTAATGGCGGCAATGCACCGAAGCTCGATCATGAAGCCGTCTCAAATTGATGGTTTCGAGGTAAAAAAAATTCAATTTTACGAGATTTGTATAAAGTGCAAGGTGTTTATGGAATATTTATCAAGAATGATTGTTATATGGAAAATTTTAGGCTACGGCATTCTGGGAAAATGACCTTCAAAGTGTTGTAAAGATGGCATTAGGAGGCCAGGATCATCCACAAAGCTTTCATGGTGAGTTGACTATTTGTGAAGTTTGACTAATTGTGAGATAAAAAGTCAAATTATCTTATATGAACTCTTTTCAGGTCAAATGAAAGTTGAGCTATGATACCCAAATTCTTGACGTAAAATGTGGATTGTTAATGATGCCCCAAATAAGAGAGGCATCTGTAATTCTGTATAGAGAGAGATGAAGAAGAAATATTGATGGCTTCTTCAAGAAATTGAGTGTATAATTCTAAAACTAATCCCGAGAATCTGGCGGCAGCGGTGGCGGCAGGTGGTGGTGGTGGTGGCGGTGGCAGTGGGTGGTGGGGTGATGGAACATTGTAAAATTAATTACTAGTAAGATGTAACGGTAGGGAAAAATATTGTAGGGGTTGATGAGGGAAAAGAAAGAGCTTTTGCTTCAACCTTTTTTTTGTCATATTTTTCTTACTATTTTGATATATTAAATCATTAATTTTCTTGATTCATGGCCGAGTTGTTCTTTATTGCGTTTACTTGCTACGTTTATATTCCTCTAAACCATCAAATAAACGTTATTTGTATTTTGTCTAGTTGTCACGCTTTTTTTTTTTTTTTGTTTTACAAGCTTAAACTTTATGTTTTTGGAATGATTTAATAATTAGTAAATTTTATTTTTTTCAACACTCAATTGCTTATGAAATACGAAAAGAAAAGGCCAACAACTAAGTGATACGAGTGTAACAATAAAATTAAATAGAAAACAGCCAACACGACATCGATAACAAATAGATGGACAAAAGCACCATGTTTCTTGGGTCTATAGTCTTTTCAAGAAACTTTTAGGTTCTATCAAGATTTTTTTTGAAGATTTTGCACATACACTCACGATTTGCATTTTATGATCATCATTGCTTCAACTTTCTGGGCCAAACCAGAAAAGGGAAAAAAATAAAGCCTTTTTTTTTTTTTGAACTTGTAAAATTTCATAATTAATAACAAGGAAAATTTTCTTCAAGAAACTACTAAATCATAAGAAAGATGTCACCGGTTAAATCATAATGATATAGTTTTCGGTGTAAAGCTTGAAGTCTAGCGTTTGAATTTTATATTAGGGATACTCGATGATCAATACAACCAAATAACAACCAAATATAAGTTAAGAGACATGACTAAAAAAATCCATCTTTTCATATGTGGTTTTTTGGATTTTTGAAAAACTCGGATTGCGTAAATTGTGGCAAGATTATATGTTTAGATTTTCTTTGTTGTTTGATTGTAAATTAGTCGTTGTGGGGACATTAAACACCAAGTCCATCTAGTCTTCATTAGGAATGATGAGTGATGTATGCAAACAATTTAAAGTTTGTCCAACAATGAGTTGTATTCTACAATTTGTTCGGTATGAATATAGATTTGGTGATTGATTGTATAGTATAACTCATTCTTGAGGGGAACTCCTAACTTTTTGTTTTTGGGGATTTTCTCGGGTTACAAAATAGGGTCAAATATATGTGTCTTATCCCGATTCGATACATCATACATGCATCTAGTTCTGACATGTTTTTCGATCACAAACTTTCTTTGTTTTGTTTCATCTCAAAAGAATTTAATCTGTTACGATAAAACAGACTTATTTTACGTTTTTGTAGTATCTAGATTAGTAACATAAATGATCGATGTATTTTGATTTTCTCCTTAACGGTCATCACACAACTTCATTTTCATTTTCTCATTAAGTGTCTCATTTATGATCCATTATGTCTTTGACATATAAAGATAGTTTCAACCCGACATGCGAATTTAACAAACGATGCCGACGTTTCATTGAATTTACGAAATAAATGAAGATAAACATGTACTATCAAGTAGGCTTAGAACTTGTACCTAAAAATGTTGCAAGCACTATTGTAAGTGTAAAGTACATTCTAAGGCAATTTATGGCAATTCATGATCATTGTTAATGCCAACTATTGCAGACCAACCCAATCATTTTCCCTTTCATACAAGGCATTCTAAACAAGAAAGCAAATATGGGTTTTTTTTCATCTAGAATAATGTACATTTCTTTCTTGAATGATGTAGTGCATTATGTCTTTGGGATTGATCGCTAAAAAAAGGTTACACTATTCACCCCTTTAATTATATTTTGTTGTTTTTTTGGTGATTTACTTTGTTTGATGAGGCAATGTTGAAGTATGGTACAAGGGAATGTAATTGGGGATAAGGGTTCTTGTGGAACAGTGAAATTGGGACTGGTCCCTCTTTGAGTTATTATACACCAAATAGTGGTTGAGCCAACTTTCTTGAACATTGACATTGACTTTACATTGTTTTAGAAGATGATAATTTGGTGCAAATAGTAAGGATTGCCAAACATGTCATTGGATTTCAATCCTCCTTTCATGAACCAAAAGGTTCTCTTGTTAAAAAGAACTCACCAAAATAGAGTGTGTTCTATTATGAAATGAAATGATAAACTTTTTTCTCAACCATCATAAAATAATCATATATGTTCCTTAGTATAGTTTCGAACTTAAGTTTTGACCATTCCTATATAAAGTCTAATATTTCGCAAATTTATTTTGCCATATTAACACTATTTTACAAATTTGATGGTATTTTTGTAAATTTTTATTATTTCTAAAGTAGTTATAATTTTGCTATTTAAGAGGTCTTTCTAGAACTAAAAAAAATAAAGGAACTTCAACAATTGTTTCTTGAATTTCCTATGTCTTTATGTGTTTGCATACATGTGTGCATTGGAAAAAAATTTTACCCAACATTCAAAAACCTGAAAATAACACGAAATATTTCATAATTAAAATATGTCATGCACATTACTTTAATATAATTTATTTGTCTGATATTCCGGCATCTTTGTCATACACAACTTTTTGGTGGGTTCTAATTATCCTTTCGGGTTTTTTCATGGGACACCCAAAAATCACCCGTTATGTTTATCTTCACTTGAGACACTCCAACCTCATAAATATATTGTACAGAAATAGCAACCATGTACAAAATAACGACCCATTACTGCAATAGAACATTGAATAATAATAAGAAAACTTAGAAACCTTAAATATAATGTATAGAAATAGAAACCATGTACAAAAGTAGCGACACGTTATTACAATGGAACATTGAATAATACTAAGAAAACTTGGAAACACTTTAAAATAGAACATTTCGAAAAATAAAATTTGTATTTTGTGAAATGCTCTTATTTTGCAAAATCTGAATTTTCCAAAATATTATTTTTATATGTTTTTGAATTTATCGGAATACTCTATTTTTATGGAAGTAGGTTTTGGAATTTTACGGAATTTAAACTTTTGATAGTTATAGTAATTCCAGTGAGCATGTCGTGCACTCCTGCTTGATATGTTTTGCAAGTCATGTTGCATATTATACTCACTTGATTGTATTCATGCATTTTACAAGCATGATATGTTTGAGACACTTCCGTTCCAAACGGTCGGCAACATAGACGACCGTTAAGGGTCCATCTTTCCAAATGGCTTAAAATTTATATGGGCTATGTAATAATATTAGTTAGATTCGGGTTCTTTACAAAATCGAGACTTGAGAATCATAAGGGACCCAAACAACCAAAATAGTTTTAGAACCGAAAGTTGAAATAATCACCAATTCGATACATTGGGAGTCAAAAACCAGACAAAGACGTGACAACTATCCAAATTGGGAGAAATATAGTCATATACCCTATAACCTATGGGAGCAAGGTCGAAGAAGGTGAATTTGCCTTTCTAATATTTAGTTTGGAAATCAACAATATGGAATTTGTTGTTTTAATTAGTTAGTCATTTTTAGTTTGATAGTTTTATTTTTTTCCTAATTAAATAGTCGATTTTCATTTGTATTTATACAATGGATGTTAGCTCTTAATTATACACATTCTATATTACATAACACACATAATTATGACTTTTATTGAAGCCAGACACTTGGCTACTTGGTTCATTTTTTGTCATCCTAAATAGTATGCATAAATACACTACAAAGTAAACATGCCAACATCACAATTGTATTCATGGATACAATAGTCTCTGAAGGTTTAAGGGAAAAAAAGAAAATGATATTGACTGGGCAATTCAAGTTTAATGTTATCATTACTTTACTATAAGTCGCTGTCTTATTGCATCTTTGTTTGCTATCATAAATATTATTTAATATTACAATGTTTCCTAAAAAAATATTTATCTAAAGTAAATAGGCTGAATATTTTGTGAAATTTGCGTTTTGAGGGGTCTTTTTATTCTCTTTCCTCCTGGACCCAAAATATATTTGGACTGGCCTGGTTTAAGGAGTTGTAAAACTCATGTTATATCCAACAAATAATAGGATTAATAAACATAAATTTACTCTTTAATTACTCCTACAATCTAAATGGACAATCTCATATCCATATGGGATTATCATCTCATTTGTGTGTGTGATTGGAAGAGTATTTAGAAAGGAAAATATATGCTAAATCATGGAAATTTTGCAAAATAATGATTGTTTAAGAACACATGATAGTTAGTTATGAGTTGGGAATGGTTAATGGGGTTTTGGCTCAACAAATTGCAAATGAAATGTTATATGTGTCTGCAAATCTATAAAAGAAATTATTCCTAATGGCATATACTCCAAATCGTTATTAACTATCTTTGAGACACCTCCATTACTCCTCGAATGAAAGAAATTGTGTTTTATGATGGAAGATATCATGCTTAAGAAATTGTGAATTCATTTTTATGAAACTAAAAGATATATAACCAAAATCTTTTAGAGTTTGCAAAAAAAAAAAAACATAGGTAGGTGCAAAGACTTTACGAAGCCTAAAGTTATGGTAATTAGAAAAGAAATAGTCAAGATTCGATGTTATACCTAGAAAATTAATATCTCAAAACTAGGTGTATTTCCCAAATTGCTATGGCAAAGAGTATACTTATAGACTTGATCATTGCCAGTGGAGAAAAGTTTTCTTCATAGTCAATACCATGAGTTTGAGTGGAACCTTCTGTGACAAGTATCACCTTAAAGGTGTGTAGATTTCCATCCATATTGGTTTTCTTCTTGAAAACTCACTTGCTCCCTACAGTCTTACAGCGAGGAGGAAGATCAATCAAATCCCATACTTGATTGTCATGTTCATGGCTTCAAGCCATTTATCAGATTCAGAATCTAACATAGCATTTTGGTAGTTGATTGGTTCATCAGAATTTATCAGTCATAATCGGCTATGACTATTCAATCGACTTTATAGTTATAATCAACTATGACTTTATATTCAAATGTATTGGTCATAATCAGTTATGACCATTTATTCGGCTTTAGTCATAATCAGCTATGACTAGTTAAGAGGGTCAGCAGTTATAATCAGCTCATAATCAGTTATGACTGTACAATCAACTTGCAATCATAATCAGCTATGACTGTTAAGTTTGCTCAACTATTGACCTAATTCAAGCTTATATTCAAATACAAACTAATCATCAACACACACAACTAACATGAGGATCATTCCTCATCAAAGAGTGCAAGATTACTCAACTTAGCAATAGTTAACTGTTGACAGCCCAAGGGAATCAATATGCTTCTCCTTTCGTTTTTAAAAGTTGTCAAAACCACATAAAACTCTTGAGTATCACAACTCAAGTATCATTCACTCATTTATAATTTGACTTAATACTTTTATTAAGTCCTTAACTTTCAACCATAGACATTAATTCATCTCTTAGCTTAATCATGTTTATGTCTTAATACATTAAGACATATATTGAGCTTTTATCATAAAGACCATTTCCTCTATAACAAACTTGTGACCACAATCATCTAGATATGACTTAATCACATGTCTTAATAACATCATCAAGTAATAAACATCAATTACATCTATATTATCACTTACAAAATTTAGGGTTTATGATCAAAACCCCAATTCAAGCTCAAATCATGAATTTAACGTAACCATTTTGAAGAACATGTTATCTAATTTCTTTTCTCCCTTACATATTAGTATATAACACATGTATAGTCATTCAACACTTAGGGTTTATAAACCCTCAACTCAAATTCAGCTCATGGGGATGAATTCATCAAAGAAGAGTATGAACTTAGCTTTACTCCAAGTAGAAAGTAGTAATTCCTTGAAATATCCCTTTTTATTTCCTTGTTTCCCTTCGATTTTAACTCTAAAAAATTCAAGAGTTCATCCTCCTTTCTATTCTCTGAAGTATGAGTGCCATACTGAGCCAAATAATTGACTTAAGGTTTAAAGATGTATCTAATATACGCGACAAACATGTCGCATCGTCCATTAAAACACGTCATGTTCTACTTTTCATTGTGGTGTGTGGTTTTCGAAGTTCGTGTTGCGATCTACCTCGTTCCAAACATGGCATCATACTTACAAACATATGCCTATTTTTAGCAACATATATGTGTGTGTCGCAAAATTTACAGGTTACACAATGCGTCCCAAGCTTTAGCATCATACTTTCGAATATGTTCCGATCTCAGCAACGTACTAACACGACACGTTGCGTCCACTAAAACAACGCATCGGGTTCTCCTGTCTACAACAAAACACTTACTCAATTTTACTATTATGCTCGTTTTCCCCATCACACCATACCAAGTAATTTAGCCTCATTACTACACCATTTAAATAAGATAAATTAACATATTAACAAGATAAAAAGCTTTATTTCATAACTTCCACAAAAATTATCAAAATACCCATTGTGGTCATTTACCCTCCAATACATAAAAATAAAGTTTACAATCATTCAATCCACAACTATGACGAGTTTTCTAATATTACTAAATCACAAAACATGTGTTACAAAAATAACTTTATGTATTTGCAAGCATTTTAGCTTGTAAAAATGATCAAGTCTAGTGATTTAAAAATTCAAAAACTTGAATATATATATATATATATATATATATATATATATATATATATATATATATATATATATATATATATATATATATATATATATATATATATATATATATATATATATATATATATATATATATATATAGAATCAGGATCGGGTGAGAACTCTTCTTAAAGTGAGGACTTGCGAGGACACATTAAAAAAATTGAAAAAAATATAAAAATATATAAATAATAAAATGGATCATAATACTATATCGGAGAAAAAAAAGATTCAAAAAAAACTTTTCGATCATTATTTATTTTATAATTAAATAATGATCCAAAATAAAAACAGAAAAATTGCATCATTACGTTTTGCAATGATGCAAATTTTTTTTTTTCAAATTTTTTTGATAATGATATAGTACTATTCTCGATTTTATGATTTGTATTTTTTTCATATTTTTTTCAATTTTTTTAAGGTGTCCTCGCGAGTACTCACCGAAAAAAGAGTCCTCACCGGAACCGGACCCTATATATATATCTATACTATACTATAAACCATATATAAATTACAACCCTTTAAACACAAAAGTCTTAATTTTTAAGACAGTACAAGAATTCAATGCACATTTTCTTTTTAGCCGGGTGAGGAAACACAATGCACACGAATTGCCAACGTCATGTGACATTGGATTGCCAGCCTGGTTGCACCCGACCTATTCTAAACAATACGTACCTCTATCTTTTTTATTCTCTCTCTCTCTTTTTCTCTCCCCCACCGTTCACTTTCAAAACCATTAGCAAAACCTCTCTCTTCATCCTCTCACACCCTCTCTTCTCTCTTCACCGTTCAAAACCTCCAGCCCACCACCGGATCTGCTCGCTTGGCTGGAAACCTCACGGCCACAGTCCACCCCTACTCCCTTCCGTGTCTCCTTCCTCCTACCAGTTCTGGACCCCGCCTTCCATCTCCGTCGCCACACCAACCGCCGTCTCACCAACATCGCACCGCACCTGGGTTTGAGTTTAGATTTGGGTTTGATTAGATGTGTGTATATGATTACATGTGTGTATATGATTTGTGATTTGTGTTTCAGATTTTTTTGATTTGAGTTTAGATTAGGGTTTTATTTTCTGATTAAGCTTTAGATTTGATGTTCAAATTTGGGTTTGATTTCCCAATTAGGTTTTAGGTTTCATTTTCAGAAAGGATGGTGGTGGATCGTGGTGGTACCGGCGGAATGGGGTGAGACGAGAGAGAGAGGGAAGGAGAGAGAAACGTGAGAGAGAATGCATGTGGAGATAAGAGTTTGCCGTTTTCGTCCCAGGTTGCATATGCTGTGAATCCCTAAATCCGCCATTGATCAGAGTCTCAACAACCGCCTCCCCCTAAAGATCAGCTTTGGTTTGGCTCTCGAACCGCCACCTGATGAATCTCGATCCGCCAGCTGATGAATCTCGATCGGCTTCGTATGGATCTCCACCAGATTTGGTATGAATCACCACCTAAATCCGTGACCCACGTTTTGTTGTCGGTTTTTGTTTTGTTTTTTTCATAAATCAGAAAATAAAACTATTGTGTCTCCAATTGTTTATTCTCTTTTCGGATCTATATCTCTAATGGTTATTTTTCATTTTTTCAGATTTGGATTCGTAAAAATACGCTTTGCGAATTGCTTCTCTTTTTAGTTCTACAAGTTTTTAGTGTGCTGTGAGATCGAGTGTGTGTCCTTGTGTGTGTGTGTCTGACTGTGTGAGTGTCTCAAAACAATTATACATGCGGATTATCCTGAACAATGGCCAAGTTTATTACACTGGGTGACACATAATTTGCAAGACCAGCAAGTTTATGGAGCTCTTTTTGTGCTTAGAATCCTTTCTAGAAAATATGAGTAAGCACCTTCTGATACATGCACATGTTCATATGTTTCCTTGTCTACTATGTGTATAGCTATTATTTTAACATCTTAAACTGCAGTTTAGTTGCTCTCTTTCACAGTTTATTGCATAACTAATTCTGGAGCAGTTAATAAATTCTCAGTTAGCCTTTTCTTGCAATGTTAAGATAACAATTTTCTTACATCGATCCATAATCAACTGGATATGCAAACCATCTGTCGTTTGGACTTGGTTTGTCAGCTGAAGACTATTCTTGGATATTATCCTTCTCTATATATGTAGCTTTGGGCATGTATCATTTGCATAATGTACTCTTTCTTTCTTGATTTGTTGAGTCATAATCAAGTTTTCTGTGAGGAATTATAATTGAATAGGCATACACACCTGACTGTAACTTACTTATATTTTCGTGCATCTGGCATGACTGATATTTCTCATAGGTCTGTGAAGTAAAATAACCCATTTTGTTTGTTGGTGGCATTGCATTATTAAATATCCAGTGCACCTAACTTGGTATTTATAGGTTCAAGTCAGACGAGGAGAGGACTCCAATCTACCATGTTGTTGAGGAGACGTTTCCTCATTTGCTAAGTATATTCAGCAGGCTTGTTCAGATAGGAAATCCATCAATTGAAGTAGCAGATTTGATTAAACTCATCTGCAAAATATTCTGGTCGTCCATATATGTAAGTTATTTGACATATTTTTATCACTAATTTGTTGGTTATTGTTAGAGTTATTTGTTAGCCAATAATATATACATAATACATTTTTATTTGTGAATGACATATGAATTTAATGTTGTTCAGCTGGAGATTCCGAACAAATTGTTTGACCCAAATGTGTTCAATGCTTGGATGGTTCTTTCCTTGAATATATTGGAGCGACCCGTTCCACGAGAAGGGCAACCAACGGATCCAGAGGTTCGCAAGTCATGGAGATGGTGGAAGGTAAAGAAGTGGACAGTCCATATATTAAACCGACTTTATACTCGGCGAGTCATGCATACATGGTGTTAATAAATGTTTGACTTTGACTTGAGAGACTTGCTAACATCTTTTACTTTTTTATACTTTGAAATTTGAAAACTTTGAAAATTTGATAACTTTCAAATTTGATTGGTTTTTCAAAATTTGGAAACTTTGAAAATTTTGAAACTTAGCTCCTGCCCAAGTTTTCAGATTTTCAAAATTTGAAAACTTAGAAATTTTTGAGACTTAGCTCCTGCACAAGCTTTTTGGATTTTCAAAACTTGAAAACTTTGAAATTTTTGAAACTTAGCTCCCGCCCAATTTTTTCGGATTTTCAAAATTTGAAAACTCTGAAAATTTTGAAACTTAGCTCCCGCCCAAGTTTTTCGGATTTTCAAAATTTGAAAACTTAGAAATTTTTGAAACTTAGCTCCCGCCCAAACTTTTCGGATTTTCAAAATTTGAAAACTTTGAAAATTTTGAAACTTAGCTCCCGCCCATATTTTTCGGATTTTCAAAATTTGAAAACTTTGAAATTTTTGAAACTTAGCTTCCGCCCAAGTTTTTCGGATTTTCAAAATTTGAAAACTTTGAAAATTTTGAAACTTAGCTCCCGCCCAAGTTTTTCGGATTTTCAAAATTTGAAAACTTCGAAAATTTTGAAACTTAGCTCCCGCCCAAGTTTTTCGGATTTTCAAAATCTGAAAACTTTGAAATTTTTGAAACATCAACATCTATATGTTTGACCCTGATTCCAGGTTCCTAGATTGCGACCGACTGATGTTGATGCAGCTGTTTAGTTGGCACACACTGCTCTTTTCTACCACCAGGTACAATCAGGTTTATTTTTATAAATCGTTAGTCCATGACTTTATTCACACTTGATTTTCTATTAAACTAACTTAATTGCCCTTGTGGGAAATATTTAAACATTGCATATGGGACAAATTCCAAAAGTGCAATTGAAGTATGCTGCTAATTAAGCAATGTAGTTTTGAAATAAGGTGTGGTATCAAGCTTTTAACAACCTAAATTTTTTTTGTAGTATTTCAGGTTACTTTTGGATTATGATGCTTTACCAAAGGGGAAATAAGGTGTGGTATCAAGAAGGTTGTATCATTGGTTGAATTTAACAAGATTTGATTTGAAGATGGACGTATTTTAAAATCGACACTTTAGTACAAGGGTTTGTAGCGAATGTACAAGTATTTATAGCATACATTATTTTAATCTATTTCTTTGTGAATGTTTTTTAAGTCTTTGTACTTTGAAGTATCTACCCAATGAAGGCAGTGTATCTTTAATTAATTTTCTTATTAGAACAATGTACTTTGAAAACCGTAGTAGTAAAGATTGATACAATTGGGTAGACACTTGTTGGTATGTTGTTCTGCATGGGACTTAGTAATCTATTTGTAAATATGTTGGTTTAAAAGTATGTGACTTGAATTTAGTGATATGTTTGAAAACCGTAGTAGTAAATATGTTGGTTTAAAACGAATTGTTTACTTTGTCTATTTTTTTGGATTATAGCATTGCACTTCTATTATTGTTGTTATTATAGCATTGTACTTTCCTTGAATGATAGTTCTGCCCAAACTAAGCATTTACTTAGTTTTATTTTTTGCGGATTATAGCCTTGTAGTTTTTGTTTTTACAATATTTTTTAGATTTAAGAATTTTTACACTTTTGGTCCGAAAAATTGTTTTGCCCCTTGCCCTTTTGTTTATTTTGTCTTTTGTTCAGATTATAGCATTCTATTTCTATTTATCATTTCATTGCAAAATATCCCTATAGTTCTAAACCGATTTCTAAAAGTTTTTCCATTTTTGGTCCCACACTCTCGGGTATTTATCGTCCCCTATATCGTTGCAAAGGTAATCAATAGTCCAAAAAGAAATTAATCACTCTCATATTCGTCAACTCCCCCTCCCATCTGTAACCTAAAACCTAAAAAGTAATTGCCAAAACGAAACTATTTGTCGCCGCCGCATTGCGCGGGTACGCAGCTAGTATATATATATATATATATATATATATATATATATATATATATATATATATATATATATATATATATATATATATATATATATATATATATATATATATATATATATATATATATATATATATATATATATATATATATATATATTAAAGTTTTTGATTTTTAAATCACTATACTTAATCACTTTTACAAACTAAAATATATCAAAGTTATTTTATACACTCCAAAATGAATAGAGTATTATGTTCAAATCTCACATTCTCATTGTCTGTCTTTTAAACATAACATTAATAATCAGTTTTTGATAAACCATAAAAATATAAATAAATAAGTGTAATTATTTCGGACCAAATTTACTACTTTAGCAAAATGATGTTTCTTTAGAAAGTGAAAATCTGTTTTACCGTTATTAACTTATTGTGTGTTTCCCCTTTTAACATTCACCACGAAGGTAAACTAAACAAGCACTTTGACTCGCTTAAAAGTCAAAGGAAAACTAAAGTTACATTATGAAATTTCTATGATGAAAAGTTGCAACACATAGAAAGAAAACATGGTAAAAAGGAATAATTTTACTTAAAAGATTAAAATAATATTTTTCGAACTGTTCATTTATTAATTATTTATGATGAATTACTAACGATATAAATAGATATTAATTAAACCAAGACTTGTAGGTAGTATTAATAAAGCATACTTTTTAAATGTTTGAGTGTATAGCAAAAAGAATTGATGAATATAATATGATATAAACAACATTTTGGTGTGGAAAATTATGATATCAGGTGTACCCTTTCTCCTCCTCTCATTTTTTGCATGCCACCTCAGCATCCAGTCAGTATTTCTCTCTCCTCGCTTTACCTCCGGAAATGCTCACCTCTCACTACCTCTCACTTTTTAATTTAAAAACTAAATTTAAATTAAAATAAAACTAATAATTTCTAAATAAGATAATTCATTAAAATATAAAAATTAAATACGAAAATTACATTAAAAATAAAACCTAAAAATTTAAAACACACATTAAACTTAAAATTAAAAAAAAACAACTACATATTTCAAAAAAAACTAGGATCGTCACTCCCATTCTTCCTCCTCGATATCGGGCACCGGCCCCGGCTCAACTCTAGCCCGATAGATATGCTCGACCAAATCCGCACGAAGGTTGTTATGGATTTCTTTGCTTTGGACCTCGTTTCTGTTTTCTAAATATGCCATCGATCCAATCGGTAGCGGCTCGTATGTTGGCATAACTTCATATGGATCATACGTACATATCGCTCTCCCCTCGTCTTCCAAAATCATATTATGTAATATGATGTATGCGTACATAAGGTTTCGTATATGCCTCGGATCCCAAGCCCGTGACGGGTATTTGATCATGTGAAAGCGCTGTCGAAGAACTCCAAAAGCTCTCTCCACATCCTTCCTAGCCGCTTCTTGTGCGACCTTGAACATTTGACGCTTTGGATCCATTGGACATGTGAATGACTTCACAAACACGGCATAATCCCGATATATACCATCGGCTAGATAATACCCGTGTTTGTAGTACGCTCCGTTGACCTGAAACAGACAAAAAGGGGTAACGCCTTTATAAATGTCGTTAAAATCGGCGATTGGTCGAGCACGTTGAGGTCGTTGTTTGCACCCGCAACGCCAAAAAACGCATGCCAAATCCATAAATCATGGGACGCCACTGCCTCGAGGATGATAGAAGGGTGCCGATGATCGCCTCGTGTGAATTGGCCACGCCATGCATTGGGGCAAGCAGCCCACTCCCAATGCATACAGTCAACGCTCCCAAGCATGCCGGGAAAACCATGTTTGCTTTCATGCACGGTGTACAACGATTGAATGTCGTTCGGCGTTGGTTTTCGCAAATAACGTTTGCCGTAAACATGGATGATAGTGGCCGCGGACTCGTATACACTTTCCCGAACCGTGCGCTCCGACATCTTCAAATACTCGTCCCATAAATCAAATGTCGTGCCGGTTGCAATTTGAAAAACCGCAGCGGTACATTTTTGTTCCACCGTGAAACCCCTTTTGTTCCTACCATCGTATTGCAAATCGTAATACCGGATTGGCTTCGCTCACATCACGAACTATACGTAAAAATAGTTGCTTGCTCATCCGAAACCGACGCCGAAACTGGTACGTAGAGTACAAACAGTGTTCCGCTAAATAGTCGCAGACAAGGAGATCGTGCGCAGCTTCACGATCTCTGTTTATTGTTGCCCGTCTTGTTAACGTAGGTTGATTTTGTGAACTTTCTGCGGCGTCGGCGGTTATCTGCGCAGATTGACGAAGCAATGATGTCGTTTGAACGGTAGCTTCAAGCAACCAACTCTCGTCTTCCGACGAAGGCGACGAATCGAATAACACATCGAATCTTGGATCCATTTTTTTGGTTGTAGTGTGTTGTGTATGTGTTGTGTAGTTGTAGTGTGGTGTGTATGGTGTTGTGTTTGTGAATATATATAGGTAAATAAATTAGATTTTTTTTATCACAACGGCTATATAGCCGTTCGAATTGCAACGGTCACCAAAATCAAACCAAGACGTCGCAGGACGTCAACTGCCTGCGCGAGCCTGATTATGCGACGACGACGCAGGGGGGGGGGGGGGGGCGGTGTTCACCGCAACGTCGCACCCCTCACACACGTCCGACGTCGAGCACACCGGACGGCCTTAGAGGCACTTTACTGACCGAGTGAAAGTCTCTCAAAAAAGGGTAAATAAGCGAATTTATATTACTCCTTATAATCCATTTCGTTCTAATTGATATGAAACTCGTTATATAACCCATAAATAATTAGATAATCCAAAATATAATTTATTCATCTAAACACTAAAAACCAATAATTATGTTATCTGTTATAAAATGCAAATTCAAACACCTCATTAAGATGATATAAGATTAATATATACACATATAAAAGGAAGAGTTAGGGGCAGTGATGTGTGATGTTTGTTTGTGGGGTTCAATGAGCATCAATCAATTATAATTAGAGAGAATGGGGCCACTCACCAGGCTGTCGCCAATTACATTTTCATAAACCACACTCTTTGCCTTTCACTTTAAGTCTCTTTCTTTACCTTACAAGTTTTTACTTGGGTTGGTATCATGTTTGATTAGCCTTCTTAACATCTAACTATCATTTTGTTTCACCACATTCTCTATTCTCCATTCAATTCTTTCCAAACATATAGTTGGGGAAAAGCAAGTGGGTAACTCGTAAATTTACTCATTTAAGTCATTGAAACAACTTAAATTTGTAAAAAAGCAAATGAAAGATGGTATAATGAGTTCTATAGTAACAATTCAACCACCAAAAAACAAACTTTAAAACCTATACTAGAACCTAACATTTAAGAATATTGTTATAAAGATGGTCCTAAAGAAATGTATAAAGATGTTTACTACCTAAGTCTACCGACGACTTGGTGCTAGACATGGAGTTTGATTTGAAGCTTAAACTAGATTCAAAGGCTGTGTTTGGTTAATTAATTCAAAGAGTTTGAAACAACTTAAATTTTAGATGTTATTCATGGCATGTTTGGTTGTCAAACCAACGGTATTGAATTTTAAAATATTCATTCACAACTCGTATTTAGGGATTACACGTTCATATAAATGGGTAGAAGGAATTCAATTCCGTTATTTCTTTTATTGATTAAATGACTAAATTATATATATATATATATATATATATATATATATATATATATATATATATATATATATATATATATATATATATATATAGAGAGAGAGAGAGAGGTTCCGGTGAGTACTCTTTTTTCGGTGAGGACTCGCGAGCACACCTTAAACAAATTGAAAAAAAATATAAAAAAATACAAATCATAAAATCTAGAATAGTACTATATCATTATCAAAAAAAAATTTGAAAAAAAAATTGCATCATTGCAAAACGTAATGATGCAATTTTTTTGTTTTTATTTTGGATCATTATTTCATTATAAAAAAAATAATGATCGAAAAGTTTTTTTTGAATTTTTTTTTCTCCGATATAGTACTATGATCCATTTTATTATTTATATTTTTTTATATTTTTTTTTCAATTTTTTTAGGTGTCATCGCAAGTCCTCACTTTAAGAAGAGTCCTCACCCGATCCTGATTCTATATATATATATATATATATATATATATATATATATATATATATATATATATATATATATATATATATATATATATATATATATATATATATATATATATATATATATATATATATATGGGAAGGGTTCAAATGAGAACCAATAAAAGGTTGAGAACCACTAATTCACAGTTTAATAAAAAACTTACGTTATAGTTTTCACAGTTTAATAACTACAAATTTTATTATATTGTGAATATTGTAAAACGTATTAAAAGATAAGGAAATTTATTAACTTTGATGTATTTTCACATAATAAACAAGTGTGAAAAAACAAAAAAAAAACATAATTCTTAATGTGTGAATATCGGTTCTCACGGTTCTTAACCTTTTAGTAGTTATATATATATATATATATATATATATATATATATATATATATATATATATATATATATATATATATATATATATATATATATATATATATATATATATATATATATATATATATATATATATATATATATATATATATAGAAATAGGTTCAAATGAGAACCACTAAAAGGTTAAAAATCGTGAGAACCGATATTCACACATTAAGAATTATGTTTTTTTTTTCGTTTTTTGTTTTTGTTTTTTCACACTTGTTTATTATGTGAAAATACATCAAACTTAATAAATTTTCTTTTTTTTTTAATACGTTTTACAATATTCACAATATAATAAAATTTCTAGTTATTAAACTGTGAATACTATAACGTAAATTTTTTATTAAACTGTAAATTAGTGGTTCTCACGGTTCTCAATCTTTTAGTGGTTCTCATTTGAACCCTTCCTTTTATATATATATATATATATATATATATATATATATATATATATATATATATATATATATATATATATATATATATATATATATATATATATATATATATAGAGAGAGAGAGAGAGAGAGTTAGGTTCTATTGAGAACCCAAAAATTCCTAAGATCTTGAGAACTAAATCTAGACCTTTAGATCAAAATATTTAATGGCTTAGATTAATAGTGGCATAATTGTAATTATAATCAAATTCAATGGTATGTAAGGCTTTTTAATAACCATCGGAAGGGCATTTTAGAGACTACAAATTTATCAAATCCCTTGATTTTTGTCTATCCCTACAAATCAGCATAAGCGTAAACCGAATATCTCTCTTTCTCTCTCTCTTTAATTCTCACGTATCCCTCAAAAAAAGATGCGACTTCAATGGGCACCGGAGACTTCTCTCTCACATCGTCCTCAAAAAAATACGCTCGTGCTCGTCTCCTTCTCTCGTCGGCCATGGAGGTAAATCACAAAGTTTGAGATTTATGATTTCTTCCCCTCTCCACATTGATTTCTTCTCTCATCTGTCATCGATTGCAAAGTGATGCGACTTAAACACATCATCAATTGCAAAGTGATGCGATTTCTAGTTTCAGTCGCTGAGATAAATCACGGAGACAGTAGCTGAAGGTTAGTTCTTCAATTTTTCTCGAAATCAGAAGGTTCTGTTCCACCACTCCCTGTCGGCGTCTACCTCCCCTTTATGAACGAATCGATGGAAGCGATCTAGTCTTCCCCTATGGTACTTTCTGATTCTCGCATTGCAACTGTTCCAGGCAGAATCGATGTGGTACTTTCTGAATCTTCCTCTGCTGCCGTCGATGGACTGGGCCAGGTTTGCGATAAGTGCTTCTATCAATACGAATCAAGACTTTATTAAGCCTCTGCCGCCGTCTACCGATCTTTGAAGGTATTGATCTTGAACCCTAAATATGATATCCTGATTTCTTCTTCTTGTTGTGCTTATCAAATAGTCAAAAACTCATAATTGTTGCTTATGGATCACTCCCACTACTTGTTCGCTACTTGCAATTGCCATGTGTTTCAAAATTGTTGTTTTTTGATTTCTTAAATCTGGTAATTGATGGACCGAGTGATGATTTTAAGAGTACCCTAAAGTTGTTGTTGAATTGCCAAAGAGAAGTTTGGTTGATGTTTTGATGTTTTGATGTTTTCTGCTTTGTTAAATCCTGTAATTTCCTTTGTATACAGTGTATTATAACAAAAATCCCGTAATTGATGTAATTTTCTGCTTTGTTAAATCCTTTAATTTCCTGTAATTTCCTTCGAGTATTCACGCTTTTGATATCACTAAGGATTAATGCGTAATTAACTTTTGTAGTTAGTTTAATCTATTCATGTAACTATTTTTCTTGTCATTTTCATTTGCAGAACTTTGGTGGTCCTTTACTCTGTATTGACATTTAATCTTTTGTTCATAATCTTATGCAACGATCTATGCACAATGCACATTGCCGGAACTGAGTTTTACTAAAAAATCCGAGGTATGATCTATCATGCGTGATTTTAATCAAGTGTTTTGTCATTTCTGAAATCTACGTTCGATTTGATTTTTTTTAACATACGATCATATTAATATTATACATGTGTGCATATGTGCATGTGCATAAATACATATGTGTATATTTAAATATATATATATATATATATATATATATATATATATATATATATATATATATATATATATATATATATATGGGTATATATGTACATGTACATATGTGCATAGATTCATATGTGCAAATGTACATACGAGCATAAATGTATGTGCATATTCCATGTTTGTGCATATATCCATCAAATGTGACTACATTTGCACAAAAGTTTGTGCATATGTGCATATATGCATACATATATGTGCATACATGTATATGCATGTGTATAAGTGCACATGCATACATATATGTGCATATACGTGCATATGTGTATATGCATGTGTATGTGTGCACATATGTGCGTATGTGCACATATGTATATGCATATGCATGTGTATGTGTGCACATATGTGCGTAAGTGCAGATATGTATTTATTTTAATTTTTTAATATACATGTATATTAATTTTTATTAATGTTATTGCAGATTTTGGAGAATTTATCCAGCAAATTGAAGAAATGAAATTTTAAAATTTGAGAAATGAAGATATCATGAATTTTTGTTGTATTTGTTATATTTTTTGTATGTAACGTTCATTATTTCTAATAAATTTGTATGTATCATTCAAACGGTTGTATGTTGTTATACTTTTTAAATTTTATGTATGTATTGTTCAAAACAGTTGTATATTATTGTTTATAATAAAATGCGTTGTTCATTTTTTACATTTAGATATTAAAAATACGAATATGTATATATGAATTGTGAAAATATGCATATATACATCTGCGAGTATGCATATATACACATGCAAATACACTAATATGTTTTTCTAATTTCGAAAATTTGTTTTTTTTAAAAAAAATTTCAGAATTTTCATTTTTTTCTAATTTCGGAAAAAATTATTTAAAAATAAAAACGAAATCTTATAAAATTTTTAGGAAAACAAAATTTTGATTTTTTTTTAAATTTGAAAATTCAAATCTAATAGCCTTGATTTTAGGAGTTGTTAATGTTGTTGCCTAAAATAAAAAAAATCAAAATTAAATGTGAATTGTAAAATGACAATCGTGCCCTTTTGTGATCTGACCAATCAGAATGAGTTCTCAAGATCTCATGATTATTTGAGTTCTTAAAAGAACCTAACCCTATATATATATATATATATATATATATATATATATATATATATATATATATATATATATATATATATATATATATATATATATATATATATATATATATATATATATATATATATATATATATATATATATATATATATATATATATATATATATATATATATATATATATATATATATATATATATATATATATATATATATATATATATATATATTTGCAAGTTAAGGATGAATCCGATTACATGAGTCGTAATATACTACAGCTACACTTAGGTACATCAGGCTAACTACAGTTCTTCGTGGCCAACCCTTCGCCGAGGAGACTGCACAGAGACTAGACCCACACCCGCAACCGGCAAACCTTGGTGCATAGCACACGCCCACCCCGTAAGGAAGCCCTGCAGGCAACTGACTGGGTAAACCCAGCCCCCGGGTACACACTAAACCGGCTAGCACGGAGGCCACAAGCATTGGCGCAATATCTTTGCCAAACTTGAGCGAGATTGGTTTCGAACCCACAACCTCCCAAAAGGGAGGCATGGTGCCTAGCCATCTCAACCACCGCTTCGTGTGTTATATATATATATATATATGACAAAACTTCATAAATGGTCCCTGTGGTTTCAGAAGATATCGAGTTTGGTCCCTAACTTTCAAAAACCTCACGCCTAGTCCCTGTGGTTTCAAAACTTTTGTTAGGTGGTCCCTTACCAATATAAAATGACATTTATACCCTTTATATTTTATTTTACCTTTTCTATAAACTAACTTTGTATTAAACATTAATAAAAAATTAATAACCCACCCCACCCCGAATCCCACCCATCTCTCTCTATCTCTCTCTCTCTCTCTCTCTCTCTCTCTCTCTCTCTCTCCCTTTTCCCTTTCTCGATTCATCCCTTTCTTCTTTCCACCCATTTCTCTCTCTCAAAAACCTGCAACTCGATTCACCAAAGAAATAAATAGATTGTTTCAAGAACTCACAAGATCGGTCATAGTAGTGGTGGTCGAAAGCACCGTCTGCATAGTAGTGGTGGTCGAACACACGAAGAAAATGATCAAAACAAATCGAATACGATTTTGAGATGTCGAAACAGAAAATAAGCTTCAATTTGTATCGATCTGATTCTCTTAATCCAATTTCAACAGAGTTTCTGGTTGGACAAAAGGAGCGGAAAGAAATGTTACATGTTAGCCGCGAGACAATTGTCAATTGCTTTGTCTGATTCTACTGATTGTTGGAGATGGATTCGAGTTCCAACCGGTGGAGGTCAGTATTGGTTCTCACGGCGGTAGCTCTCAAACCCGTATGGTGTATCTCGACCCTGAAGCAGGGTGGAGACGAGGACTCCGGTCAAGGAGACGGATTGGGAAGGAGGATTCGCAAATAATGATTCAGTGTCGTCCCCTTCTAAGGAAAATGGTCCAAAACCAAGAGGCGATGGATGGTTTGAAATCGAGATCGGAGAGTACTTTAATGGCGGTGATGCGACGGAACTGGAGCTGAGTGTGACGGAGGATTCACTATCTCTCTTTATCTCTCTCACTCCTGCTTCCAAATCACGAGCACACCAGCACCAACTTTTCTTTTCTTATTTCTCATCCTGAATCTATTGCACACCAACAATGGAGGTTTGCATCTCACCTGGTTCACATTGCACACAAGATGTGTGTGTGTGTGTGTTTTTTTTATTCTTGATTAACGTATCCCACCAGAAAAGAAAGAAGAAGCTTTACAATAATTTTGTTTCTAGCTAATCGATACCCACACACAGTAAGCGAAAGAATGGAGAGAGAGAGAGAGGTGGGACTTGGGGCGGGGTGATGGTGGACGGTGGTGGTGGTGGTATGGTAAGAAATGAGTGGAGGGGAGGGGTGAGGATGATGGTGGGTTTTATTTTCTTTTTCCTTTTCTTTTTTACCCTTAAAAATAAATATTAGTTAAATAAATGTAAAAGAAATTAAAAAGGATACATTAGTCATTTTATATGGCTCAGAGACGATTTAACAAAAGTTTTCAAACCACAGGGACTATCCTTGAGGGTTTTGAAAGTTAGGGACCAAACTCAATATCTTCTGAAACCACACGGACCATTTATGAAGTTTTGTCTATATATATATATATATATATATATATATATATATATATATATATATATATATATATATATATATATATATATATATATATATATATATATATATATATATATATATATATATATATATATATATATATAAATTTGTAAACGAATCGAACGAACACGAACGAATACATGAACGTCTTACCGGTTTGATGGTTCAACCGGTTGGACCAAAAACCAGATGATGTCATTATAATCATTTTTTAAAGGAAAACTTTCGTTTACGTCCTTACAAACATCTATAATTACGTATATATCCTTATAAGATTTGAAATTACGTATATATCTTTGCAAACTTTAAAAAATAACATATACATCCAAAAGATTAATTTAATAATAATTTATCTCTAAAATATAAAAAATTTAAATGTTAAAAATCACATAAACCAAATTCTCCCTTTGAATGATTCTGTAAATGGAATTTTAAAAGTGATGAAAATTAATATCCAAAACAATTAATGTGTGACAAAAAATTACAGATGTCTAACCTCTATATATACGTTTATCCATAGCAAAATCTTAACGTGTTTTAACCACAAAAAGTTGTGTCTTCGTAATCGTTTATTCACATTTCGCCACTTTCTTGTTTACCAATTGCAAGTGATCATTAGACTATCACCATTGGTGATTTTTTTTTTTTTGGAAAATGACTTATAAGGGTAATTATATTTCTAAAATGTTCAAAAAACACCATCCAAGTTTGGTTTGTTCAAAAAACACCATCCAAGTAAAGCCTTTGTACAAAAAACACCATCCAAGTAAGGCCTTTATACAAAAAACACCAACGAACTACATGTTTTGTTTAAATTTTACCCGATGGTAACCGGCTCTTGCAGGTTAAACTATTCATCTGTTATTATGTCATGTCACTAAATATTAGGCCAAGTCATCATTTAACCTGCAAGAGCCGGTTACCATCGGGTAAAATTTGAACAAAACATGTAGTTCGTTGGTGTTTTTTTGTACAAAAGTCTTACTTGGATGGTGTTTTTTGTACAAAGGTCTTACTTGGATGGTTTTTTTTAACATACCAAACTTGGATGGTGTTTTTTGAACAGTTTTGAAACATAATTACCCTTATAAGTCATTTTCCCTTTTTTTTAAAGTTGTCGTGCATTCATATTAGAAAAATAAGAAAAGTCGACCAATGTCACCAACCGGGTCTCCCCGGCAAACTTGGTTTGAGAATTAAAATATTGATTCATTTGTCCATTTTTGTTTATAATAATATAAAATTATAAATATATTAGTTTTATGGTATAAAAAATTGATTTAGGTTGGGTTGTTAATGAGAGTTAAAATTTAAGTTTAATTGGGTTGTATAGGTGGAAAAAAGAGAAATTAGTTTTTTAATGAAGAGTTGGGTTGGGTTGGTTATGAATGAGGATAGTCTTATAACAAGAATTGTTAAGTGGGTCTTTTTTAATTTTTAATTTTTAATTTTTAAAAATAAAATAGTTTTTTAAAGATAAATTCCACGTGTAAATAGAATTAAAATAGTTTTTTAATTTTTAGAATGATTAATTATTATTAAATTAATTTTTTGGGTATATATGTGATTTTTAGGGTTTGTAATGATATATAAGTAATTTCAATTTTTATAAGGATATATAAGTAATTATATAGGTTTGTAAGGACGTAAACAAAATTCTTTTAAATTATAAAATATTTAAAAAATACAAAGCCATTGTTACATTGTTTTTCTATTTTTTGACTCATGAAGACACTCCAAAACAGCAAGATAGCAAATGACTGAATGAAGTCAACGGCTAGGTTTATCGTTTACCAATTGGGATTTCTAAAACCTTTCAAAAAATAAAAGAAAAACAAATATTAAAAAAACCGATTTTATGGTCAGTTGAACCGCGGTTTGTAGAAATCCAACGATTTTTAGCGGTTTAACATACAAACGGTTTTCGGAGGTTAAAAAACCGGTAACTTGACCAGTTCCGGGTTGACCCAGGCAGTCCAGTCTGGTTTTCAAAATAGTGTGAACGAGTTTTCTTGTTCATGTTCGCTCATTTAACAAGTTATCATATTCATGTTCGTTCGTTTATGTTCGTAAACATGCTAAACGAACATAAACGAACACATATAAAGAAACACAATTGAACATATATCAACATAAAGAACATATAATAGTGTAATGTAATCAAACACAATCGAACATATATGAACATCAAAAGAACTTAAATGAATAAATATAAACGAACAACATAAACAAACATTAACGAACATAATTGCACGAACGAAACTATTGTTCATGTCCGTTCGTTTAACTAAACGAACGAGAATTTGTGTTTATGTTCATTCATTTATTAAATAAACAGACATAAACAAACTCCCGCCGAACAGTTCACAAACGGTTCGTTGAACGTTTGGTTCCATGTCTTGCCAACCAAAATTGCATTATTTCTTTTTTTATTAAAAGATCCCTATTATACATATTGAAGTGAATACAAATTTAAAATCTGGTTATAAATGAAAACTCAAAATTTGTTCAATTATTATTATCGGACGCACGAAGATTACAATTCTTTTGTACGCAAATCCCATTAAAAGATAATTCATATAATAGATCGGTATTTCTTTTGAAAACATTTTGTAAACCACTCACACCTTAGTACGTAAGAAATTTGTCACAAGACAAGTTAAAAAATATTATGACTTGTCCATTTCATGTTTAATTTCTTTTGGTTTACACGATGCCGACCTTTTACGCGAAGAAAATTCAAAATATATAACAAGAATCATACTGACTTGTTATATCATGTAAACATTCTGTCTTTAATTTTCTATCATCGTGAACGTGACATTGTATAATTCCAAATACCAATTTGATTATGCTAGTCAAAAATATCCTTGGTGCAAGCAAAATTAACAATCTTATAGAGCTCATAACTTATCCTCGACACATTGTTGTCTTGATGTCACCATCATGGCCCATTCCTTGTCTTGATGTTCTTTTCTTTTTCAATATTCCAATCTTCTTACAATAATAAATAAATGAATATGTGATTTATCTATCTCTTCATTAGATAATGTAAGGCTAGGCTATGAATGTTATCTACTTTGTTGTGTTCCTACCTTTTATGGTCCAAATATTACATATACCCTTATAGTGGTCCACAAGTAGGGGAGATATACATATCATAGAAGACAATACCACAAGCTACTTGTTTAATGGTCTCTATTGACATAAACTTAGACTCACCACACAACAAGATTCAGGGGGGCACTAAAGAATGGTACTTGTCAACTCCATGTCTTTTTATACTTTCTTTTTTTATTAATTATACACAAAGATTGCCCCCTATCTAATTGACACATGGCCCAAACTAAATTAAATGATCCCACATTGTATTTCAAAGTTGCTTGCTATTTCTTTTTACAATTATGAGATTTAACAAACCTTTGTTTTGTCTCTCTACAAGACAAATTCATAAAAAGACTTTTGTATTGTACATATAATATGTTGATATTTATATGTATAACAAGAATTTTGGTTTTGTACATAAACAAATAATTGCACCTATACGTTGCATCTATCATATCCAGAAAACTCCGGTAATGTGGACAACTCTTCTTTATTATCCAAATTATAAAACTGGTCAAATTCGTTGACGGGTTGCTGGTCAACTTTGTTGTTTGACTTTTCTAGATTGAATATTGGTGGGGGTGACGTGTTGTCATTCTTGTGTTTTTTCTTGAGTTTTTCAATTTCTCTGTACGCATTCTCTGTTTCCTGTTCAGCATCTCTAGCTCGTATCTAAACTCAATTAAACAATTAAAATATTAATTAAAAAAACTCATTATGTATTAATAACAAAATGAAACTAACCTGAGCAATATTAACAGCTTCTTCTGCTTCTTTGAGTCTCACAAGTAATTCACCAGCAGCCTGTACAGCTTCAGCAGTATCCCTTAACTGTTCTTGAAGCCCTTTAATTTCATCCCGAAAACGCCCTCGCTCTCTTTCTCTTTCCACCTTTAAGGTTGAGATCTCAGCAGCAAGGGCATTTATGTATTTTGACTCGTTTCCCCTCACTCCAGCTTTACTAGCTGCTTTCTTTACATCTTCAATTCCATCTTGAATTCTACGTTGCCTTATTAATATGTTTATATGTTTTTCCTCCAAATCAGCATATTGTTCAAGCATACGCGCGTGTCCCTCCATTGCCATTTGCATTGCTTCTTTAAGCTCTTGTGAACATTTTCTCTCTGTTTCAAGTTCTTGTTTTTGGTTTTCGGAAATTAACCGGTTGACTTCTAGTTGACTTTTCAACTCTTGTGTAAGAGAAATCCATTTGGTTTCTTCTTCATTGAACCGGATTCTTTCTGATTCGAATCTTTGTTCGGTGGTTTCCGTTTCAGATGGATACGTTATTTGTAAAACAGGAGTTTGTTTTTTAGAATATTTAGGTGAAGAGTCTATATAAGATTGAAGTTGGGTTCTTAAATCTTGAATCTCTTCCAATAAAACATCTCTCTCTCCCATATTGTAGAAGTTTCTATATCGTTCAAGTTCATCTTGTAAACTTTTTAACTCGATTTCTTTCGTTAAAATATCCGGATGGTTCTCGTATTTTTCCTTTAGAATCTGTAAAAAAGAATAGTAAATGAAGTGGACGATAAAAAGTTGACAAAATCTTGAACACATACCTCGTGCTCATTGACTAAAGATGTTAATTCTTCGTTTACAAACTCCTCATTAGACAAAACACCGTCCATTAAATTTTCAAGACGGGCGATTTTGTCTTCTTTCAATTGTCCAATAATCGAATTGCACTCACGTTCATGTTTATACTGTTGCACCTATGATTGTATAAAAGTAATTAAAGGGTATAAAAGTAATTTCACGTCGGCATTGAGGAAATGAAAGAAGTATACCAGACGATTAAGTTGCATAATTTCAGTATTTTGTCTTGTGCAAAACTCTTCTAATGCCATTTCTCTCCTTATAGCTCCAGCCAATACTTTTTCTACTGCCTACAAGAATGTTACACATGACATAATCACATAATTAAACGAATAAAACCAAAAAAAAATTATTCAAATCATACTTTTGGAACTATCTGCCTTGAGTTATCAACCAATTGTGATCCATCAACAGGAACCAACTGCATATTCAAAGGATCATGTTCATGTGTATCTTTTTCAACTTCAGATCTTTTACACTTGCAATTACTACACAAAAACTCCATGGATTTCTCAAGAGAAAAAGTTTGCACACCAACATCTTTTTTAACCAATTTGCAAGGAAACCTGAATGATGAACGCCCTAAAGCAAAACTTTTCCTATGTTTATCAATTACTTCAAGACCATGATGCAGACTCGCAGCCAAACGGTCAGTTTGAGCAGAAATATCGTTTGTAAGGGCATTTTGGGAAGTCCTCAAATTTTTTATCATACTGCTAGTGACTCTTGGTGAAACACTTGGAGTTGGACACTTGAGAATTGGTGATACTTCAGAGGTTGTTATTGCTAGATTGGTAGAACTTTCATCACATGTTTTATCAAATGAATGAATCAAGATTTCTTTATTATCACCACTTTCCATATTTTCACATGCTTTGGTAGCTTCTAGAAGAACTTGTTCAGCTTCTTCAACAATTTCCATTTCTTCATCACCATCTTCATCCATACGAGGTAACATCATAGGACGATTGAGGCTGTATTTTAAAAGATTCAAGCTTCTTCGAGCATTCCACCCTGTTGAATACTTTCCACTTGGATCACCTTGATTGGTGTTTTCCTTCATGCGAAGTAATTCATCCTGTTATATATCAAAATTATTACAATCGGTATTTTTATCACAAAGTATTTCAAAAAGAATGGAAAATGTACCTTTAGTTGTCGAATCACTTCACGTAGTGTATTCACATCATCCTGCATTTGTTCATTCACAACTGCCTTGTTCTTGATAGCCTTTGCACGTTTGGCAAATCTCAATGTACTAAAAGTCTCACTCTTACAGCTGTATGATAAAAATTATAAAAAGTTAAAACACGTACAGAATAAAAGGATCAAAAAAGAAATTTCCAATTTTCATGTTACCTTTGTGCTGGTGAAATGGCACACACCATGGCAAGTTTTGCATTACCACCAAGAGATTCTTGCAACAAAAATGTTAACTTTGAATCTCTATAAGGAATGTGTCTTTGCTTTCCTGTTTGGGAAACTTCCGCTAGAATGTTGATCAAGTTTCTGCAAAATGAAAATAAACATAAATAAAGTTTGAAATATAAATGAAATTAGAAAAAGTAAATGTGATACCCGAGCTGTGAAAGTGAACGATTAATATTTCCAGCTTCTTTTAAACGCTCTCCAGCTGCACCTGTTGACTTTTGTCTCTCGGATCCAGCAAGGTCAACAAGATTTATTCGACTTGTTTTTAAAGAACTTAAACCATCCATGCTCTGTAAAATATAAACAAACCATTGTCATGTATACCATAAAAGCAAATAGCTTGAAAAGTTACCATCTTTATTCAGACTTATTATTAATTTATTATTATTATTATTATTATTATTATTACCTTGCATCTTGATTCAACAACACAAGTAAACACACTGTGAGAGCGTGAACTTTCCATGTTTATACTTGTAGCTCCAGTCCTTCTATTTGACAAACCCTGCATACAACTATCATATTAAGAAACACATAAAATTGAGAAAAATGAAAAATCTGGATATGAATGTTTCTAATTTTTCAAACCTTTTTCAGAAGCTGTGTCACATCCTTTATACTGCAAACAGACTCCTCTCTCAAATTTTCAACATAGACACCTGTTTTGGTGTCTTCTCTTATATGAAGGTTTCTTGAAGCTGGATCCAACAAATCAGTAATTTGTTCGTTATAGATCTGTAAACACATTTTTTGCAAATTTAGGATAACTGTAAAATGGAAGTTCAAATACCCATGATAAATAAAGTATCATGTTACCTCAAGAAATGAACATCGGCATTGATACACAAGTTGCTTGTCAGCATGTTTATTTTGTTCCTATACAAATTTTTTCATTAACACATGAGTGACAGGTTTAAGTGAACTTACATCAAGGTAAATAAATTAATATAGACTTCACATACAATCTTACCTCATTTATGCGAAAAAAAAGCCTCTCAAAAACACGAGGTGTCAATCCTTGTTGATCACTAGATAACTCTTCTTCCAACAATGCATTGGATGGCCCCCATATTGTGTAGGTCTTTCCACTTCCAGTCTACTCGAATTTAATAAAAATAGCCATGAATAAAGGAAGAAAGTTGTTACAACCATGGTTAGCACAAAGAAGATCAATAATACCTGCCCGTATGCAAATACAGAACTGTTAAATCCAGCAATACAGTTTTCAACAAGGGGAGCTCCTACAAGCTGGAATATATCTACCTGAAAAGACAAATTGAATGCAACAGAAACAGAATAACATTTTATCAGTGTTGAGATCTAGATGCATTTTGTATAAAAATATAAACAAAACATACCTGAGTTGAGGCTGCATCGGCTACAGAATCAAAAGTAAATGTCTGCCCAAGAATCGACAAAGAATCACCAGCGGTCTTCTGTACAATAGCTTCCCCCTCTTCTTCATTCGTGTTTGGTGGCCTCATTCGCACAATAACCTAATTTGAGCCAGATCATGACAAAATCAAAACATATTCCTTCAAGTATAACACCGGATTTTTGTACAATTTCTTAAAGAACTCCACATTTTGGGGTTTGGAAAGAGAAGATCGTCGCTTATAAATTTACCTTGACCCCTGTATCCGAAGATCCAGCAACAGCATTTTCAAGAAGAAAATCATTACTAAGCTTCCGTTTGTGAGAATTAGACGGAGGAGGTCTCGGTGGGAGTGGAGATTTCGATTTACAGGCAGCAGCGGGAGATGATTTACCCGAAAAACATGGAGACGGAGATGAATCTGGAACAGCGTTGGGGTCAGAAGGTGGAGTATTTTCTTTGGGGGATTTATGCTTTCGACCGGAAGATTTACTCTGTTTTGACGAAGTAGGGTTTGATGGTGGTGTATCCACAGAATTCTCTCTCAAGATGGGGCTTCTTGGTTGAATAAAACGCTTCATCTTTTCAAAACCTTGTCAGAGTTGTGATCGATAGAGTGAAAGAGGCTTTAGGGTTCCGACGGACAACGTAGCGAGAAATTATGAGATACACAGTACACAGTGTAAAGAGAAAGATGGAGAGAGACAGGGAGCTGTAGCCGTTTGAAAGGGGTTTGGGCGGATCGATAAATTCAAATCAAAATGGGGATCAAAAAAGTTGCTTTAGTTCTTTAGTTTGTATTTGTAAAATGTATGAACTTAATTCAAATAAAATCAAATAGGATAATAGTTTATAGTAGGGACTAGTGTTTTGACCGGAAAACCCGAACTGAGACCAGGACCGGAGCCGATTAGGACCAGCCTAGGTATTTCGATACGGTTCCGGGTTATGACAAATGATTTTATTCGATATTTGGGAAACCGATTTTTGGGCCTTTAACTGGTTAGTTCGGTCCTAGATAACCAGAACCGGCAATTCAGTAGTCACTTAATATTACCCGCGCTTGCTATCGTGAACATCCGATACGGAAATACCCTTGGGCCTTACGACTCGTACACCCGATTAGGCATTGTGGTACAATCAAGCAGAGTCTCAAAGAGTACTAGTCAAGCAAAGGATTATTATACGACTTCAAGTTGCACAAGCGAAGTCTCAAAGAGTACCGATCAAGCAAAGCATTGGTATACGACTTCAACATTGGTACAATCAAGCAAAGTCTCTTGAACAAGAATTTTTGATGTAACAATATGTTTGTCATGTCTTTTCATATGTAACAAATGTGACCTTACATAACAATGATCACATGCAATCCAAACTTGTGTTGCACTGGTCATGTGTAATTCTTGGTCCAAGAGTTTATATTCATGCATTGCCCCAACTAGTAAGCATGTTATAAGGGGGTCAGCCACTATGGAAAATTAGTGTTTTCTTCAACCCTATCTCTCAGACTTATGGTGTACGACCCGAATCTTCCCAGATTCTTTCCAATATTTGTGCAAAGTGGCTCGGTTCGAATGAGAACTACTGGCATACTTCCTTTCTGAAGGACTAAAGAAGTACCATTCTAGGCCTTTTGAATTCAATTAAGTATAATGTAGCAAACAACAAGTCACAAAAAGATCAATACCCTTATCTTAAACATCCATATATATTGCATATATAAGATCGATAAAGAACAATCATTATATAATCACAGAGTGCAAATATCCAACTTCATCCATTTTTTAGAAATTAAGCCTGGCCTAACGAGTTTCTTTTTGTTGTTCATCCATTGATACATTCAGAGTAAATAGGTGAGATATACGAGGATTGTTTTAGATGTTAAAGCCTTTAGGTTATTTTATGAAGTTTTAAACTAGGTGGGTAATAATTTTTTATGGTAAACTTACTGTTACATAACTTATTTGTTTTCTTATAGAAGTTATCCAATTTTTGGTGAAAGTCTTAAGGATTAATCTTCCCAGAAAACAATAATTTATAATTCCATAATCCATATAGTAATAAACAATATTTGCTTCAATATTTCAATACTAAGTGATTGAAATTTCTTGAGTTCGTGAATCTGATTCCCATCATCGCTAATTGAATTGCATGCAGGTTTTTTTACGGTTGCCAAGTTTGAAATTGAATCGAAATTTCGATCATTTCCTGATAAAACCAAGTCGGTTTAAAGCCAACTTGATCAAGCAACAGATTAACAATGAAGAATTGGGCTGGCTCTCAAGAAACGCAAGTAAGAAGTTTCAATTTTTCTATCTTTCAATCATTCAATGTGTACGAATAGCATTGTACTTTTATTTTATTGTTGTTGAATAGCAATCTACTTTTATGTTTTATCCAAACAATGTGTAAGAATAGCAATGTAGTTTTCCTTTATTGTTGTTGAATATCAATGCATTATTAATCTTTCAATCTTTCATGAAACTACAATTTTGATTGAAAAAGTTGTAAAAAAAAAACCCAAAAAATATAGAAAATGTTAGAAGGTTATGTCCACGGGGTCGTGAAAGGAGAATCGAGAAATTTTTTAATTTACACAAAGAAAAGTTAGAAGCAGAGAAGTCATCACGATCTTCTCAAACACGTGCTAGTCAAAATGTAGTGCACGTTGATGATGAGAATAACTTCATGGGTGATTTCCTAATAGAAGCAGAGAACCTATCAGGTCTAACGGATGCGGAGTTGACTCAATAAATTAAAATCAGGACTTTGACATTTTATTTTGGTGGAGACAAAACGCAACACATTGCCCAATTCTGTCTCACACGACAAAAGGTATATCTTTAAATATTTATATTCTTTTTTAAAGTATTTATTATATTTAACAATTTTTTGTTTATGTTGGTAGATGTTTTGGGAATTTGGATTTTCTACTGTGGCGTCTGAGGTAGCTTTTAGTATAAGCGGTCGAATATTAGATGCATACCAAACAAACTTGTCCACAAACATAGTAGAGGCTTTGGTTTGCACCCAATATTCGGTATGAAAATCAAAGAAATCTATCATAGACAACATTGAAGAAGTTTTACAAGATGATGAGGTCGTCAAAGAGTTGGAAAAGGCGATAAACAATGGGGTGGAAATGGAAAAGAATCAATAAATATTATCGAGTAGTTGTTTTGTATTTGATTTATTGTTAATTACTTAATGACTTTATTGGTTGGTGACTTAATGAATTAATGACTTATTAATTGGTTAATGGCTTCGAGGTATATGTATTTTTTGGTTTTATATTAACTAAGTTACAACATTGGGCAGAATATGACTTGGCTTTAAACCGCTATAACTTCTTCGTTATTGGTTTAATTGACCTAAAGATTTTCCAACATTTAGTTTACAGTTTAAACATAATTTTAAACTGTTTTTTGTCTTTTTTGGTTTCATATTCACCAAGTTACAACCCTTCAAACATAGGGTATCAAATATGCTTTTGTGTTACTTAACAAAATATGACTTAACTTTAAACCACCATAATTATTCGTTATTGCTCCAATTAACCGAACTGTTTTCCAACATTTAGTTCACAGTTTAAAGATAATTTTAGACTATTTATATGCCCTTTTTTGGTTTCATATTCACTGAGTTACAACCCTTCAAACTCAGGGTATCAAATCTGTCTTTTTGTGCTTGAGCACTGAACAAAATTTGACTTTAAACCACAAAAACTACTTTGTTATTGGTTTGGTTGGCCCTAATTTATTTCT
This sequence comes from Cichorium intybus, assembly GCA_023525715.1. Classification (NCBI taxonomy): domain Eukaryota; kingdom Viridiplantae; phylum Streptophyta; class Magnoliopsida; order Asterales; family Asteraceae; genus Cichorium; species Cichorium intybus. The sequence goes on along the minus strand of CM042009.1, from coordinate 113,366,090 downwards.
AGTATTTAGTTCACAATTTAAACATAATTTTAGGCTATTCATATACCTTTTTTGGTTTTATATTCACTGAGTTACAACCATTAAAAAACAAAAAAAAACAGGGTATTAGATTTGTCCTTTTCTTTTAGAAACTAACCTTTTGTTTAAAAACTAATTAATATAACAATTTAAAATCAAACTTTGTATACAAACAAACCAATTTTAACTATATTTAATGGTTTTTTTTCTTTTGAAAAATAAGGAAAAATGATTCCGATTTTGTTCCCAGTTTAACAGATTCTAGACCTAAATCTCGATATTTCTGGCCAATCTGGTCTTAATACCCAGTATAATTGGCTCGTACCCAGAACTAGTACCAAAATCTGTTACACACCAGGTCTGGTTTTCTGTCTTCAATATATGTCTTATTCAGTCTTCGGTTTTTCTCATTTCGGTCCGGTTCAGTTCGATTCCGAAATCAATTACATCTCTAGTTTATAATTATAACACAAAAATACATGATAGGTCCTGTTGTTTTCCAAAATTACAATTTTCGTCCATAACTTTTTTTGTTGCATTGATAGTCTTGTGGTTTTTCAAAGTTGCATGAGCAGTCTTTTTGGCTCACACTGTTTGGTTTGGTCTCTGTCATTTGATGACCTAATTTCTAACTGGGACACATGCACGATAATCTACCAACATGTGGATAGGGTTCTAACGACACTGCATATATGTAGTCTCGGTGTCATAGGTGTAACAACCAAATACTATAGCTCGGTTCCTCAACATCGTAGTTTTCGGTTCCTTAACACTGCATATTCGGTTCAAGGACACTATGTTTTCTACTTCTTCAATCATCGCAACTTCTGCTTTTGCAACTGGGTACCGAAGTTTATAATGACTGGAAATTATTTATAACAACTGGGCATCGAAATTAGAAATCTCCTAGTTGTTCATACACCACATCCTAACACAGGTCAATCGTTTCAAGACAATTGTACCTTCCTCTCGAATCCCGCTTATACTTTATATAGACTAAATTACGGTTTAAAAAGGCTTTTTAACAACTGGGCATCGAAATTAGAAAATCTCCTAGTTGTTCATGCACCACATCCCAACACAAGTCAATCGTTTCAAGACAATTGTACCTTCCTCTCGAATCCCGCTTATACTTTATATACACTAAATTGCGGTTTAAAAAGGCTTTTTGAGGTCTGCCACAGGTGAGGTGGAGGAAAAAAAAACCTTAAAGTATACGCCTCTGATGGCTAAAATAAGGCTTAGGCCTCACCAGAGTGAGGCAATGTGAGGCTGTCCTAGGTGGCAATGCGGTGAGGCAAGACATAAAGGCTTAGGAATCTTTAGACATATTAATATTGACTGATTTTGTTGACTTTTTGACTTTGACTATTATATTGACTCTAATTAATCTATACATATATACTTAAAAGACTTTGTAAAGCCTTTGATACCTAATTAGTCTCCACTTTCATCTCTTTTCTTTTTCACCATTACAGCTGCTATATCAGTATCTTAAAATGAGAAGGCTTCGACATCACTCACCCATTCGAAGGTCTATATCCATGATATTTCACTATCAATCATCTAAACGGTAATTTCTTCCTCTTTAATTTCTTTAAATTTCATAAATCAATATTTATATTTTCCTTGTTATTTTATTTATTAGAAATATGCTTTTACATATGTTTTCTTTAACACAATGTTCTAAAACTCTATAATGTAACATCAATATTTATTTTGTATTTTCTTCCTCTTTGTGTTATAAAATTATAAGGTATAATAATGTTATTTATTTTTTTCTTATTTACTTTATTTATATTTATTTATTAATAATGCCGCAAGGCTTACGCCTAAGTTATCCTAGCCTAATGTCGCTAAGGGAGAAAGCCTCAATGCCTATTTCTAATATTTTAAACTTTGCACCAAAACAATCAAATTTTGTTGGTCCAATCGATTACTTTTCTTAGAATGGAAATGCATAAATAGAATATTTATATTTATTTATTAATAATGCCGCAAGGCTTACGCCTAAGTTATCCTAGCCTAATGTCGCTAAGGGAGAAAGCCTCAATGCCTATTTCTAATATTTTAAACTTTGCACCAAAACAATCAAATTTTGCTGGTCCAATCGATTACTTTTCTTAGAATGGAAATGCATAAATAGAATATAATAACTATTAGCATGTAATATAAAGTATAATATGTTTCTATAATCTATATTAAAAATAGATAATGAGGTACTTATATGTTCAAATACACTCCAATTATCACACCTTGACGAGCTATATGTAATACTTTGTTAGGTAAATTTTGAATTCAAAGTTTGGTGAAGATTTTGTTTTTTCAAATATGGGGTGTAGATTTATTATATTATATACATTCTCAAATGTATATAAATAGGTGATTCTAGTTTGTAGAAAAATGCACCACAACTCAATACCTATAAGAATTGAGTATATCTCTTGTAATCTCATTGTTAAATAAAATCTAGTTGTAGCCCGTGGACGTAGGATTTGCACCGAATCCGAACCACGTAAAAATCCTTATGTTCTTCTTGCTTTATTTTCGTGAGTTTGTGTGTGTGATAGTGTATTTCCGCTGCGTGTACCCTGTCCGATTCCCAACAACTGGTATCAGAGCTTTGGGTTTTGGAGGAGGTCTCGGTTTTAGGAATTAGAGTATGCTCTGTGGTTGCAGTTTTGTCTGATCTTCCACATCAGAAACTAATTTCTATTAATCGTATTAAAGGCTCAGTTACGGTTCACATTAACAATCTAAATTCAATTCTGTCCAGATTGTCATCTGTGGGAATTAAATTTGATAATGAGACTCAAGCTTCACTGCTACTAGCTTCACTACCTGATAGCTGGTCAGGAACAGTTATTGCTGTTACGAGTTCCGTGGGGACCAGTGGTATGACTTTTGAAGGGGTTAGAGATTTGGTTCTTGGCGAGGATGTCAGACGCAAGAATCAAGGTGGATGTTCTTCTTCTGAGTTATTAAATATCGGAAGAGGTAGATGGAATAGCAGGAATAGTGGGAGCAGTGGGAGTCGGGGAAGAAGTTCGTCTAGAACTTGGAAGAATGTGAAGTGCTGGAACTGCCAAGAGGTGGGACATGTTAAGAGTCAATGTCCAAAGAAAGAATTAAACAGTGTTGGTGCTGAGAATGTTTATCAGGAAGATGCATTGATACTTAGTATGGAAAACTGTATAGACTCTTGGGTCATGGATTCAGGGGCTTCGTTTCACGCCATGGACAACGGAGAAACGATGGTGAATCTAAAAGAAGGAGATTTTGGGAAGGTACGGTTAGCAAATGACGAGATGCTTCAAGTAACGGGCATGGGAGATATTGATCTGGTTACTTCATTGGGAACTACATGGAACCTGAAGAATGTCAGGGTGATTCCAGAGCTGAAGAAGAAATTGATTTCTGTTGGTCTGCTGGATAAACAAGGACTGGAAGTAAGGTTTGGTGGTGGTAAATGGAGGGTGGTCAATGGTAATTCGGTGATTGCTCAAGGTATGAAGCGTGGGTCATTGTATATGGTTGAGGTACCTGCTGAGGGAAGTATGACCGTCCCAGTTAAGTATGACAAAATCTGGTTCGCTAAATCTAGTGCTAAGAGAGTTCATTTTGCAAACATGAATTCTGGAGCTAAGGGGATTTTAGCTGAACGAGTCGGAAAGTCTAAACCATTCAGGGGATTTTGTGACAGTGGGAGCACGAGGTGTGTTCCGGGTACAGTTACAAAGAGCCGTTGGGTTTTGAAAACTAAGACTGGAAAACTCTCTCCTGTTGGAAGTTTGCAAAGTTTGGAGAGTGTTAGTGGTCCACGGTGTATCTCTGGAGTTGGTGGAGTGTCCAAATCGGTTTAGACAGAGGATGAGTCGGTGGTGGGATTAGCCACGGCTGAGTTGGAGCTAGTGGGAGCTTCAACTGGCCCTTCTAGTACTTGAAGATGAGGGGCGGCTACAACTAAGGGAATTTGACTGGGTCTTAGCTTGTTCTTGGGAACTGGAAGCTTGGAAGACTTGTTATGTTAGGAGATTAATGAGAGATGTTCAAAATCTTCAAGTGGGAGATTGTTAGGTAAATTTTGAATTCAAAGTTTGGTGAAGATTTTGTTTTTTCAAATATGGGGTGTAGATTTATTATATTATATACATTCTCAAATGTATATAAATAGGTGATTCTAGTTTGTAGAAAAATGCACCACAACTCAATACCTATAAGAATTGAGTATATCTCTTGTAATCTCATTGTTAAATAAAATATAGTTGTAGCCCGTGGACGTAGGATTTGCACCGAATCCGAACCACGTAAAAATCCTTATGTTCTTCTTGCTTTATTTTCGTGAGTTTGTGTGTGTGATAGTGTATTTCCGCTGCGTGTACCCTGTCCGATTCCTAACATACTTGGCACCTTGACTACAAATTTCCCTGGTGTTAGTGTCGATGCTCCATATTGCATCCACCATTCTGCTAGTTTAGTAACAAAATAAAGAAAATGCAAGTTAAACTTTCTTAGCGACTACAATTATATAAAGTATATTACTTTTGTACCTTGTACAAGAGTTCCTCTCATTTTCTTTGCGATCGGGTTCCCAAAAATCCATTGTGCATCTAGATATATAAGATGCATGATATTAATTGTCATATCATATTCTTCGTTGTATGCCAATTTATGAATGAAACACATTAAACCATTCATCACCTCGACATCATTTTCTACATTCGAGTTGCTATAATAAAAAGTTGGATTTAAGAAGTGTTTGGCCACTTGCAAAGGTTGATGTAACCAGTAATTTCACCTTATATAAATGATTAAGAATATGTGTTCATATTTATCCAAATTTTCTTGAAAGATGTAACACCCCACTTTTATTTTAGCATTTATTTATTTAATTGTTTATTTAGACCTTATTTTAGGAAAATAATTAAATGACTAATTGTAAATAATAATAATAAATAATGAGAAATATATGTGATTATAAATAGATACAAAAGTTAAAATATACTAGGGACTAAATATGTCATTAAAAATAACGCACTTTATGGAAATATTTGATTAACGGGTAGTTTTTGTTATTATGGCTTAGATGAGGGACCTTTCGTGTCATTTAGCCCTTTTGCATGAAAAACCATATGGGCCGAGACCTCTCTTACGGGACTCACCCTAGCTTCATATACTCTCGATTCCTTCTTACACTACTAGAAAACTGGGGGTTAGCCACGCACATTTGCGTGGCTGTTGTGTGGAAAAAGCCGAATAGACACGCAATAGCCACGAAAACTGACCTGTGGAAGAACCCTTTGTGTCTAAATTGTAGCCACGCTTTAGCCACGCAAATTTACCACGCAACAGCAACGCACACCTTACCACGCATTAACCACGCCTTTTAACCACTCAATAGCCACGCGCATTAACCACACCATTGCCACGCATTTTTAGCCACGCAAATTATTAACCACGCAATAGCCACGAAATTATTTACCACGCAATAGCCACGAAATTATTAACCACGCAATAGCCACGAAATTATTTACCACGCAATAGCCACGAAATTATTAACCACGCAATAGCCACGAAATTATTTACCACGCAATTACCACACACATTTTGTTGACTGTGTTTGACTTTTAACCACGCAATAGCCACGCAATAATTTTTTTTATTAAAAAAAATACAAAAAAATATTTTTAATTCCAGATTTTTTTTCTCACAAAACACAAACACAATATATATATATATATATATATATATATATATATATATATATATATATATATATATATATATATATATATATATATATATATATATATATATATATATATATATATATATATATATATATAAACACAACGAAACTAACTAAAACACAGCTAATCAAACATTACGATAAATTTTGTTTAACATTCTAAAAAAGTCAAATAAGAAAGACCACGAACCGCGTCTAATTGTTTCAAAAACATTCTAAAACGTCTACTTGTTTCAAAAACATACAACTAAGTAAGACCCGGACCACGTTGACTCATTTGTCGCATCCTTTCTTCCATTTTTTTTCAAACTCATATTGCGACCGTTTTTGTCTTTGATCAATTTGTTGTTCGAGTGTGTGTGTGTGTGTGTGTGTGTGTGTGTGTCCATCAATGTGTTGGTGTATTAAAACTACATACGTTTATACACCTTAAAAGGATAAAACTTGAAATGAGTAACGGGTTTGGAAAGTGTACACACTTGTGTGTAACTCGAATTTACGTATAAACCGAGAAATATAAAGATAATAAAGTATAATAAGGATGTGCAAAAAATGAACCCAAAAAAATAATGTTTAGTCTTCCAAAAACGAAAAATACAAAAATCTTTGTGGCTATTGCGTGGCTAATTAGCCACGCATTTACCACACAACCAGATAGTGCGTGGAAGATGCGTGGCTATTTAGCCATGCAATAACCACCAGCCCTTTTCAAACATTGTTCGTTGAAGTTGTGTGGCTATTTAGCCACGCCATAGCCACGAATTTTTGATGCGTCGATTTTCCGTCGTAAATGCGTGTCTAAATTTAGGGTCTCAGGTTGTGTAACAGATGCGTTGTAATTGCGTGGCTATTTAGCCACGCAAAATTTGCGTGGCTATTTTTCGTGGCTAAATACCCCTTTCTCTAGTAGTGTTAGCTCATAAGAGTTTAGGATTCCTTGGTCCCGTAGCTCCCTAGTTTACGCTAACCTTACTTCCCCATCTCGCATTTTGGCGATGTCGAGAAGAAGACAAAATCGAGAGAAGATCGGGGACAGATTAGAGCGGAAGATCACGACAGCATGACAAGTAGCGAACGACCTGTTCTTAATCGTGTCCTACTTTCACGAAAACAATCCCTACACCCCCACCCGTCTCTATGTCGCTCGAAGAAACAAACCGGGGAAGATCGTGACGAGATCAGGAGGTTTACCGGTTAGGTTACAGCGGGAGTACTTTTCCCTCTTCCTTACATGGTGGTGTCGGCCCTATAGCCATGGCTCACCTGTTGTCCCTTCTATTGCTAATCACGACACCCTATCTAGCTTCATTACCACTTCACGGGTTGGATTGGAAAACCGGGAGCAAGAGTTTGCCGAGAGGATGCTTACAGCGGGATAAAGGGAGGGACGTGAACGTGTGCTGTGGACTTGAGTTCACTGGAGATTGTAAGACCTTTTCCTTATTTTGATGTTTTATTCCTTGCTGTAGAGTACCGCCACCACCGTCAGCCGTTTGGCTGACGGAAAACCACCACATTGGCGGTTGTACTGTATTGTAGCAATGGTTGTTTGCGTGATTCCTTTTATTTTCAGATTCATAAACCTTGTGTCATGTTGCTATAGTGTTGAAACTACTGTCCCTAATTGTTTCTCTTTTCCGAGCATGCACCACCACCGCCGGCAACTTATAATAGCTGCCGGTTGGACACCCATCACCACCACTAGAACACCCCGAGAGATGTTATAAGTGCTATTGATTTCTGTCCGATGGTCTAGGTTCGGGTCTAGAAACATTAACGCTCTCGTTTTTTACTTAGTTTGTCGTGTGTGGTTTGCATCACCGTATACCCGCTATCTCACCATCGGGTCGCCACCACCAATTGGTGGCTGTTGTTGGGGTGTTTTTCCAGTCTTTGGTTGGTAATTTGAGGATTTATGTATTGAAGTGCAAACCGAAACCTTGGTACAAAATCATGATTTTATGTGCGAATTATAGTTGGTAATCTTATGAAATCAATTTCAAGAACATGTGTTAACCAATTAAGATGGTGGTATTATACTTATTTTAACATCATTAATCAAAACTTAACTCATTAAGCACTTATTGGGTGTGGTACTAAGTGAAGAGTTAGGAAAAACATGTTAAAACTAAAAAGAAACACATTAAACCCGTAACAGCAAGTTACGCAGAAATTGCAGATCGTTTACAGAAAATTGGTATGGAATCTAAGAAAAACCCATGAGACAACAATATGTGCTTAGGATAATGTGATGATATTGTTTATGCTAAGTTAAGTTATGTTATATGTTTGTGAATATATAAAAGTGATATGTGAATGCATGTGATTGATATAATATGCGATTATTATTTTTCTCACTAAACGTTTCCGCTTATCCGTTGAATTCTGACATTTCAGGTTTAAGGTTATTTTTGGAAAAGACACGGCGTGATCGAGCTCGTATCAGAATAAAGGAATGGACCTTTTAAGCAATTTATTATTGTTAGTCTTCCGCTTTTAAATGTCTTTATCAATTTTATGTTTTGGTAACATCATTACTCTGATAATTTTGCATTTAATTTTAATGAAAGATTTTATAGATTTATATAAAAGTTTTATTGTTAATATTTAAAAAAATAGGGTGTTACAAAAGACGAGGCAATCATCTCTTTTGCCCTATCCATATCTTCGTAATATAACCTACATGATGTTTTCTTTCTCCACCGACCAAGAAAACAAATCTTATAATGATAAACCCATTTTCATGGCGATATCTATATTGTTCCAAGAAGAAGGACACAATATGGTATCGGCTGCTTGCCTAGCTTCTACATTTTTTGAAAACTTGTTTTTGTCCAAGCTTTGAAAAGAAACATTTTTCTTAAACATTATAAAAGCCGTGGAAAATGAGGTTTTTGCATGCCTAACCATATCCCAACTCTTTTATCATGCCTAATAGCAAAGTGTGGTTGTAAATGTAAGTGTTCGACGATTTCCCTTTCAAGCAATCTTTTAAGATATGGAAATTTGAAGATTTCTTCAAATATCAAATCAATGCAGTGAGCCACACAAGTAGTTAAATAAATGTGTAAATACTTTGCTTCCGCAAGTTGGCATGTCAATGGAATAATAATGTTGTTTTGTATGTTCCATCTCAACCTTTAACATAAGAACTCGTACCTCATGATAGCTTAGGGGCTTTATTGTGCAGCCATGTCGAACAATCACTTTAAGTGCGAGCACAAAACTATCATACGTCGCAACATTGAATGGAATACTTGCATTATACATCTAACAAACAAAATTTTGTACCACATCGAGTATTAGTTTTTTCATACTTTGTTATATTGTGAGCTTCAACCAAATTCCTTTCTCCCTCACTTGAAATGAAGGCTTGAATAGCATATATCTAAAGGGCCTTTTATTTTTAAAATTATTTTTCGTTGAGTTAGCAAACAAAGCTCGCCTCATTTGTTTTGTTTGAACCTCACTACCACACAATTCAACAATACAATTTCGTTCTTCTAAATCGGTGACATTGTAGAAGTGTTGTATATTATTCATTTCATTTTTCATAAGTTTCTTCTTCTCGAAACTTTCTTCAAAAATTTCTTTACATCACTTGGTGCTTTTGAACACCTTGCAACATTCAGGTTTCCGAAGCAAGGTGTTTGTGTTTTGTATTACTGCCTTTTGAAATAAACCCATAAAAATGGCATTTCACGTATTCTGGGTTCCTTCAACCATAGTCCCATAATCTGATACCAGGTCAAATTCTTTTTCACTAACCATGTCTATTTCATTTAGTCTAAATTATACAATGAAATCACAGAAACATTAATAGATAAAGTACTAATTCTAAACACAAAAATCACATTATACACACATGAAAGTTACAAGTATTTAAGAATATATAATTGGAATCATAGAAACATCAGTCATTAAAATTACATGTCTAAATTATACACTGAAGCTGGAATCACATAAACATTAATCGAAGAAAATAAAGGAAAAACCTGACAAAGATACCCAAGCGGATGATCGCAACAGATGGTTATGCTTGAGGTTGAGATATTGCTAGACGTAAATAGAGGATTGATGATCGAAGATCAGAGTAAAGAGATAAATCATTGCATAAACAACCATATCAAGCAAATAAGAATTTAAATAAAGATAATCATACAGAGTATTTAGCTAGCTCTGATCCATCTATCTTCCCATAGCTTCTAACATTTAACAATCATCTTCTAATCCTTTAAGTACGACCATAAAACAAACAAACGTACGACTATAAAGTCTCGTGAGCTACATAGGTTTGGACTCAAAACAAACTTTCAAAAACCTGTTACTAAAATATTCATTTTACGTTTAGAAGCTTTTACAATCAGAGTCACATAATTGACACTTTGCTTTTCAAAAACCTATATAAATCAAGTCATAGAAATAACTCTACTTTCAAAATTCTTTACCAATCAAGTCATACAAATGACACTTTACTTTAAAAATCCTTTACAAATTAAGTCATATAAATGATGCCTTACTTTCAAAATCATTTACAAATCAATTCATATAAATGACACTTTACTTTCAAAATCCTTTACAAATCAATTCATATAAATGACACCTCGTAAAAACAACTCAATCATTTACATGGCTTTAGTTATGACTAGTATTATAACATTGTTGTATTTTCATACTTAGGCATTAATCACACTTGGTGATACCCCAAGTCTATACCAAGATGGAAAGAACTTGATCGGTCCACCTTAGCATATTTTCACATTAAGATATCTACCTCGCGAAGGGGGAGGTACCACCCTGACAGATTCCTGTATACCCTTTACGGGGACATCATGGCGTGGGAAATTCCTTTCCATTCACCACAATTATTTTACATGTAATATATACCAGCCATTCATAAACTAGTAAGGCTAATACCAAAATATTCATTTTTCAATAAAAATGTTCAAATTCATAACCATTACTAGAAATTAGCAAAGCTAATGAACATATCATAAATTGTAATAATTTTATATCAAATTGAGTTTTTAAATAATGTAAAGTTGGATAAACATTTTGGGATGTATCGAAGGTATGAAAAAAATCCACATGTACTCACATCAACTAGTTAGAGAGGTCTAACTAATTTTTCCATAATCCTCAAGTCCTTTACTTGATCCTTTGCTCATTCAATCCCTATAGAAGTTTATTCCATTCATTCACATTATATAATACCTAAGGCTATATCTATCATAATGTAACGTCCCAAATTTCAAGCCACATTTTTCATTACAAATTCAGAGTGTTAGTTTTTAAATCATATTAAATTCCACCAAAAACATTCATCCAAAGTTAATAAAACACTATGTTCAAATCCATAATATCATAATACAAAAAAATGATAGAAACAACGGATGTTTAAATCAATAAGCTGATGCGATGTGGTTAAGCCGTGCTCTTCCCTTTATCGGAGGAAGTACCTGAGGACATTTAAACTAAAAGAGTAAGCACAAAGCTTAGTGAGTTTCTCAAATACGATACATTCCGTTACATAACAAAAACATCAGGACATATTCACCTCAGCGGGAACCAGGCACCATCCAACCCTAGTGGGCATCAGACACAGTCCGACCCTACCTGGCACTAATCATAATCCAACCCTATCGGGAATCAGGCATGGTCCAACCCTAACGAGCAGACACCGTCCAACCCTGTCGAGCATCATGAAGGACAATCATAAGAACAAATCATATGACTCAACATTCCATACATGAGACCATTATAGTCTAAGCATACAATCCTAACCTAGCGGGTCTTAGGCCACCTACGCATGCAACGTCACTGATACGCCGGGTCATTATGTGGTAAAAAATAAGAAAATAAAACATCACACACACTAGTATAGCGGTAGCAAGGATCGATCCACGGGAGTTTGGTTGTCAAGACAAGACGATAGCTTACCAACTGTAGTGTCACGCTACAGCCAGAGGGACTAACTCTACTTTTCCAAAAATCACACAAAAACACAATTCCAAAGCAAAGTCCAAAATCCAATTCAAACATCAACTAAACTAAACCAAATCCAATCCTAGACTATTGTTACTTACTGAAATCAGAAACCAAATTCAGAATCCAGAAGTAAACAAACAATCCAATAGCATTCAAAACACATCCAAACACAATTAAAGCTAAAAAGTGCAAATAAAACATAAACTGAATGATTACTTGAATTATAAACCAAAACAGAAGATCCAATGTATTGAAAATCGAAAATAAATAACCCTAGACTAAAGCTACTGGTCTGAACAATCCAGAAACACTATGCTAGAAGCTAATTTAAACTAAGAAACATTAAACTAAAAGTGAAAACATAAGAAATACCAAGAATGGTTGCTGAAATTCCGAAACTGGAGTCAAAGAAGCCTTAAGTCCATCTTAGGGTTTGATCTTCGCCTCCTGATTTTGACCTAAAGACCTCTATTTATACTTGCAAAATCTATCGATCCGCGAAAGCCTCAATTCGCGTCGTGCGTATAGCCTTATCCCTGTTTTTTCGCTTTTTGAATCGCCTGATCTATGACGTGGCGCGATGCGTATGCCTTCTTCCCACAACGCGCGTGTTCATTCAACTGATATTGACTTGATCCATACTTCTTCCTTTTAGTCCTTGTTTTTAACATTTTCTTGCACACAAGCACTAGCACAAAAAGTAAGAAATACCAGTATATCTATGATATAATTTCACCAAGAATAGGGCCTAACAACAACTTAAATACTTGATATTACTAGGCGTTGTCAAACACCCCACACTTGTGCCTTGCTTGTCCCCAAGCAAGAGAGTTTTTAACAGATTTTAACTAAGACTCAAAAAATTTTGAACGTGTTCAATTTCAAAGTTTCTTGTTTCCAGAATTAGATTGAAAAATGATTTTGATAAAACTGACCAGAATATCCTTTGGATTTCATGACTTTCTAAAGAATCTTTGATTACAAATTTTATGTCCACAACGAAGTGTACGTACTCATTCAGATTCTAAAGGCCATTAAAGAATTGTCCATGACTTTTGATTTTGTCCGTGTAACGAGCTTTCAGAAATACCATCCCAACCTAGACGATCTTAGGTGGTAAGGTGCATAAGTGCCCCTTCGAGGCCACCCTTTTCAGACCTACCGGCTCGAACAACAAAGGCCACTGATTGACAGTTCCTTCCTAAATCCCAATCCTAAAATACTCCAAATCTAAAATTTTTCTAGTTCTTAATACTCAACTTATTTGACTAAACAAATAGCATGATCACAACTAAATAATATGTCTTGAAAAATACCAATGCTATAACATTCAAAAGCTATTCGTTTCAAAACTACAATCTATTAAAAATTTTGAAAAATTGCTAAATTTTTTGAAAATTACTCATTTCCCGCAAAAATTTCAAAAACACTCTTTCGACCGTCCACACCCCACACTTAAAACCGTACAACGTCCCCGATGTACATAAAATTATTTCAGAATAAGGGAGAAAGAGTTACCCCTTTTAGACGGTTGACTGCTTGTTGGAACTTGATTGTCACAGGATACAAAACACACGAACTTCTCACGATTCAGATTTTCAGGAGTTGTGGTGCAATAGTAAACACGCCGGTGAAATGGCAAGGGTAGGGGTACAATGACCCCACACTTGCTTGAAACAACTCCTCAGTAGACTCCATTTGGCATTCACATGCAACACTCACAAACACATTAAATGCAAAAAGAAACAAACATATAACGATAAAAACTAAAAGCAACAAAAGATAGTAACAAGTCATATGCAGTGTCTCAAAAGATAAAAGAAAAATACATCAGTCATCATGGTGGGTCCCAGATGGACCTGCGTCATCATCTGGATCACTCGGAGGGTAGTCTGGAAACTCCTCAATACGCAGCTGGAGCATGATCAATCTCTGCGTCTCAGCCATCCACCGGTGATGAGCCTCGGCGCGCGTCATCCTCCTGTCCAGGGCCCTCACTGCAGCTTGTACTTCTGCGAGCTATAGTGGTGGCTGGGGCTGAACTGGTGGCTCAACTGGTGGCTCCACCCTCTGTCTCTGTCGTCTCACCGGCACCTCTTCCTCTGCCTGGGGACCCTTTGGTGCCTCCGTCGGCATCCTCAAAATAACACTCGCACGCGGCTGGTGGATAAGCCTCATGTTCTCCAGGTATCAGATCGATGTCCTGGAGGGTGGTGTCGCTGTCATGCTCGCCACGGTCTCAGCCGTCAAAATGCTGTAGGATCGGGCTAGACGGGTAATGAAGTGCCCGCCGGTCATGGGGCTTCTGTCAGATACACCCGCTGCCCGGGTCGTCAAAGAAACCGCCAGTGCGTACGGTAGGTTGAGGAACCTGCTAGCATCAGAGAGGACCCACATGTAGGTCATGTCCTTCCCAGACACCTTCTCGCATCCCCGCTTCTGCATGACAGAATTGGATACGATACGGTGCATCAACCGGTGGAGTGGGTCGCGGAGCTGGCTCTCCTTGGCCGACCCGGCCTCGAACATAACATTGGACATCGATGCCCAGATCACTGCATTAGCCTCCCGCTGAGGCTGTCCCCTGATGCAAGCACGGAGGAAGGGTGCAAAATAAAGGCTCCTCACCTCCCGATCCGTGTAAATCCTGATGCGTCTGGTGAACTCGCGGAGGTTGCACTCCCGGCTCTCACCTCCCAGCCTAAATCGGACCAGCTGGGATCGCGCCTCCTGTGATGCTGGCGCGTAGCGACAAGTGGAGAGGAAATCAAGTACGAGCTCCTTGTACACCACATCCTCAGCAATAGCCATGAGCCTGTCCCAGCCGTGGCAAGTAAATGTATGCTCCCCGTCAGTCCAGGTGTGGTGTAGGTATGGCAAAATTTCCGCCCAGAGCCCCGCCTGGTCTAGAATCGCTCGGTCCAGCTGAATAGCAGCATGGACCGATCGGGAACTAAGCTCCTCGAGGCGCACCTCGTATCGTGGAGTCTCGTACAGCATCTGTGGGAACTGGAGAAACGGGTGATCCTCCCTGTATGCCATCTGCACAAAAAATCACACAAAAATTTCTTGCAAAATTAGTCCTTTCACCTCGCACAAACACGCATACACGGCCCAAGAACACGACACGTCGCGTCGTACGTCTGGTGCGAAAAAAATCCCAAGAAATCCTCAAATTCACCTGTTTAAACTCAATCCAAGCATCTACAAGGTAGCCTAACTATCGACTAGCCCCTCTAGGGTGAGGATTTTGCAAACACAACACCCTACGAGCCAGCATTGCCGATTTTCTAAGTTTTCTAGTTTTGAAGAAATCACTCAATTTCGCAAGCTAAATGATTGTAATAACTAGCACAAATGAGTTTAAATGATGTACCTCGATAGTAGCAATAAGAAGCAAGAGAAAAATACGTGAATATTTGCTGGTCAATCGATGCTCTGTTGCGCGGCATGGGTTGTGTGTGTGTGCGATGAGAAGTCTTACCTTATAAAGGCGGTTTCCGCCTGATCAAATTCCGCGACGTGCGTGGATGTGATCCGCATTGCGCGTGTCCAATTTAACCCCTGCATATCGGGTTACATTGCGATCCCACGTCGCGCTTTACTCCATGCCGCGTCGTGCCTTCTAAATTCTCCGAAGTTCTTCGGTTGACCCCACACTTGCCTCGTACCACTAATACCTGCAATGATGATGATGATGTTTCCTAATTACTTCTAAAAACACTATACCTAACCTATTTACAGATGGGTTGCCTCCCAACAAGCGCTAAGTTTAACGTCTACAACCAGACGTGATGCTCCTTATTCCTCCCTTTCTTCTGGTGGCATCATCCTTTTCATCTCAGGTGCAAAGTCATGGACCAATATTGCTAGTAATGTGGTAAGTTGTGTCATACAATTGTTCACTTCACTGATCTATTGTTGTTGAGCATCCAGAATCTGGAAGACTTTTGCCTCCCTGCACCGTGTGTCCTTCTCATATTGTTGGTGCTTCAACTCCATCATTTCGAGCATATCTAAAAGCTGCATCTTGTCCACTGTTTCCAATGGATGTCTTTTCGCTTCCCACAAAATTTCTTCTTTATCACTTCAATTTCCTTGAACCTGATTCTGGCCTTTATCCTTTTCCTTTGGTGTCATAGGCGGTCGGTTGTTCAAATACTTGTCGTCATACCCCGGTGGCTACGATATCGGGCACCCAAACATGTTCAGCCTACGTTTCCTTGTTCCGAAAGATGTCCATGTCTCCAGTCTTACAGTCCATTACAGCCCCAGCTGTGGCTAAAAATAGACGTCCCAAAATTAACGCAGGCGCGTCTTCTAAACTCTCATACTCCATCACCAGAAAATCTACAGGATAGAAGAAGTCACCAACCTTGACTATCACGTTCGTTAGCTTACCCTGAGAAACCTTTGTTGATTGATCCGCCAACTGCAACACCGTTTTTGCGGGTTCCAGATCCTCATTTTTATACTTATCATAGAGATATCCTGGCAGCACATTGACACTTGCTCCTAGATCCAGCAAGGTATTCCTAATGATAACATCACCCACCGTGACAGTGATCAACGGTGAACCAGGGTCCCTTTCTTTCTTAGGAAATGTCCCCAACAAAGCCTCCCTTGCTTTGACGGTCAATCTCACCATTTCCGGTGTTGGCGCCTTATTATTCTTACACATCTCCTGAAGAATTTTCATATCCTCTGGTGCATTCTTCAATTCTTCCCATAGAGGCTGATTGATCGATGGCCCACTTGGCATACTAGGCACCTCCTGCTTCTTTTTCACCCTCTTATCCTTCTTCTTCTGCTTAACACCAGCTACAACTGGTTGCTCATCCTTCTGGACTTTCTTGTCCTCCTTAACTAGGTCACCTTCCTCACTCTTTTCCTTACTCTCTTCAATCTTACTTTCACCTTCCTTTTCTACCAAATCCTCCTCCGTGACCTTTTTCCATTCGGTCTCAACAGCATTCACATGCTCATTTCTGTACTGCTTAGTAATTTGCCACTGTCTCTTTTCCTTTGATCTTCAGCCATCTGAGTATTTGCCTTTCCATATTGGCAATAGCTTTGGCATTCGCTTGGGTTTGCTGCTGACTAGCATTCACAAGCTCATACATTTTGGCTATCATGCTTTCCTGGCTTTCCGAGGCATTGTTACTAGCATTGGTCGGCCCCCTATTGCTATTGTTACTCCCACTAGGACCACTATTATTCCCAGGCTGAAATTGTCTAGGTTGATTGAAGGGCTGTCCTTGGTAATCATGGCCTGGTTTATCCTTAATGGCTGAAATTGTCTAGGTTGATTGGAGTTGGATAACGCCCGGCTCCTGCATCATTATTGTCCTATTGGATGATGCATTAATAATGGTCTGGTTTGTTAGGTCTACCCCGTCGAAAAATATCTTCACCAGCTGCCACCATGGCACATCATGATGTGGGCAAGAGCTCAGAAGCTCCTTTAATATATCAAACGCATCATGGAATGCTTCTCCTGGCTTCTGTTGGAAGTCATGAATGGCTCGCCTGATCTCCGTGGTCTTGCTAGCCGGATAGAATTCTTGCAGAAACTTGGCTTTCAGTTGCTCCCAAGTAGTAATACTATTAGGTTGGAGTGAAGTAAACCAATATTTGGCTTTGTCCTTTAAAGTAAAGGGAAACAATCTTAACCTAAAAGTATTCCTATTTGTATTTTAGGGGTGTTCGCATTGGCTATGGCTAGAAATTCGTAAAGGTGATTATAAGGATCATCTTGTTTGTAGCCACTAAAGTAATATGCCTAGAAGCTGCGGCCTAATTTCTACTTGATTTTCAACATTCTCAGGAAAGTATATGGGCGACGCATCATCATACTCCCCGGGTTGGAAGTGTGATGCAACCGATTGCCCTCTCGGTTGAGCAAAATATAGAGGTGGAACAAAGTTACCGTTTGATGCTCATTGTTGTAGTACTACTGCCCCTGTTGTTGCTGTGGTTGTTGAAATCTCCTTGGAGGTCCCCGACCTCGGTTCCATTGTTGCTGTGGCTGCCTCTTGGTATTGGTACTGTGGCTGCTGAGGTTGTATTTGAGGTGGTTGTTGGGGTTGGGTTTGTGGTGGTATAGGTTGAATAACGGGTTGTGGTTTAAAAATGGGTTGCTGGTATTATGATGGTAATGGTTGTGAAAGTTGTGGTTGTGAAACCGGTAACAGCTTTCACGGTAATGGGTTGCCATATCGGGTCGGCGCTCCCTAGGCCATCGCAGCAGACACGGGATTTCCTAGCGGGTTGGTAATAGGTTGTCTTAAAGGTTGGACTACAGGCTGAGTGCATGATGGTACTGGTATGGGGGCTGAAACCACACCCCACTAGCACTTGTGCTTCCCACATGAAATTCAGAAACTGGGGGTATAATTGGTTCTCCCCCCGTTACCTCGCCCAATGGCTCATTAGTAACATCATCTATGACTACACTACTAGGACTCATATTAACAAAACGCCTATACACACGGTTATTGCGCGCGGTTCTCTCAATTTCGAAGTCAAAAGGCAAGGGTGATGTATGCCCACCCCGACGGGTACGCATGCACTAATGTAAAACGACCGCCAAGACCAAAATGAAAGTACTAACTAAACTCAATTATCAAAACTAAATCCAAAAATCAGAAAACAACTCCCTACAGATCGTCTAATCCTAAGCTCACAACTCCCCGGCAATGGCGCCCAAAATTTGGCACGCCTGGGTCGTTATGCGGTCAAAAATAAGAAAATAAAACCTCACACACACTAGTATAGCGTTAGAATGGGTCGATCCATGGGAGTTTGGTGGTCAAGACAAGACGATAGCTTACCAACTATAGTGTCACGCTACAGCCAGAGGGACTAACTCTACTTTTCCAAAAATCATACAAAAACAAAATTCCAAAGCAAAGTCCAAAATCCAATTCAAACATCAACTAAACTAAACCAAATCCAATTCTAGACTATTGTTACTTACTGAAATCAGAAACCAAATTCAGAAACCAGAAGTAAACAAACAATCCAATAGCATTCAAAACACATCCAAACACAATTAAAGCTAAAAAGTGCAAATAAAACATAAACTGAATGATTACTTGAATTATAAACCAAAACAGAAGATCGAATGTACTGAAAATAGAAAATAAATAACCCTAGACTAAAGCTACTGGTCTGAACAATCCAGAAACACTAGGCTAGAAGCTAATTTAAACTAAGAAACATTAAACTAAAAGTGAAAACATAAGAAATACCAAGAATGGTTGCTGAAATTCCGAAACTTGAGTCAAAGAAGCCTTAAGTCCACCTAAGGGTTCGATCTTCGCCTCCTGATTTCGACCTAAAGACCTCTATTTATACTTGCAAAATCTATCGATCCGCGAAAGCCTCAATTCGCGTCGTGCGTATAGCCTTATCCCTGTTTTTTCGCTTTTTGAATCGCCTGATCTACGACGTGGCGCGACGCGTATGCCTTCTTCCCACGACGCACGTGTTCATTCGACTGATATTGACTTGATCCAAACTTCTTCCATTTGTCCGGTTTTAGTCCTTGTTTTTAACATTTTCTTGCACACAAGCACTAGCACAAAAAGTGAGAAATACTAGTATATCTATGATATAATTTCACCAAGAATAGGGCCTAACAACAACTAAAATACTTGATATTACTAAGCGTTATCAGTCACACATCGTAAGTGAGGTAACTCACCTAAATTCCAAGTCATAAGAATACACATATGCGCCTACGTCACCCGGTCAACACAGACCTCCTAGATCATTCACTAGCATATATTAGTGACTCAATCCCATACGAGGTCAACACCTGAAATCCCTCAAAGTTGGACCAAAAGTCAAAATGGTCAAAAGTCAACGATCAACGCATGTACATCGTGGCACGTTTAATGCCCCATAGCATCGCTAAGGGACGCTATCAGAAACGGGTTCCCTCTAGAGGCAGTGTCGTTACCCCTTGGTGTTAGCGGTGTTATCTTCGAACATACCAACTTTCTTATTAAGCTCTTAATTTGTTAAGTCAGGGGATGGGGTCTTCCAAAACCCATTCATTAAGTCTGTAGATCCATAAAAATGTGAACTTTATAGACATGCATGTACATCCCAAAACCTAGGTCAAAAGAAGCTTGAAACACCCAAATATGCTTGCATGGCTTTAAGAGGGCTTGAACATTTCCTCTATGTTGGCTCAAAGGTTCTAGAATGTGGTAATTAAGTGACTAGGTGGTATGGAGTTCCCCCATAACTCCAAGAGCAACACCTAAAAGAACCATAAACACCACCATTCAACTGTAACCACTAAGACAAGCCTTGAAATACAACAAGTTAAGAGCTTTTTAACTTAAACTGGTCATCCATAACATGAGATATGGTTGGATCTAGCTTGTTGGTGGCTCTTTTGCACTAACACCCTCATTCTTCTTCCTCAAGCTACCTTCAAAAGTGATTATGGGGCTTGAATTACAAAGGAGAACTGAGGTTTACAAGTTTAGATCTCTCAGGGGTTGTGGAGGTTGGTAAGAAGCATTTATAGGTTTAAGTGCCTTTTAAATAGGGATCAAGTCCCGAAACCTAGGGTTTTGCATTTGTAACACGTCGTGCAGCTAAACAAGGCCGATAGCGTCACTATTAGCCACACTCCACATGTGGAATTAAACCCTCCTTCATGTCACTACCCCCTTAAGGATACCATAGCAAAGTGCCTTTCCTCTAAAAATATTTATGATTTAATTATTTAAAACTTTTACATTAATACATAGGGCATGTGTCTTACACATAAAGACACTAGATCTACGCCTTTAAAGGCTTAAGTCTAATATTAACATGCTAACAATGTCCAACCATTTTCCCCTTAATTGAATCCTTGATTTATTAGGTGACAAAAGTGAATTTAGCATGTAAAAGGCCTCTTGTGCACTTTTAAACTTAGCCTTAAAATGTAACAACTTTTTGTTAAAAATTTACCCATGGTGGCATACTAATCTCATATTAATCCATGGAAAAACTTGTTAATTACCACTAATCATGTGCTAGTTATTATATAATCATAATGTAAGTTTCATTAATCCCAAACTAAAGATGATGTTCTCTTTGAGTTGTGCATCAATAACTTAATCATTAACATTTGATTATAATCATAGGCTAAAGCATTTGAAACATCTTAATTACATGTAAATCAACTCCATATAGTAATTATCTCATGGTAATTCCAACTTGTAAGAACATCAAATTGAGGGTTCATGAACATATTCACATAATCCTGTTAAAGTTCATAAATTATAAAAATTGTATATTGCTTTTATTTTCTTGATAATAGTTTATCATTGGTTTACTTTTGCTAATCTCTTCTCATATATTTTTACTTTCAATAATCCAACCTATTTATGAGGATTATCATGCATTGTGAATTAATACTTGTATCAATAATAAATTTCAATAATTCATGAACAACGCATGTTATTATCCCTTAATAACATGTTAAATACTTCTCAATAATGATTATCACATGATAATAAGAACATGCAAGTACTTTGGAGAATTAGATTCATAAGTCCAATTCTCAAAATCCATACAATTCTACAAAATCTTGATAAATGAAGAAGATACATTGCTTTTCTTATGCTAGATGATCGTGAAATCTTGATTGCATGTTGAAATCACTCATTAGCCTTGTCAATTCGCCATAAATATGTTCATATAAGGCAGAGAAAGGTTCAGAGAGAGTTTAGATGTATTTTTTATCAATAAGGGGATAAAATGTTGTATAAATTCTGGAAATTCCATGCATCAATGCATTGCATCGACGATCGGAATGTGCACATTCTTTTCTTTTTGTGATGTGTGTTTATTCTTTTACACATCACATTTTCATCAACGTCTAGTCGTTCAACATGATGTGTCTCTTTTGTCTTAGTCACACGTTGCATTCCATTCTCTTCGCGATGTGTGCTTTTCCTTTTACACATTGTGTAAATTTACCTAAATTGCCCCTAAGTTCTCATGCCTTTGGAAAAAAATCTACATTTAGCTCTATGTTTTCCTGATTTTCTCCTATCTTATAATCTCGATAAATTCTTCATAACAAATCCAAATTTTGTAAACTTTATATCCCTAGAAATGAATAAAATTTACAACTTTGTCCTACTGACTTTTGTTTGAATATGTTTAGATTTCCCGCTATTATCCTTCAAACATTAGCGTTTATCCATTTTGTCAGTTTTAGACCATTTTCAAACCATCATATATTCTTCATTACAACTCCAATTGACTTCAATATTTTTCTTAAGTTGTTATTACTTTAAATACAACAATTTCTATGACGCTGGAGTTCTCTCAATTGATAATTAACTTCAAAGATAGCCCTAAATTCGCATCACTTTTCTACCATATTTTTATCTTAACTTTGAGAGTTTGTGTCTTGCTCATACTTTATCCTTAAGGGTTGATTCTTTTTACAATATATATATTACTTTATGTCTAGTTTCTATTCTCACTTTTACTTGACCTGTCACACTTACTTCTAACTGGCTTACCAAAGCTTCAAAGTTGCACATTTCATCATTTTATGTGAAATTGAACTTCTACAAGTTTTCCACATATATGCCTCTGGTCCCATCCAATGACTTTTATAATTATATGCATTCATATAATTACTTGAAATGCTCATACTTACAATTAATTCTTTGATGATCATGTGAAATGACCATTTTTTTTTTTTTTTTTATCATTTTATCCTTATCGTAAATACTTAAAATTTCAACCTATTCGCTTAATTCCTAATTATAAACATCCATACTTTTGGGTGTCACATGGGGGACAGAAATAAATGATGCTTATTAATTTCTTAGTGAATAGTCCTCGTTGAAGTATGTATATTAAGTCGATGAACGCTTTTAGTTATTATCATATAAGTAACCAACTTACTTAGTTGTTTTGGTAATTGTTACCAAATGTGACAAACACATTTTGTTACTTTTTTAATTATCACATATAGGACAACCAGTTCACATAGTTTAATTGATTCATCCTAAAAGTTGGGTCGGATGATGTAATTCAGATTGTGAAGGATAGTTCGAGTATTAATGCTAGAGCCATTAAGTTTACCGTTAAAATTCAACTTTTAATATATTACTTAAAGATTCATTATTTACTAACATTTATTATTTCGGTGACATACCAACTTGTGGAAACAAAGAAATTACACATTTATTTGACTCCTGATGCGACTCGTTGCATTGACTTTTTGATGATTGAATAATTCTTAAAAGAATGCTTGAAAGACAAGTCACAGTGACACTTATATTTGACCCTGTGATGGGAGCCTACTAGGTTGAGGTGCGGAATTCCACACCAAAGGTCCAGCGTGTAAACCTTGGTACGCCTAAAATACCGTATTACTTCGCGATTGACCTTCTACATGGGCTTTAGGCAGGTTGATGTGTGCTACTCAGATAGTGCGATTCACCATTTTTTACATTTAAAATTGTGTTTTGCTATTGAGCATCAGAGAATTCATAAAGGAAAAAAGGATGGACAGGCCCGTGAAGACCTTATTTGTCACGAGTTTTATAATGTTAAATTGCTTCAAAACTATGTAAAGGAATTCAAGGAACCATTTTCACTTTTAAAGTTTGACCAAAAGCAAGTTTTCAAAGGAGCCCGATTGTAGGAAAACGGTCAATACCACATTGTTGCACTTTTTTGGAAAAATATAGATATTTCTATGAGAATGCATTTGCCGTAATTAAGAGTGTTTTGTTTGGTTGATGGAGAGACAAAGCCTCCTATGGGTTACATATATGAAGCTATGTATATGTCAAAAGAGTTAATTGCATCGACTTTCAAGAATAAATCAAATTTATATGAAGACATATTCCTAATCATTGATACGAGATGAATTTCCAGTTACATCGACCTTTGCATGTGGTCGTGGCCAAACATTTCTTGAATCCATCTTTGTATTATATCAATTTGAACGTAGAAAATGAGGTCTATATGATAAACAGGTTGATGTCACGCATTCATAAGTTGGCCTTGAATGAAGAAAGGATATGACAATTCATAGCATGCTTCCTATATTGAGGTGCAAGAGGTCTTTTTGGGAAAGTTGGGTCGGATGATGTAATTCAGATTTTGAAGGATAGTTCGAGTATTAATATTAGAGCCATTAAGTTTACTTTTAAAATTAAACTTTTAATATATTACTTAAAAGATTCATTATTTACTAACATTTATTATTTTGGTGACATACCAACTTGTTGAATTAAAGCATCTACACATTTATTTGACTTCTGATGCGACTCATTGTATCAATTTTATTATGATTAAGAATTCTTAAAAGAATGCTTGAAAGGCGGTCACAGTGAACACTTACATTTGCCCTCGCGATGGGATCCTACTAGGTTGAGGTGCGAAATTCCACACCAGAGGTCCAAGGTTTAAATGTTGGTATGCCTAAAATATCGCTAGTGTTCCATGATTGACCTCTCACGTGGGCTTTGGTGCGGATTGACCTGTGCTGCTCAGATAGTGCGGTTCACCATTTTTTACATTTATAATTGTGTTTTGCTATTGAGCATGATGAGAAAGTTCATAAAGGAAAAAGGATGGACAGGCTGTGAAGACCCTATTTGTCATGAGTTTTATAATGTTAAATTGCTTCAGAATTAAATAAAGGAATTTAAGGAAACATTTTCACTTCTGAAGTTTCACCAAAAGCAAGTTTTCAAAGGAGGCCGGTTGTATGAAAACAGCCAATACCATATTGTTACACATTTTTGAAAAATATAGATATTGCTATGAGAAAGCATTTGTCATGATTAAGAGTGTTTCGTTTGGTTGAGGGACAGACAAAGTCTCCTATGGGGTTACATATATGTAGTTATGTATATGTCAAAAGAGTTAATTGCCTCAACTTTCAAGAATAAATCGAATTCATATGAAGACATCTTCCTAATCATTAATACAAGATGGATTTCCAGTTACATCGACCTTTGCATGCGGTTGTGGCCGAATATTTCTTGAATCCATCTTTGTATTATAGCACTTTGAACGTAGAAAATGAGGTCTATATGATAAATAGGTTGATGTCATGCATTCATAAATTTTCCTTGAACGAAGAAAAGGATATGGCAATTCATATCGTGCTTCCTATATGGAGGTGCAAGGTCTTTTTTTGGAACCTGATCGCAAAGCAAATGGGATGACAGCTTGCAGTAGGAGCATAAGTATATACTTTATATATTTATAACTCTAAGAAAGTTAGTCTTACATGTACTTGCCGGGTAGTGAACGTAATTCAAAAGTATTTGAATATGTAAGTAACTCATTATTTTTAATTTTTAATATATATTATTGAAACATATTCTAATTTATAATGGGTTAATAGCTATTATATTTTTGACAAAATTACAGTTTTGGTCCCTGAAGTTTGCCAAATATTTCACTTTAGGACTAACTATAAAAAAATCACTGTTTTGGTCACTAAGGTTTGTGAAACGCTACAAATTGGTCCCTGGATCAGTTAAAATGACTAAGTTGCCCTTTTTAATTTAGTTTTCCTTTTTCTTTAATTAATTAGTTTATTCATAATAATAAAAAAAGAAAATACCCCCACCCCACCCTACCCCCACCCTGTAACCCCCCTCCCTCTCTCTCTCTCTCTCTTTCTCTCTCTCTCTCTCTCGTTCTTCATCGCCACTAGAATACCTGCAATCAAAATTCAATAACCAAGATGAACAATGAAAGAATTAAAAAGGGTTTGAATTTCACTGTGATCTATGAACGTATGATTTACTTCTTTAAACCGTTCTTCAGATGACGCATGAACAGCGTTGTGAGAAGTCCGATCAGGAGCACGAGGATAACGACACCATTAATGAAAGAAAACCAATAGATTTTTCATTGTGTTGGTAACAATGAAGCTTTAGAATACTTGTTCATCCGGTTTTTGTAATCGATTGACGTCGAATTCCATGAAATTGAGTAAGTAAACTTGATGTCGATCTCGGTTTTATCAGTGATATCAACGGAATAATTTGGACCGCTAAACGCGCGAATTTCTATGACCTGATCGTCATTGTAAAGAGCGTCAAATTGTACGTGTTTGAACACGTAATATTTGGGCCCGTTTTTGGTACCGCCGGTTATCCAGCTCTCGTCTTCTGTTTTTGCGGTGAATCACCATAATGGAAGGTGGTCGTAATACATCTGGAAGTAAAATTCGTTACTGATGGAAAATCATAATATTGATACGTTTCACTGCAAGAGACATTAAGAAACAATCTTTATAGAAATTGGTTGAAAAATCAATCATAATCGGATACAATTACGCTTGCATGATCTTGGTTTTCTTACAAATTATGGTTTAATACTCTTAATATAAAGTGTTGTTATCAAATTTTATACAGAAAGCATATAAACAGTGTAAATGGTAAAGTTCCCAAACAACTCATCTGAAACTTAAAAATAAAAGTTGAAGTCCCTTCTTTTCTGGCAATGATGATGATGATGAGTCTTTCGTCGTCTTTGAGAGATGAAAACTGAGTATGAACAACGAATCACACGATGCTGGATGTGATTGGATCGACTCCTAAGAGGGACTGAAGAGAGAGAGAGAGAGAGATATAGAGAGAGAGAGAAGGGGTTACAGGGTGGGGGTAGGGTAGGGTGGGGGTATTTTTTTATGAATAAAGTAATTGATTAATTCAAAGAAAAAGGAAAACTAAATTAAAAAGGGCAACTTAGTCATTTTAACTGACCCAGTGACCAATTTGTAGCGTTTCAAAAACCTTAATGACCAAAACCGTGATTTTTTATAGTTAGTCCTAAAGTGAAATATTTGCCAAACTTCAGGGACCAAAACTGTAATTTTTTCTATAATTTAATTATGCATCTCCATTCTAAGAAAAAATGATTGGAGAGGCGAAAATTGAGGAGGTACAATTGGCGTGATCATCTTGGACGATACAAATGTTCAAGATCCCAATGAGTGGTTGATGAGAGTCTTAAAAAGAGAATGAAGATGTTTTGGTGTTCGAGGGTGAAATTTGATATGGGGTCATTTATGTGAGTGCTAGAGGGGTGATTGAGACGACTTACTCAACAAGAAGAACATGAGGATCTATGATTCGACTTATAATAGTTTAAGTTAATGAATATATTTTGCTTTCTAATAGTCGATAAACATGAAATAGGGGATGCCATTTCATCACTATTGCTACTCATCATATATAGGTAGTTAATGAATATATTTTGCTCTGGTGTAGGATTTACATTCTTTTTTATTTTTGGTGGTTGGACTTTTACTATAAAACTCAATATACCATCTTTCATTTGTTTTTTTACAAAATTAATTTTGATGACTTAAATGGGTTTAGAGGTTAGATCTTAAGAAGGCTCATCAAACATGATACCAACCCAAGTAAAAACTTATAAGGTTGAAGAAAGAGACTTGAAGTGAAAGGCAAAGAGTGTGGTTTATGAATATGTAATTGATGACAGCTTGGTTTCTTGGCCCTATCTTCCCTAATTATAACTGATTGATGCTTGTTGAACCCCACAAGCGAACATATCCCATCAGTGCCCCTACCTTTCCCTTTTATTCATGTATATATCAATTTTATATCCTCTTAATTGGGTGTTTGGATTTTCATTTCATAATTTAAATAATAATAGTTGATTTTGTAGTGTTTGGATGAATAGATTATGTTATTGATTAGCTCAAAATTTATGGTTCACATAACCTGTTCCATATTAGCTAGAACAGAACTGATTATCAAAAGATAAAATAAATTCGCCTATTTACACTTCCATTGAGAGACTTTTCCTCTCGTTCTGCAACATGCCTCTATTTATTCCCCACAAGAAACTCTTTGTTGATCATTTTATTGATCTATGTCTTAAGATTCATAATCCGCCTAGCACTATATGTCCGTAAAAGTTTTGATCCAATATTATTTTTTTATATCATTAATATTAACTTATAGTAAATAAATATTAATTGAAGAACATTATATATATATATATATATATATATATATATATATATATATATATATATATATATATATATATATATATATATATATATATATATATATATACTTAAAAATGATTTTCTGATCCTTTGAAGTAAATTAATTTATTTCTATGTTTACCCTATCTTCCTTCTTTATGTTATGTTGCTACTTGTAATCACAGAATTCTCAAAGTCTAACCATTTTGTCCTTTGACTCGCTTAAGCAAGTCAAAGTGCCTGTTTAGTATACTTTATAGTAAAAAGATGGAAAACCAGGAGGAAACATATAAATGTGAAAGAGTGATTCACTTTTTAACCATACGTTGCCTTTTATTTACAAGAATAAGCGGTATGGATGCCTACAAAATCATCGACATCGGCTGCCACGTAGGATACCTAGGAAAATGAGTTTGTATGCCTACAATTTGGGGTGGATGCCTACGAAATGGTTTTTTGTTTTTTTAAATGTGACATTTAAATTTAAAATAGAGAAAATTAAAACTAAAACATTACATTAAAATAGAGAAAATTAAAACTAAAACATTACATTAAAATAGAGGAAATAACCTAAAAATTACATTAAAATAGAGGAAATAACCTAAAAAATTAGAAAACATAAAACTTATAAATTGTATATTTCTTTAATCTTGCGTTTGACTTCCATGGCCGCGTCGTGCATGTCACTATCTCGTTCCTTCGAGTATTGAAGATGTTCTTCTATAGTAGTACGCAAACCCAAGAAGTTTGTCCTAATTTGTTGAATTGCGGAGGTGAATTGTGGAGATGGTGTTTGGACTTGGATATTCACTTGGTTGTATATCGGAAATTGGTTGGATATCGGAAATGAATTTTGAGGGTGGAATTGTGGTCGGGTGGTTGTGTGGAATTGAGGTTTAGATTGTTTGAATTTTGAGACATTTTGAGTAAAAAATAAGAATGAATTATAGAGAAATTGATAGTGAATTTGTGTGTCTAAATGCTACACCATTGTGGTATTTATAGAGAGATTGGTACACAATAAAATATTGAAAACAAAAGAAAAAAAATACTCTAACGGCTAGAAATGTAAAATCCATCTACGTATTGGTGCCGATGGGGAAGTATGTCGGCATCACGGGGTGGTGATGCCGGCGGCATGCTACTGCCATGTCAATGTCGATGACGAAAAACACACCCATACCGTGTAGTCTAAGTAAATGTTTAAACAACTTGATTTTTCAAAAGTAAATAATTCTTAATTAAAAATAATAAGTATGATGGTTTTTGATTTCATATTTTCATGGTCTATCAGAACCGACTTGTTAGGCTATGGGGTGTGGGGACAACCCCAATACATCCAAGACCACCGCCACATCAGTATCACATCACGAGGACATCTACAGGACACACCCAAGAAAATACTCGACAGTCCTAGGTCTCCTTTTAATTTACACGTCATATTTTTTGGTAATTAAAAAAAAGATTTGTTTTTTTTTGGTTGGCGAACATCCACCTTCAATGTTTAAATCAACGTTCTAAGCCGTTCCATGGGAGACGCCGGAGAACGCCAAGACGAGGGATGCACTTAGGGGCAGTGTTCACCTGCGTTCCCAGTGCTGACTAGGCGGGACACATCCCGCATCCAAAGTCACACCCCATAGAGTGAATGGGAGTTTGTGCAATAATGATTTGTACTGTACAACGTAGTTGGTATGAATCTGAATTTCGTGATTGATTGTATGGTATATATAGTTCCTTATTGTTCTTTAGATTTCGATGGGAACTCAGTTCTTGGTCTTACGATGTCAACGGTTACAAAATAAGGTAGACATTATTAGATGTATTATATTGTTGTATTTCTTATGTATAGGCCAGTTTTATGTTTGTATTGTTTATAGCCCAGTTGTTAGCCCATATGTATAATGTACATGTATTTATTCTCCACATAATGAGAGAGGGTGTTATAGAAAAATACTTTAAATCTAATATGGTCTGGAGCGCTAAATGGTTCGTGTCTATAAGATATATGTGAAGTCTAAGATTATCTCTCCAAAGAAGCTCTTATGTGAAGAGTGAGACTCTAACATATATAGATATTTATAAGAACGTGTCGTACCAATGTAGGATACACAAACACTCCCTTTAAGAGACGGAGGCTCGATGAGGTTAGACAATGACATGTTAGGTCACGGGGTGCGGGACTCCAGCTCTGTTACCATGTAAAATGTGGAGTCCAAGATTGTCTCTGCAAATGAGTCCTTATGGAGAGAAGTGAGACTCCAACATATATAGAAATTTGTAGAACCGTGTCCTACCAATATGGGATACACTAACACTGCCATCGACACCATCTACCTCTCGATCCTCCACTGTTGTCGGCTGCTTCTCATCGGCGCTGTCTTTCTGCCGCTTCCTCCTTGAGCGATCTTCTTTTCTGATTGGTCTTCTATTCCCTCTTATCTCACACGATGACGGGCAGCAAGAACGTTCATCCTGTTAGGAATCGGACAGGGTACACGCAGCGGAAACACTATCACACACACACGAAATGTGACAATTGTAAATTTTGGTCAACAAAAGTCAACTGTAGTCGAACGAAGCGTGCGTTAATCTATATGTTGAAAAGTTATTTTCCATAACTTTTGCGATAAATCATTAATATTATAGTATTACGTATGCTAAATCAAACAATTATCGATTAAAAGTCAAAAATACGAACAGCAAACTACTGTAGCGTAAAAATTCGATAATCGTACAATTATTATTCTGAGAATAATAATATTCATAAAACGATCTACTCGTAAATACGAAACTGTGGATATATAGAACGTCGAAAATGGAGTTCGTATGTGAAAGTTACAACCATTAAATCGCTGTGTACGAATAAATGTACACAGGGTTTGGACTCACAATACAAAAATTTGGTGCCTTAAACATCAAATATGAAATAACAATTCATATGATAAGTAACGTAATAATATATAGTATTTAATTTCAAAGCTAAATGCAATTTCCGGTAAAACGTCAAAAATCGCGAAATCGGAAGAATACTGCGCTTAAACGCGTATTTCGACATCCAACGAGTTATAATTCAATCAAAATAAATGTTTGACAATGTTTTTATACAAAATAATTATTTAGAATTTCGTTTCGTCAAAAACGCATAAAAATTCACTAAAACGGCTTACGATTTTATAAAAATCACACATTTTATACAAGTATGATGCTATTTATTTAAAAACCACACCCCCCCCCCCCCCCATACCCCCTACCCATCGGCTGGTAAGACATGTTCCCAACACCCCTCACATCTCAAGGTCAACCCCTAAAGGCTAGGCTATGAAGTAAAGCAAGAGCTAAATTCATTTAATAAGAAAAAGGGAACTAATAAACTAACACATGTTTTAGTTACATCTCATTTGAAAACTAACCAACACACACTCTCTCAACATCTCCCTCTCTCTTTGCTCTCGGCTCAAGCCCTCCACCACCACCTTCAACCCGCCACCACCTCAAACCACCACAAACCACCATCATTTCAAGTGTAAATCACTCCTCTTTGGTAAGATAGTTCCTTTTAGTTATTTTAAACACTACTATACAAGTTTTATTCCAATTACACACACTAACATCAATGTAAAACTATTGGGTAATAGTTTTGTCCAAGGGTCCTCCGAGCTCCAAAGCTTGGATCTTCAATCTTACCACCGATCTTCCAAGAAATACTTAGTTTTTAAGCCAAGCACGCTACAAGGGTGAGTTCATACCCCTCATTTTCATCTTTTCTAACCTTTTTGGGGGAGAATACAAGTTTAATTACTATAAATGTTGTTTTATTCAAGTTTATATATGTTTAAATGCTATAATTGATGTTTTACACAAATTTATAAAACTAGTTGTTGTGTAAAAACGTTTTTGACATGAAATATGATTAGATCTATGTATTGTAAACATAATGATATATTAGTTTGTGTAAAAGTTTCCAAACTATAAATAAAGTGTGTAAAAATGTTAGATCTTGGATAAAATGTTATAAAAACAAAAACTAGAAAATGTGTAAAGATGATCTTGACATGAAATATGGATAGATCCATGTTTTATAAACACTATGACATATTAAGTTGTGTAAAAGTTACAAAACTATAAATAAAGTGTACAAAAATACTAGATCTTGGATAAAAACGTTATAAAAACAAAGACTAGTAAAAACTACGTTTTTATAGACGAAAGCACTATTTTCTAGCAAAAATGGTTATAACCAAGTTATTACACCATTTTTGTGAGAAATATCTTAAAAGATGATATTTATAATCATTTGAATAAGTTACTTCATTATTATTCACACAAAAATATGAATATTACGACGGAATACTAAAAATGGACTATTATTGGAATAGTTTATGAACACAAGATTATTATGACGTTTGAACATGACAAAAATAATTATATAAAATTATATAATTATTAAACACTACTATATTATCATGGGAAAAATGATAATGGATGATTACAAGAGTTTCTATATACAAATTTTACGTAAACAAGTTGATTGGAATACATACATTTTTGTGGATGAATCTTCACAGTACTTTTATAAGTACCTACTATAAGTCCTGAATTTTATAACCAGAGTCTCGGTAAGAGAGCGCGATATTTGAGTATAAATCTATACGGGGCTTGACAACCCCGCACCTGAGCTGCTAGCTACAGCTAGACCGGCAGGTCTGAGGTGTCCAAATGTCTAACATTCCGACGCCTGAAGAACGTCGTAGCAGGCCAACTAGTCACAGTATGGTTATAGGGTATCTCACATGGGAAAATAACCAACTTATTATTTTTATAAATTGTTTACGTGGAAAAATACATTTCTAAGGAATTTCACACTACAGTTTACATATTACATTTTAGTCTTTGGGATTTAAAGACTTAGACATTTTATGAGAAAATATTGGATTTTCTTGGTTTTCAACACTATTGCTTACAAACAAAGGACATTTCTTACGCAAAATCTTATGAACTCACCAACTTAATTGTTGACACTTTTTCAACTACTTGTATTCTCAGGAAACTGATAAGCTAAATAAAGCGCTACCAGAATGGACGTTACGACGTCGTTTTTGCCTATTTTTTATATCATTATAATTGTATTTGAAACATGCAACTTTTAAACGATTTAACATTTGCAATTACTTAATGATGGTTGTTTTGCTTGGATTCACTATTATTCAACTTTGTTATGATATTGTTCATGAAGTCATCCACCCTCGAACGTTTCCGCCATTACGGTTTGGGGGTGTGACACGAAAGTAGAAAATAAAGCAATAACGAACACAAGGATTTTACGTGGTTCGGATTCGGTGTAAATCCTACATCCACGGGCTACAACTAGGTTTTATATTTATCAGAGAATATATGGAAATTACAAGATGTATTTCTCTCTGTGTTGTACATCTCTCCGTCTTTCATACCACTCCTATTTATAATAGGAAGTTGCCATAAATTAATGAGAAAAACAAAACCTACTTAACTTGCCAGCAATAAATGTTTGGAGCACTAGTCTTGCTTTAGCATAAAAGCAACAAGGACCACTAACCCACTAGCCTTCAAGTCAACACCTAACCCAACAATCTCCCACTTGGAGACTTGAACAACTCTGCCATTAATCTTCAAACATGAAAATTCTTCCAAGCTTCCAGATCCCAAGAATAAGCTAAAACCCAGTCAAATTCCGTAGTTGCAGCCGCCCCTCATCTTCAAGTACTAGAAGGGCCAGTTGAAGCTCCCACTAGCTCCAACTCAGCCGTGGCTAATCCCACCACCGACTCATCCTCTGTCTCAACCGGTTTGGACACTCCACCAGCTCCAGAGATACACCGAGGACCACTAACACTCTCCAAACTTTGCAAACTTCCAACAGGAGAGAATTTTCCAGTCTTAGTCTTTAAAACCCAACGGCTCTTTGTAACTGTACCAGAAACACACCCCGTGCTCCCACTGTCACAAAATTCCCTGAATGGTTTAGACTTTCCGACTCGTTCATCTAACATCCCCTTGGCTCCAGAATTCATGTTTGCAAAATGAACTCTCTTAGCACTAGATTTAGCGAACCAGATTTTGTCATGCTTAACGGGGATAGTCATACTTCCCTCAGCAGGTATCTCAACCATATATAATGACCCACGCTTGATACCTTGAGCAATCACCGAATTACCATTGACCACCACCAAACCTTACTTCCAGTCCTTGTTTATCCAACTGACCAACAGAAATCAATTTCTTCTTCAGCTCCGGAATCACCCTGACATTCCTCAGGTTCCATGTAGTTCCCAATGAAGTAACCAGATCAATATCTCCTATGCCCGTTACTTGAAGCATCTCGTCATTTGCTAACCGTACCTTCCCAAAATCTCCTTCTTTTAGATTCACCATCGTTTCTCCGTTGTCCTTGGCATGAAACGAAGCCCCTGAATCCATGACCCAAGAGTCTACATAGTTTTCCATACTGAGTATCAATGCATCTTCCTGATAAACATTCTCAGGACCAACACTGTTTAATTCTTTCTTTGGACATTGACTCTTAACATGTCCCACCTCTTGGCAGTTCCAGCACTTCACATTCTTCCAAGTTCTAGACGAACTTCTTCCCCGACTCCCACTGCTCCCACCGTTTCTGCCATTCCCTCTACCTCTTCCGATATTTAATAACTCAGAAGAAGATGAGCCACCTTGATTCTTACGTCTGGTATCCTCGCCTAGAACCAAATCTCGAACCCCTTCAAACATCATACCACTGGTCCCCACGGAACTCGTAACAGCAGTAACTGTTCCTGACCAGCTATCAGGTAGTGAAGCTAGTAGCAGTGAAACTTGAGTCTCATTATCAAATTTAATTCCCACAAATGATAATCTGGACAGAATTGAATTTAGATTGTTAATGTGAACCGTAATTGAGCTGTCTTCATTCATCCTTGTCGTGAACAACTCCCTCATCAAGAACACCTTGTTAGCCGCCGACGGTTTCTCATACATGTTCGTCAGAGCATCCATCATACCACGCGCCATGGTTTCCTTCATGATGTTGAAAGCAACGCTCCTTTCCAACGACAACGTAATAACCGCCTTAGCTTTCTTGTCCTTTGAGCTCCACGCATCTTCGGCAGCTTTTTCCATTTTCTCCGGTTTGTCTCCAAGTACCACGTCCAAATCTTTCTGACATAGCAATGCTTCTAATTGCATTTTCCACCAGCTAAAGTCAGAACCGTTGAACTTCTCGATTACAACCTTGTCTTCAGCCATTACGACAAACAAGAAACAAATTGAGACAACGAAAACAGACACAACAATGGCACGGACCTGACCGGTTCGTTCAGTGTACTCGTGTGTAACAGAACATTACCCTTCAAAGTACTAAGACACCTTTAATACGATTAATAAAAATTAGTTTCTGATGTGGAAGATCAGACAAAACTGCAACCACAGAGCATACTCTAATTTCTAAAACCGAGACCTCCTCCAAAACCCAAAGCTCTGATACCAGTTGTTAGGAATCGGACAGGGTACACGCAGCGGAAACACTATCACACACACGAAAGTAGAAAATAAAGCAATAACGAACACAAGGATTTTACGTGGTTCGGATTCGGTGTAAATCCTACATCCACGGGCTACAACTAGGTTTTATATTTATCAGAAAATATATGGAAATTACAATATGTATTTCTCTCTGTGTTATACATCTCTCCGTCTTTCATACCACTCCTATTTATAATAGGAAGTTGCCATAAATTAATGAGAAAAGCAAAACCCACTTTACTTGCCAGCAAGAAATGTTTGGAGCACTAGTCTTGCTTTTTTACTTTCCAGCATAAAAGCAACAAGGACCACTAACCCACTAGCCTTCAAGTCAACACCTAACCCAACACATCCCACAGGTTCGTCCAACATGAAACCCTATGCAATAACAAATAGCAAAGCCTTTGTACCGCTCACCCTTGACTTGAATCAACTCAATTACAATTCATTGAGAGAATTGTTTCAAACACATTGTACCGGGTATGGGGTTGTCGGCCACATAAATGGCAAATCTACACCAACTGGACCTGAGGATAACGAATGCCATATACTAGATTCAATTGTCAAAATGTGGATTTATGGCACCTTAACCCAATAACTTATCAACATGGCTATGAAACCCAAACTGCTACTCGCAATCTGTGCTTGGCAATTAAGGAATCGTTGAGGGATAACAAAGATGCTTGAGCAATTGAACTAGACTATAAATTTCGCACAATGACACTTGGTGATCGCTACATTATTGAGTTTTGTGAAAAGACGAAAGTTACAACAGATTTGTTGGCCAATACATGGTCTCCAATTCCGGAAAAGACGTTGGTGACATACCTCATCAAAAAAGCTGCCATCAAAGTTTTGAGCATATCTCCACGCTTATCCACCATCCCAACCATTACCAACCTTTCTTCAAGTCAGGTTGACGCTTCTAGTTGAGGAAAACATGTTTGCTCGGCTTCCTCCACCTCAAGCCACCCTCTCTGATCATGCTTTAACTCCGATAGTGCTTTATTCGAGTTCCAATTCAGCCCCACAATACATGAAGAACAACTCTAGAAGCAATGACAGCCGAAACAACAACCGTGGTGGTTATGGTGATAACCGCCGACAAACTTTGAGGATGTATTAGATGTATTATATCGTTGTATTTCTTATGTATAGCCAGTTTTGTGTCTGTATTGTTTATAGCTCAATTGTTAGCCTATATGTATTATGTACATGTATTTATTTTCCAATTAATGAGAGAGGACGTTACAAGAAAAAACTCTAAACCTAACATACATGTATGTGTCATAATCTTGTACATGTTTCTAGTTCTCATCTATTTTTTGACTTTAATGTTTTATCTTACATTCATGCAAACAATATAGAATTTAGGACTAAATGCAAGAATATCAATGTACTTCTGTTTATTTATCACGCATCCTATTTTTTTTATTATAATATTTTAATTTCAGTTTTTTTGTTATTAAGGCATTATAAATTAAAAAATATTCTACCCCATTGCAACATTGTACTTTTTAATATTCTATTAGGACATTCTAATCGACCTAATTATAACGGTGATAATACTTTATATTTAGATGACCATTTCTATAGTTTGGTATATTCTTCAAACTACAATATTGTAATACGAAAAAATGAACGTAGGATGCTATAGTAAAAAATTAAAAAATAGTATGTGGTCATTTTTTTCATTTGACCCTATAATTTAACAAAATAAAAAAAAATACAAGTTTTAGAAAATGTTATATATGTAAAGCAAATATGACGTGTAGCTAATCAAAAGGTTTAAAATGCAAATTCATACATATATGCCACATGCTTGTAGGTCTCCTTAAAAAAACATCTACATCCTTTGTGAGAGGTAGGATTGTCCACGTCTAACTTCTACAATATTAACCCAAGATGTTATGGAAACAATAAACTCTTTGTATCTTGAATCCAAAATTTCTCTACTTTTTGCGGTATTTAGATTTCTAACCACAACTATCCTTGATAGTCACCACACAAATCTCTATGTTTGGTTTTCTTATTCATTGTCTCATTTCTACATCTATTACACAACATTGTATATCTTTGACGTGTAATTCGATTTTTACCCGACAAGTAAATTTAACTAACGATACGAGTGTTTTATTGAATTCACGAATTAAATAAATATAAAAATATACTCGAGTAAGCTTAGACCTTGTACCTAAAAGTTTCTAGGATGATTGTAAATGTAAAGTACATATTAAGGCAATTTATGACGATTGTTAACAACAAAATCCAAACCAAGTATAGCAAACCTATCCTATAATTTTCACTTTTAGACAAGGTTTCTAAACAAAACACGGTGTAAAGTTATGTAAAATTTTCGTTGCATGATATATTGCTTATCAAAATATTATATCTTTGGAATTGGTCATTGGAAGTGAGTTGTTACTATTTGCTTATTAT
This sequence comes from Cichorium intybus, assembly GCA_023525715.1. NCBI lineage: Eukaryota > Viridiplantae > Streptophyta > Magnoliopsida > Asterales > Asteraceae > Cichorium > Cichorium intybus. The sequence goes on along the minus strand of CM042009.1, from coordinate 113,328,315 downwards.
GTGCATTTTGTTGTATTTTGGTTTTTTACTTTGTTTGATGAGGCAATATTGAAATATGGAACCATGGAATGGAATTAGGGATAAGGTCTCTTGTGGAATAGTGAAAATGGGTTGGCCCCTTTGAGTTGTTGCAAACCAAGTAGTGGTTGAGCCAACTTTCTTGGACATTGACGTTGACTTTACATTGTTTTAGAAGATGATAACTTTTTGAAAATAACAATTAGTCATTAGATTTCATTCCTCCTCCTATTGATAAGTAAAAGTTTTTTTAATCGAGAAAAACTTAGTAAGCATACATGTATGAATATTAAATAGTAATAGCCATCAAAGATATCTAATCCGCCATTAGTAGATTGTTTAAAATCACCATCAACTGTGCTAGATTGTTGGTGAATAACATAAAGATATTCTGTTAGTCATTTGTTTTAGAAAGCATATTGTTAATGAAACTAGTGCAGTGACTAGAGAACGAGTAATTTGTATCCCGAAGATGATATATCATAGACATATTGATATTGGTTTTGCTCCAAAATATTCTCAAAATAGATGCAACATTTTATTATTTTTTATAAGTTTCAATATTAGTTTTTCAACTTTAGAAATAATTACAATTTATTAGATTTTGATCTGTAAGGTTTGTATCATATTTTTATTAAAATATTTTAGATATTTTTATGTACATTTAAACACTTCATTAAACTATTTTGCTATTGTATAAATAGTATAATGTTAAAGTTTTTAGCAATATAAATTTACTTTAAAATAATTAATGATCTTAACAGTAGTTTTTTGTTTAAATTTTTAAAAGAAATCTTCTTGCCTCCTGAAAGAAGTAAAACAATTGGCAAGCATACTTGATCTTATTAAACATTAGCTAGCATTGGGAAATCCTAGGAGGCTTGTCTTGTTAAAAAACCACGACTTTATTAAATGTAAAATTTTAAGATACACATAATGTTTTAATGAAATCCCCTAATGTTGTTTCAGTTAACACATCCGCTAGGTAAATTAATTTGCATACTACAATTTACCCATAATAATATTCTAATCCACAGGGTGTCAAGTCTGTGGTAGTTGCAAATTTATTAATATGACATTATAAAAACTCATTAAATATGCTTACCATGATAAAATTATATTAACAACAAATTAAGTAATCCCAAAATATTACTAGACTCATTTAACCATTCACAACCAAAACCTGATATTTTTATACTCGCCTGTTTTTAAAACACTATATAATTCACAATTCATTCTTGTAAAATTAGACAAATTCAAAACGTAAAATAACAAATTCTAGTAAAAAGATGAACCTTTTGACGACATTTTAGATGTTTTAGGAACACTTCCAAACTTCTTCAATGTGTTGTCTTCAAACATTAACCATCACCCAAAGATTTACAAAAATACTTGAACAAAATCTTACACACAATACAAATAAGCTAAAAACTAATCTAAAAATGGTAATATAAGGGATTTTATTGTCTCCAAGATTGGTAATGACAACTTTACTTCTGCCTGGTATGGTCACTGGCATCTTACCGATCCCTTTCTCAGTTTTTAACTAACTGTTACATTCACTGTACAGGTTTCACTCATGATTCTAAAGTCAAAGACATTGTAATTAACGGTTGTTAGGTTTCCCCTTATTTATCTATGGAGGGATGCCCATACCGCTATCCTTTCTCAACCCCCTCCTACCATATCCACTTCCACTCTTGATAAACTCCTATGGAGGAACTCAGACGGTAAGTTCTACCCCTTCTCTATACATACTATGTGGAACGGTATTCGCCCCTCTGACCGGTCAGCGGACTGGCACCACCTTGTATGGTTCTCATAAAATATCCCTAGACATGTCTTTATCTTATGGATTGCTTTGAAGAACCATCTCAAAAATGAAGATAAAATTAGAACTTGGTATCCCAATTCTAATCTTACTTGTTCCTTCTGTAGTGTTTGCTCTAATTCCCGCCCCACCTATACTTTTAACATTTTCCCCCTCTATGGTTTGACATGAAACTGGGCCGATGATTAATATATCCTACCCTACGGATCATTGGACTGGACTGACATCATCAATCTTCTCAAACCATTTTCCAAGGGTAAGACCATTTAGTCCATTATCCGTAGACTTGTGCTTGTTGGAATGGTCTACCACATTTGGTAGGAAATAAATAATTGGATCTTTAAGAATAAGAGAATATCGTATCGTGATGTGGTTAAAAACATTATTGATAATTTTCGTTGCAGACTATTAACTTTTTCTATGAGGGGTTGTCTAATGTCTTTATAGCCAAAAGGATTTGGTCTCTCCCTTGACTTGGAGTTTCTATCCTTGCTCTTTCTATTCTCCCTCCCCTTTCTCCGTGTGATTCCTTTATATTGTTATATATTTGGTATGTTTTATTGCATGTTTTGTTACAAGTTATTATCCATTGTTAGTAATTTTGGTTTTCTAGAGCATGTTCTGCATCCCCTAGTTGTAAGACCCGTATCCTGATTATAACATATACTTAAAATAAGAGTGTTAGGAATTATATGATTTTTGGTAGTTATAAAGCTAAGAAAAACTTTAGTTACAATTTCATATGAAAATCAGCATTTTGTGTCGTTTTTAGAAAAATCATAATTAATTCTAGAAAAATCGTTTGGACCTCAAACCAGTGCACAAAGTTTACAAATTGAGTCTAGTACAATTACCAAACATAATAGTAAGCTTGAAAATGACATTATCTATGGTAAAAAATGCAATCTTTACTGATTAGTTCGGAATTGACAGATTAGATAGTCTGTTTTCAAAAATTCATAATAAATCATAGAAAAATCGTATAAATACGTAAAATACATCCCTGGAAAGGTATTGAGATAAATTTCTGGAATATAAAATAAAAACGTGAATTTCATGGGTTTAAAGTCGGCTAAACCAGTCTTGAACAGACTGATTCTAGAAGGTATTAATTTCAACAAAGTTATATTATTAAAATCTTTTGTCAAAAGTGTCATGCCATTTTTTATTCAAGAATTCAAGTATAAATACCCCTCAAAACATCTCATAAACCACACAACTAAATCTCAATCCAATATATAGAGGTTTCTAAGCACTAGAGTGTAAGCAAGTGAGCGGAAGGAAGCTCAAAAGCCTAACGAAGGAGTTATAGATCTCGACGACTGGTCATAAGGTAACTACAAACCTTTCTATAGCTTAATTAGGTATTGTAAAATAGTTTTTGTTAAGAAGTAGAATATTTAATAAGTATAACATATGTTATATTATACTCATTTCTAACAATAGTAAACAAAAACCTTAAAATGTCGTTATTATAACAATTCGTAATTTTCGAAAATAATACCGATTGATTTACTTACGAGGACGGTGACTAGGCCGATTACTTGGGATCTGGTTGTTGGATTTTCCGAAAGGCTAAAATGCTGAAAGGATCCTGCCATCCCATCTAATCTTCTACCTGGCCGTTCTTTACTTGATAAATCATGGAGTATCATATTGGAATTATTGAAGGGTTTAATGATACGACTATAATATAGTTAAGGATTAAGAAATGATAGATTTCTTATTATGTTAACAGTTAAAGTTGAAGGAAATACAAAGCCGAGAAAGATAAACGATATAGTCAACTATAATCAGGTGAGTTTTCTCACTATACTATAGGTGATATTGCATGCGTAGGAAGGAATATATGTTAGACTAAGGTGATCTTACCTGTTATGATAATTGTATGAATTATTGCTATGATAATGATTGTTTGTGGACGGAACGGGATAGCCCGCGAGCCAATAGGCGGAACGGGAATAGCCTGCGAGTCATTAGACGGAACGGGGGAAGCTTGCGAGCGATAAGACAGAACGGGAACTGCCCGTGAGTCTTCAGCGGAACAGGGATAGCCCGCGAGTCTCACAGACATATGAATGGTTATGATGTGTTGTATGTTATGTGATGGATCGTATGGTATTTTGAGGAACTCACTAAGCTCCGTGCTTACCCTTTCCCTATATAAACTACTGTTTCAGGTACATCAGGTACAATGGATGGCAAGGCGTGACGTGTATACACTGTGCTGCTTCATTGGAGGACTGTTTTTTTGAATTAATATTCCGCTATATTGTGATTTCGTTAACTTCTGTTAATCCTGGGGTGTTTCCATTAAACTTATAAGTTATGGAATTTTATGAAAATTAATTAAGTGACTTTTCTTATATTGAAGTTTTCGTTTAAAATTTTTTTAAATTTACTCAAAAATTTTGGGATGTTACACTAGTTTAGTTCAGTTATTCATTGGGACTGCCCCAATGTGTTTTTCTTTTTCATAGGTGGGGAGTCTCCATCATGATATTGTATTAATTCATTTTATTAATAAAACTTTTTAGAGGCGCCGCCATCTCTACAAAAAAAAAATTTCTATACATATTATTCTTTTAAATGTCACATTTACATCTTGAATTTCTTTTGTTTCTTATTATTTGTTCTGTTTTCTTTGTTTTGAGGAATATATCTATTTAAAATTTACGATTTTATGTAGATTCTATTTAAAATATAATGGAAATTATTAAATTATATAATAGAAAAGTTGGATTAATATGATTAGACTAAGTATGTTTGAATTTAATCTCAACCGTTTAAAATAATATTTTAAACATTAGTACTGAATTCATGTGTAATATGATTAGACTAAGTATGTTTGATTAATATGATTAGACTAAGTATGTTTGAATTTAATCTCAACCGTTTAAATTATATAAGAGAAAAGTTGGATTAATATGATTAGACTAAGTATGTTTGAATTTAATATCAACCTTTTAAAATAACATTTCAAACATTTGTAATGAATTCATTTGTAATCAATTCCCACTTTTCCCATTTGTCCATAGTATCCTGATATGTTTGGATAATTTACATTTGATGATAGTTTTATAAATCGGGTGTTATTAGGTTTTTGTGAATTCTCATATATTATAGTTATTGATCCCCAATGGTGGTGCGACATTCTTCCGAGGCCAGACTTTATCAATATAATCATAATTCCCGATATAGGTGGCAACAACAGGGTTTGGATTGGTGTCACTGTGGTCTTCATCACCCTAGTTGTAACTCCCCATTTTAAATACATTTTATATTGCTATGGTTTCAATATATTTCATGTCTATAAGACATGAATACCAAAATATGGTTCAACAAAAACATTTGGTTTGTAAGTTTACAATCATGGGCGTTACAAATTCACCAAAACAAACCATAGCAAGCAGAGAAAGGATTAATCCATAGACAAAAGTTGGAGGTTATATAATGTTCCACTCCATCTAATCTTCCCAAAAGCATACTAGCATAGCAATCCTGGCATCTTAAACTTTCGAACATGAACCTGAGATACATGGCATGAAAATAGAAACACGTAAGACGAAAACGTCTCGTAGCTACATGGATTTTAGACTAATAGAAAATCTTGAAACTTAAACATTATTTTCAGTCCAATACTTTTCATACATGATAGATGCATATGCAATGCATGTTTCGCACATAAATACAAGCTAACGGGTTTTACTGTCTGCATCGTAGGGTCTAAAAGACCATGTCATCATTCATAACAATAGTTTACGGTTAATTACTGCATCGTAGGGTTTAAGAAGACCAAATCACTTTTTTGTGATTATTAAACTTACCAAAATAGGAGAACAAATCACCCTATTTTGGCATCGTAGGAGACTTCTACTTCGCGACGGGAGGTACCATCCCAGTAGAGTCTTGTCGTCCCGTTACGAGGACGTGTCCGGACCTTATTCAACTCATATGCAATTCACACTCTATGCATGAAGAAAACATCATTTTTATTTTGAGCAAAACAATCATATAATGGCATGAGATGCATGTTCAATAACATAAACATTACTACTTTAATCTTTCATAGACCTTACATAAAAATCATGTCATATATAACACGGTCTTTTAAAAGAGAAATCATATTATGGCATATAGCGAAGCTTGAAAACATTTTCAAGTATTTGCACAAACATTTGATTCAAAATCAATAGTAATTTTCTTATTATATCCATGTACTCCATGATGGGAAAAATCCTCATGTACTCACATTAGTAGCTAGGTTCGTCTAGCTACGCCACTCCACTAGCTTTTGCCTTATTTGCTTCCGAGCACTCGTTAACCTCTATACCGATAATATAGAGGGTTTGTAATATATTTAAACATTAACATACTACGTATGTTAAATAAGTCCCGTTCCTACAACCCTTATCAAATGAGTTCAAAACTAGCGTTATTCTAAAATATTAAATTTTAGTCCACTAACAAGTTAAACGTTATTTTTTCATGTAATAACCTACCATTTTTTCGATTTTAACTTGTTAGCGAAAAGTCCCATTTTATGGTCAAATTTGACCAAATCCGACAAGTCAACAACTTCATTCCTCATTTTTAGAAAAACTTCAAGTTTATAATTCCAACGTCAAGTTAATGTCTTTTTACCAAATTTTAACATTTCTAACCTTCTTGTGTTAAAAAATCAACATGGTATAACTTGGTTTACCATGTGTTCCCAAAATTTCGATACCAACGACTAAATACACAAATAGTGTATTTTTAGCTTTTGACATAACATAATATTTATACAATCTTCTGATCTTGAAAGTTTTTCAAGCAACAAAGACCAATTCCATTCTAACCTTTTCCAATTCCGATGTCTAATACTAACTTGCATCAAGTTTTAGCAAAAATCCATCCCAAAACATATTATCTCTAACATAAACTCAACCATCAAAGTTATAAATCCAACAATTCTTCATCATTTAAACATTTCTCAAACATGCATCAAAGATTTCAAACCCAAAATTCAAAACCTTCATTCCACATGTGACTTTTGACCCATAACAGTGAAAGAAACGAGAATCTGTGCTCAATTTCAACATGCATGTGAAATTTTCGATTTAGGAACTAGGGTTTGAAAAGATCAATTATCCCTTTTTTCAATTTCTGTCCAAGGGCTCAAAATTTCTGAAATTGAAATGGATCAAGCGTGAAATTGAACAAAGTACAAGTTTTTCTTGGCTCACCCCTAGCTATCGCCAGTAGGAGATGCTTTTTCGCCGGAAAAATTGTACCGACAACGGCATTCTTCGACCTTGGACCTGCTGTCGTCGATGGCTGCTGCAATGGCAACTTTTTGCTTGCTTTCCCTTGCTCGAATCTGCTCCCTGACTCGCTCTCTTGCTTCCTCGATCGTGATTTCGCATGCAAGTGTGTGTGCGTGTATGTTTTTCCCGCTTACGATCTTCGTTTATCCCCTTTTCTTTCTGATTTATGACTTTGCGTGTTTTGGGAAGAGAGCTTAGTCCACAGGAGGTGAAATACCGGTTGCTGGGTTTTTAATTTTCAAATTACGAAAATACCCCCTCTTTCCCAGCCTTATAGAAAATTTCGAGTCTTTTCCTTTATTTTTCCTAAACTTTTCATGGGCATAACTCCTTCATACGATGTCTAAAGTTTGCAAACGTTATACCTTTAAGAGGGTAGGAATGAACTTTACAACTTTACCCTAATGACTTAAGTCTGAATCTTAATAGATTTTCTGTTATCAACCCTTGAAAATGACCCCTTGATCATTTTTGGCACTTTTTGGCCATTTTCATACCTTCATAACTTCTTCGTTACAACTCCAAATGGCATGAATCTTTTTCTATATTTATTTATCTCAAATATTTCAAAAGTAACCTTGAGTACTTATTCCCAATTCCTTTTGGATTTTGAGATATGAATTTTTAAAGAAAAATCCTTATAATTTCCTTATTTTATGCGATTTTTTTTTCTGCTCGGGTTTCAAGGGTTACTTCTAACTAACCAGAGTTACTTTCTTATTTCTATGCACATATAAAACATTATATTCATCAAGAGACTAAATTTCCATCATAACGCTTCATCTATTTAACTTGTCATTAGAGTTTTACATTTTACTTAATTAAGTTTACAAAAATCAAGAAAGTTTCTCGCTGGCACACTAGTAACGACTATTTGGCAATATAGGAATGATAGTATATTCAAAAACAAGACCAGAACCCTAATAGGGTTGGTGTGTGATATTAAGTGTGCTTCTTATAGCTGGATAGAAATTAGAGCTCGGAACGGGAACGAGCAGCAGGTTGACTGGCCCCTTTGGTGTATTGATCCCAAAATCGTCTGTATGAATTTCTAGTAATTGTTTTGCTAGCTTCTTGCTAGCTTGAATGAGATTTCAGTATGTTCATGTTAAAAAATTTGGTCCCTAGTGCTGGGAGGACACTGCAATAATACAACAATAGGCAAAACATCTGTAAAAAGTCATTGCTATTTTTAACCAAATAATGAGACATTTTTTGATGTTCGAATCCAAATACGTTACTAACTGAAGCCTATTCATTCCAAACATATATGAATGTTTATGTAACTCTTGGTTTGATAACAAATTGGTGGAAGTGTGTAAGAGACTAATATTTCATGTGAATTGTTATTAATCAAATAGGTGGATGTTCATCCCTAATATTTTTTTGGAAGAAGTGGTAGATGTTTAAGGAATACTTTTATGTATATAACTTAATTTTGTTATTAAATAAATATTATGAGTTCATTAAATTTAATAATATATGTTAGTTATATGTAACTGATGTGTTATTTGGTAATATACTATGTATTATGGGCATCTTAATTATAACATAACCCTTAATTTATACAAAATGAATGTACATATATTAGAAATAACTCATGAAAAGCATTATATTGATTGAAATGAATATGTACATATTATAAGTCGAAGTAAATGTGTACATGCTACAACAGGTGTCCTATGAGAATGTGTTGGTTAGATAACAATTTCTTCAAAGTTATAGAAATGAATAATTACTTCTTAAACGAAACCAACTATTGTGAAAGATTAGTCTATGAACAACTTTGATATGAGTTGCCATGAAACCAAGAAGTATATAACCTTTTATAGGGCTCTTATTATCTCATATACCATGCCCACATCTCAAATTAACTTCAAGCCACTTTGTGTTATGATGGCAATTTGATGACAGTTTTTGAGTTGTTTTTGGCCTTTTTGACATCTTCCAATTATGGGCTAGTTCATAAGTAAGAATTAACCTATAAGACTATATTCTAAACCCATAAATAATTAAGATAGAGTTTCTCTTCAAGTGAGGCTGGTGTTTAGGTACACATGCTATAGGACATGGGCCCAAATCACCCTTATAATTGTATTCTTTTCCTAATTAAATTCCATGCACAACATAATTACCAGTCCTCAATTAAGAGTCAATATTGAACCGTTTAGTGTTAGTCCAAAAACCTTTATAGTATTTGATGATACATCAAGTACTCATATGTTATGTTTCTATGTTTTCTTCTATGAAGATATAAACTAAAACCTAAAAGCCAACAATAATTTCTAAAGTATAAATAAAAGAACCAACCTTTGATTCTTGGTCCAGAAGCTAGCAGCACAAGTGTCCTGCCTCAGATGGAGTCACACCCAAGCAATGGAGGAGAGAAGACAGCAGAGTAACTTCAGAGAGATAGAGGTGGTGCAGAAAAAGGGAGCCAGGAGGTTCCTTTTATAGCCTCCAAGGGTTACAACTGAAACCCTAGAGGAGCCTCCTTAATGGGCAAGCCTGTTGACCATTTGGACCAAGGCTTCTAAACCCTAATTAGGGTTTTCGCCAACTATGGAGTTCCCTCCATATTGGCGCCAACTTTGGCCCCTGGCTACTGGCTTGCCAGTTATTCAACTATTGAATAAATACAAAGCAGTCCCTGCACTTTTAATTAATTAATTTAATCACTGAATTAAATCCAATTAATTCTAAATTAAATTCTAATTAATTAATATAGTTTCTAATTAATATATTAACACTTAAATATATTAATAAACTATTTATTTATTTCTATTGATTTATTAAATAATTAATAAATCAACCTTTTTCTCTACTGACTTCTACATCAATCCTCTTGCTATGAGGGCAACCCAAATGGACTTTGCTTCAATTAATAAGATAAATATAAATATAAAGTTATGGCTTAGACACCTAATCCAACAGTCTCCCACTTGGATAAGTCTATGACTTTAATTTATCTTCTAATTAATAAACAACCTGCAGCTTCCAAGAAACTGCTGCCGAACTCTGACCAAGTCAGTTCTGTCCATAGATAAGTGATCATATGATCCTTCGTCCAACAAGATATTTTCAGACACGAGACATGGATTGAGATCAATCTCTGTCCGATACTCTGTTTCCCGATTTCCAATTCTGCTTATGACTTTCGGGCTTCTAATTGAACACATCAATTTAGTCCAGGCTGGCCAGCACTTTAGTCAACTTCAAAATCATCGAGCGGCCTACAGATATCTGTTTCCCATTCAGGGTCAAGGAACGAATAAGCTTCGACTCATATGCTTGTGTCTTTTACTTATCAAATCGTACACAACAATGCATTTTATAACATCGAGTTACCGATGCGTTTACGTATTATCAATGCACAACTGACTCGTAAATTTCAACTCATATGTCTCCGTTTTAAGATCATACGATATTATCGTCTCAACATTGCTCGTGATGTAATCCATGAAGCAATCTATTGAGCGCGAGTTTATCCAATACTCAAATCTTTATTTCTAAGTACTCATGAACGTTGTAGCAGTCTTACTGCAATGTCTAACTCCTTAGACAATCTACAAACCAATTCACGACAGTCTTCGTTCATACTTACTCCCGAAAAGGATGAGCGACTGTGGACTTTTGAATAATCAAATTATTCGGGAAGTGAAACATGCAAAATTGAAACATAAAATCTGACTGGTGGCTACTATTGCCTAATTACCAAGTCTCCACGAGGTAATCACCAAGTCGGATTTTACATAAAACTATTATCGGTTTCTAGATTCATTTTAAACTTTTTAATTCATGTTATGTATCTATGTCTACTTGACCTTTCACTCTTTCCATGTATCCAAATGTTATACATTTATACACTTCATCCGATCGGATATCCTTCCGATGATATTTCAATTTTGTCATACTGTCATTCTCACTAACAACTCCATTCTATGTACTGTGACTTTCCATGGTTCTCGGGATCTTTAGTTCACGTGGCTGCACCCTAAGACTATTTCGAGGTGTTACGATGTGCCGGTGAGCCACACGCGCTCCATCGGAATGCCAACGAAATTCTTTAACCATTAAGTCCTTATTTGAAAACTCTTTTCAAATTGTTATCAACATTCACCCCAATCATTTTCCAATGGTTTCTCACGTATGTACAGAATCCATTAAGTATTCCCAGCCAGGTCATATCCTGAATCTGACTCACTATGCTCTAAGCATTAAGTCATCAAGACATGTTCATGACACTTCTGATCGATCCAAGAAACTTGTTGGATTCGATCTAGTCCTATTCCAAACTCTTTTGGAATCTAAGGATTACTTATAATCCTTGTGTCACGACTTTTAACAACTATATCCTTTCGGAGACTTTTTCTCATGCATCTTGAATCTTATCAAGATCATGCTTACTATGGCCAGGTCTATACTGATGACAACATCTATCTGATATATGTCAATGGATTATGTGAGTATGTTGCACCTTTTATATCTCTCATGCCAAATCATCACACTTTGCAATGACAGGAAACTCCTTTCCTGAGCTATGCATCTTGAGTCTCATCAAGATCATCTTGGCAGAGTTTCGATCTATCTCATAGGCGTTTGTAACCACCTGAGCATGCCGTATCTTTATAAAGTCTTTCATAGCGATCCGTCTCTTAACACCAAGTCATTACACTTTGTAATGAAAAGAGACGTTTCCTAGAAACTGTATGTAACCTACATATGGAGAGAACAGCGACACTCCCACTGGCTTTGACACGGTTATGGACTATTCTCAAAATCCATAACTTTTGGCACATTTTGAGAACCCAAGCTTTCTGACATCTTAATGGAAATTTTTCAGCCCATTCTCAAAATCCAATCCTTTGGCATATTTCGAGAATCTGAATATCCTTTCTTGCGAGATGCCCGCGGGGAAATCCCAGGCCCATGTACCTTTATACTGGCATATTCTTTGTGAGTCCCTATTAGTGTGCCGGTGATCCACACGCGCTCCACTAACGACTTACAATATGCAGTATCCTTTCGGATTTCATCTTCTATTGAGAGTGCTTCTCTCGGAGCCAATTACTTGACTCTGAGTATCGTCTCACTCAACCAGATGTTCCGAAGGTACGTTTCTGTCCATGTTGGTTTCTTTTGATGATTACTCCCACTGGTTTTAAGACCAGTTGTAAAATCAATCAAACTGTCACATAGAGTGTATCTCGTCCTAAGGTTCTCTTAATTGGCAGCAACCGGGCTCACCAATGCTTCCAAGTAGTCGGATTGAAAATCCGTACCAACTATAGTGTTTTACCACTAATCGGTATGTCACCCTGATCATAACTACTTATGATGGTGATCAGTACTACTGGTCAAGAGAAGATAATGTCAGAATTTAAAACAAAAATCTGATTTCTGCTCTAAGCCTAGTGATGACTAAAGGTTCTTTCACTTGGCTAATCCTGAACTCATTCAGGACTGTCCCAACTCCCACTGTTTTCTTAGACCATGAGTTCTTTCTAAAGGAGCTCTTTCTTTTCCAGGTACAGCGAGATAACCAGTGAAACGACATTTCTGATTAGGTTCAGGCTAGTCATGAGGTTCGGACGAACACTATAAGACCCTGGACTTTTAATGTACAAGTGGGACCATCCCAGCTTTACATTTCAGACAGTGTCTGCAAAACCTACTTAGTCGAAGGATGTGATTGGAATATGGTTTATATGGTATGACTGGTATAGTATTCAATTTATTGGAAACTAATTGGCAATGTATCTTATACATCGAGGATCGAACTGTTTCGACCAATGCTCCATCGTCTTTCCTAAGACACATTATAACTATTAATGTTCTCGGAATAAAATAGCTGTGAAACATTTTCCCAGTTTTTGTTGTCACTCAGGTTCTGTGGATCTTGTACTTCCTTTGAAGTCCTTGAACTGTTCAAGGTTTTAATCCAATCGCTTATTCTGATAAGTGAAGCCATATTTGTCATACCGAATGATGAATATTGTGAAGTACAACCAATTGTGTTTTATTTAAAGATTCGAGCAATACACATCAACTGATGTGTTCGTTGCTTCTAATCTCAATCTCTTTTACATCTCTATGTAAACTTATGACTTTGTTAATTCTGTTCAAGACTTGCAATCTTCAGTTGACTCTAAGTCAACTGATTCCAAAATCCTATCCTTTGGATATTTGGGTGATTCATTTCTTGCTACATGTGCTTTATAAAGAACTTAATCATCATCCGACTCTAAGTCAAATGATTCCAAAGTCCTGTCCAACTGGATCTTTGGTTGATTCATTTCTTTACACATTAAGAACTCAATTCATCATGTGACTCTAAGTCAAATGATTCCAAAGTCCTGTCCAACTGGACCTTTGGTTGAGTTGATTCTTACAACATTTATCTTAACAATCATAAGGGACACAATTCCTAAATCCAAACACTTTGGATGTATCAATATTCAAGTTATTACTAATCATGCATTCAACACAATCATATAACATTTCAAGGATAATTTCAAACAACATGTGTTAAAAGAAAATTGATAATTTTATTAAAACAAAATCCTTGAACAATGCACTATATGATAGACAATGTCATACGCATCTAAAAGCTAATAACAATGATTTAATATCTAGCTAAACTTCAAAACTGCATGAGCCGGAAATCCAATCCAAATGTACTCCTATGCGCCAAAGTCCCGTACCTTACTGATTCCCTGCATTCAAACCAAAATGTGACTATCACATCATGTATCAAGGAATTATGGAACAGGAGTTTTGAGGTTTTAGATATACCTGAGCTTTCAAAAGATTTTGACCTTAGAGCGTCTTCCAATCTTTCCGAGACTGTATCCGTTTTTGTGGATTCCCAGTTTAGGACATATCCAGACGATCTGGATCGTTTCTTGCTGCTTCTTTTCACTGGACTTAATCCAGAAGTAGCTGAACCATTGGAGCTATGCCTGTCCAAGAGTGACTCGTATAAAGTCAACAGTGGACGCATTTCCATTAAGGTCTTTTTCTGGTCTTCCTTTCTATACGTCTGAATGAACAAATCATACTTACTGGTCAGTGAAGCGAGTAGAGTGTTAACACTCGACTCCTGACTCATGGAATAACCAAGTTTGTACAATTCGCCTATGTACGCTTCAATCTGAAGAACATGCGAATCGATGCTACTTCCTTCTTTTAACTTACACTCTGCAAGTCTTTGGAAGATCCTAGCTCGTTCCTCTTCAACCGGTTTTTGGAACTTTTCCTCAACCGATTGCATTAACTCATATGGACCCAAGGATTCAAAATCCTTGTGGAACTCGGGGTCAATGGTCAATAGCATGAGGTCACGAATCTTTTCGGATTCATCAACTAAGAAGTTACGCTCATCATAAGAACTCTTTATGATGACTTGTTCCGGTGGAACTGGGATCGGATACTCGGTGAGATGTAGCTTGCCAGCAATGCCGAGAGCTAGTCTCCAATTGCGAAGCCATTCCTTACAGTTGAGGCCAGTCAGCCTTTCCATATTTAGCAGATGTTTTCCGATGCTCTCAGAAATGGGTGAAGGAGGAGAGGTTGGAGAATAGACACTTGATTCAGACATCTACAATAACCAGAATTTTATTAGTTTAATTAATCCTTTTAAATAATTACCCAATATATTATTTATTAAGGCTAGGACCCAAAATGCCCCAACTATGGTGTGAAGAGGGATGCCGTAATCACAACATAATGGTCATTAAGGTAGATAATACACTTGTCAATGTCATCTTATGAAATTCCTAGATCTGTTGAGACACATTGAACTATTCAATGGCATGTTTAGTCTCGGATGTGCCCAACTGTTTGTGACTGGGATGCCGAGGATCACAAACCGGGTGTGAATAACCATGCAAATTTTCTCGGTACTCTCGAAGTCAATTGCCATCTCTAATTAACGTGCCGGTTAACCACACACGCTCCGTTAATAATGACAAAATCGAGAAACCCATTGCAAGTCTTTGTGGACCCCAATTGGCGTGCCGGTAAACCACACATGCTCCACCAACGTTCCACAAAGTGCAATGTGCAATTTCATGGATTAGCACCAATTCACATTTTTATCCTGAAGTAACTAGATTGGGTTTTGTTTAAGGTTCTAGTACTTTCAATTATAGCATTATACTTTTAAGAGGCTTAGTGGTTCTATCAAACCCGTTCGGCTAACGACACTCGACTGACCAGGAGAGCGGTGGATAAGAGTAGATACCCATTAGACTACCATTTTATAGGCAGTCGCCTTATACCCTCTTTATAGGACAGTTTTGTGAATGGGGCCTAATAACGGTAAGACTAACCATTTAATCTTATACATAAATATTAACTTTTAATCATAAATATATAAGATATATTTTAATCTCATTAAAATATTTTGGATTTAATTTATTACAAATTTTCGCAAATTATTAGGAATTTTTTGAAAATTTAAATTAAATCTTTAAGTGATTTAATTGGTCTTTTAATTAAACAATTTAATTAAATTAATCAAATCAAATATAGGCATCACAAAATTAGTCAAATTAATTACCTATATTTATCCCTAGATTTCGAAATTTACAAGATATGGATAAATGATTCTAGTTATTTAATTAAACATCAATTACCAAAAATAACAATCCTAATCAGGGCAGCTGCAAATTTCGAAAAAGGAAGGGAGGAGGCTAGGGTTTTCGAAACCCTAGCCACAAAATCGATCCTTGGCCTCCTCATGGGGTTAATTTCGAAAATCCCATGATCAAACAAGCAGATTATATCAATTTACAAGAAAACAAGCCATAGCTCTGATACCACTGAAGGGTTTTCTAGCAATCAATGAACAAATAGAATTCTTATGGTTCACATGCAACCCTAAAAGATCTATGTTTTCTTCTATGAATATATAAACTAAAACCTAAAAGCCAACAATAATTTCTAATGTATAAAATAGAAGAACCAACCTTTGAATCTTGATCCAGAAGCTAGCAGCACAAGTGTCCTGACTCAGATGGCGTCACACCCAAGCAATGGAGGAGAGAAGACAACTGAGTAACTTCAGATAGATAGAGGTGGCACAGAAAAGGGGAGCCAGGAGGTTCTTTTTATAGCCTCCAAGGGTTACAGCTGAAACCCTAGAGGAGCCTCCTTAATGGGCAAGCCTGTTGACCATTTGGACCAAGGCTTCTAAACCCTAATTAGGGTTTTCGCCAACTATGGAGTTCCCTCCATATTGGCGCCAACTTTGGCCCCTGGCTACTGGCTTGCCAGTTATTCAACTATTGAATAAATACAAACTAGTCCCTGCACTTTTAATTAATTAATTTAATCACTGAATTAAATCCAATTAATTCTAAATTAAATTCTAATTAATTAATATAGTTTCTAATTAATATATTAACACTTAAATATATTAATAAACTATTTATTTATTTCTATTGATTTATTAAATAATTAATAAATCAACCTTTATCTCTACTGACTTCTACATCAATCCTCCTGCTATGAGGGCAACCCAAATGGACTTTGCTTCAATTAATAAGATAAATATAAATATAAAGTCATGGCTTAGACACCTAATCCAACAATGTTTGTAAAACTAGTCTCATAATCCTTATCAATATAAGCTCATGTGTCACCCAAATTTTGGACTATGTTGTTGTACTTTCCAATAGTTAGCATCTTGGTAGTTAAACTATTCACAATTTATACCAGCCTTTATATGACAAGCTAATTAAAATTGTAATTGCATAATGAAGTTCCAAATATTAAAATTTCAAGATTCATGCTAATAGATGTTCCAAGTAAGATATGATTATACCCATAGTTGAGTTTGACATTTCAAAAGTTGTTAATAAAAGGTTCGAACATGTTTTGTCATAAAAGTCATAACTCATTCTTGAGTTCAAATTAGACCAATTTCGAACATAATGGTTATTTTTGGATTTTCTTGGTGGTCATTTAGTGATATTTATTTATGAAAGTGGTCATTTTGGTGATTATTCTTTAAATTATTGGTTTTAATTGTCAAATTGTATGGTTGCCATAATTTTCGTAAATCGTATGATCGATTAGCCATTAAGTTTCATTATATCTATTTTTAAATTTGGCAATACATATCAAATTTAGATTATATCTATAAAAAGGTTGGAAGCAATACTTGACAAGATGTTTATATTAATAAACATTCACCCTTAGACCAACAGGTACGGGTGCGAGGAAGGAGGGGCGGGGTCCAGGTGGCTTCCATCACCGCACGGGAACACCGCCCCAGTTGGGGTGTGACCTGCGGTGATGGTCACCGCATGGGGTGCCTTCGTCGCCCGGTGAAGCCATGCACATTTACAGTTTTGGTCTCTGGATTTATGTTGGATTTGAAAGTTAACCCCCCAACGGATCATTTTAACGGTAAAAAAAAATTAATTTTTTTTTATTTTCCAACTATAAATACCCATATTCACACACAAAAAACTACACCTCTATTTCTCACTAAAATCTATTGTTTTTACATCTATTTTCTCACTCAAAAAATGGCTGCCGTCGGTAACGGAAATAATCGTCGGGTATGGGCTCAAACTCACGAAGCCGCTTTGGCAACCGCGTGGCTCAACGTCAACGAAAACTTTAGAGTTAACGGCAACGACTACCGTCCATTCTGGGAACTTGTCAAAGAATCGTTTGAAACTATAATAGGCGTAGTTAATTATGCGACTATGGATCACCTTTCTTTCAAATGGAGGAATATGTCACGAACAATAAGTAAATTTCAACAAATTTACTTAAACGTATGGGGAAACCGCCAACCCGGTGCAACTGACGAAGAGATCCTTCAGGAAGCCCAATCACAGTTTCGGGCGACATACGACACAGACTTCCTGCACCTCGATGCGTAGAATGTTGTGAAAAATTCACCTCAATATCGTGTAATTTAATTATCGCATTTAGGTTTTAATTTCCCGTTTCTACAAGTTTAATTGTCGTTTTAGGTGATTAAATGTTCCCGTTTGTAGGATTTTAATTTCCTGAGTACGTTTTTTATTTTTAAATGCTATGTTTTTAATTAAATGTTAGTTGGTTAATTTAATGTTTTTGATGGTGAAATTAAATTATTTTTTTATTTAAAATAAAAAAGTGAGGGTTGGTGAGGGGTTACCATTTTCTAGAATTGAAGAGGTGAGGGGAATGTGAGGGGAAGGTGAGGTGGTGCCTACGTGGCACCAGAACCCCTTGGTGTGAGGGGTTACCATACCTGTTAGTCTTACTGAAATATTAAGCAAATTGTGTTTTATTAATTATGTTTTGCATCATTTTCCCATAATTTGTGGTTTGATTTATTGACTTATTTTACAAAAAACTAGCGGTTCACCCGTGCTAAGCACGGGTCAGGGGAGATGAATACGTAAGCAACTTTATCTAATCAAGTAAAAAATGAGATCATTTCCATATTAATTAAACTAAATTACAGAAACAGTCCCTGAGAGAAATCCTATTCGTACCAGATCCTTACGAACAGTAGAAGCAGGAGGAGCTTCTTTCACGTATTCTTACATGGCTTGTAGAAGAAATGAAGATGGGGGCTACAATACAAATAAACAAAAAATGAATTAGATAGTGTTAAAAATGAGAAAGAAAATAAAAACTTGAATTGAATGCAAGAAATAGCAATGTATTTCCACATATTTGTGTAATATAGCATCCTACTTTGATTTCTTTTCATTAAAACATCATACTTTCACTATTTTTCTTAATAAAGATTGTACTTCAGAAAATCTACCCAATTATAGCATTTTACTTCCGATTTATTTCTTATTCTGGCAGCAAAAATTGGTTTGTGTTTAGATAACTTTGCAATAATCGGGTATATATATTTTTCAAACTACAATGTTGTAATAGGAAGAAATGTGAGTAGGATGCTATAATAAGCAAATCAATGAAAGGACGTTGCTATTTCTTCCATATAAACAAAAAATCTTTCTAACCAGACAACCATACCTGCTCAATCTTAATGAATCTTTCCCCGCGTCCAACATCAAGATTTTTACATATTTCATAAAAATCGGACAATCTTTCAACCTAAAAAATATTTCCAATGATATAATATTATAATCTATCTGCCATTTGGTAGAAACTTCAAAAGGTGTAAAAAGATGGATCGTTGTTTTAATAATAGTTTCTTATTCATGTTTTATATGTTAATTATATGAAACTCATAAATGGATAAAGATAATAAGTTTTTTCACACATTGACTGCATCCAAGAAGTCATTAACAGGTTCATGATCATGGGCCCACGGCTTCTTGAAATGCTGAAGTGAATCCAGGCGGGAATTGACAACACTTAGGCCTTAAGCAAGGAAAGAACTATATTAACAATCAAAAACAATTAAACAATAATATGGCAGGAGGATGGCAACATATTTATCAGACGCAGCCTCCAAATACAAATAAAAACAAATAAAAGGCAAAAATAATCGATTAAGAGGAGAAACCCAACAAATAACAAAAAAAAATACTTTAGTTGGAGTTTAAGCAACATTACCATGATCATTCCATGAGGTCTTCTTCATAACTCAGATGCAGAAACACAACTGCAGAAACGAAGGCAAAATGGAGATGGTGATCGTCTTGCGAGACAGTAAATGCGCAAGCTATGCGCAAAGTCAGAGCGTAGACATGCGTGGGCGAGAATCCTTTTACAACGGTGGCTGTGGAGTGGATAGTTATAAGGATTGATTATATGGATGCCCTATCTTTTCTTCTCGTATTTGATTTGTTTCCTTTTCTCCTAATCATATATTACATTAATTAGAGTAGAATTAGATTTAAGCTTCTGTTAACTTTTTCCAAAATCATCGGGGCAATAGTAGTATTTAACCTTAAAGAATAAGCTAATTATAAAAATTACAGTATTAATGGGCTGAAAAACGTGGTGGCCATGGCCCCTCCTAGCTCCTTCAAGGATCCGCCACTGGCCGCATTCCTCACAAACGTCCACCTTGGATCCGGTTTCGTCAATTGCTCCATCACCTTCTTTCTCTTTGATTTGATCCTAAAATATAAGAAGTTTCAACATCAAATCCTTATAAATCCAACTAATACAAAGGCACTGTGGAAAACCCTCTCGTTTTAGTTCAGTTTGTTCTAATACCAAATTGAAATCGAACGGATCTGAGGATAAAATGCAAAATCGTAAACATACCTTGCGTGATGATAGCGATATTAGATGAAAATTTGTAACCATCGGTCACTGTAATTGATATTAATCCCAAAAAAATAGCGAGCATCCGTTTATACCTTGCGTGATGATAGCGATATTAAATGCAAATTTGAAACCATCGGTCACTGTAATTGATATTACCTTAAATACTAAAAACCGGAAAACCTCGTCCTCTCGTCCAACAGTATTCCTGAAGCCACAAAAAAAAAAAACCGAACATCAGTTACGTCATTCCAAACCAGTACAGAAGAAACAGAAGATCAAAGACGACGAAAATGGTTTTCAATTCCAAACTACCATAGACGAAGAAGAAGATAAAAAACAATGAAAAGGGTTTTCAAGCCTTCCAACTTTTTTAATTTGTTTTCCTGTGGAGGCGAAACCCAACTGGAAGAAAGCGAATCCAAAAAAACCCAGCAAACCTAACCTCAAAACAACGCTGATAAAAATCAATAAGCGAAGGAACCACATGCAAAGAAGAAGAGAATGCGACGTCGACGGAAGTACGCAGAGGAAACGGAAATTCACCGGAGAGAATATGAAACGTCCAGTAAGTGAGCTCCGTTAAACAGAAGACACGAAGCAGATATTTGTCCCATATATAAGACCACGTGTCAATAAAGCGAATATCCTTTCGAAACGTCACCGTCCATAGAAAAGGACGTGTCAATAAGACGAACATCCGTTGGAGACGTCACCGAGAAAACCCCAAAAAAAAAGTAACATGCAGCAAAAAAAAAAAAGGTCCGGTAACATTAAAACCTTGGAAAAATTAACGCAAATTAAGTAATAGATTAATGTTTACAAAAGTATCACACTCTTCAACAATAGTAATATCTAAATATATGTTGTATTGTAATGTGTTGTAATACTAACATTGTTTACTGTTTGCTCTAATTTTCTAAGTTGGTTTTAATTACAATGTTGAGTCTAGATCCCAGCTTTTTAAACTTATATATCCAAGTGTGTTAGAATCTCTTTGTTTTCTCTTTGCTATTCGTTTCTTTTGCGGTTTTGCTCCTACAAAATGTCAAGCATGTGAAATCAATTCCATTGTCATCCCTTGAGATTGATCATGCTACATTTTCCACCCCCATGTTTTCAACTATATGCAAATTGCCCTACGTCAATATTATTATGATATCTTTTCCCACCAACTGTTGTTTGGAAAAAAAAATGCGTTGACTAACTTGTCTATTGAAAGAAGTCTTATATGAACAATAGGAATGACATCACATGATCATATATATATTGAAAAAATTAAACAAACACTTACATTAAAATAATGATATATTAGAAAGAAATTATGACTTAACAGAGAACATATATACATATAAAACAAAGAAATAATCATATTCATTATATAAAAAAGTTGTTTTTTTAGAAAACAGTTATTTTAGGCGTGGATAATTAGATATTCGAGATGATAATTTGACATTTTTATATTATCAAAAAAAAAAAAAAAAAAGTTCTCATTTGAACTCCATATCAAATGTAAGGGCCAAAAAGCAAATTCATTCATATTTTAAGGGGGAAAAAGTGAAGAACCATCAAAAACAACTTCGTGGATCCCCAATTTGATTTGAAATCATCATCGATCCGCCGAAACCTTCTTTCAAACGGCTACATGTCTCCCTCCCTGTCCATCACTCTCAATTATCTCATAATTTCTCGCTAGTTGTCCGTGGGAACCCTAATTCTCTCTCACTCTCTCTGATCACTACCTGAACAAGGTTTTGAAAAGATGAAACGTTTAATGCAACCATTAAACCCCAGTTCGATAAAGCAGAGTAAATCTTCTAGTCGAAAACAGAAATATTCCAACGAAAATGCTCCACCTCCAGACGTCAACGCTATTCTAGATTCATCTCCGTCTCCATCTTTTACGGGTAAATCGTCCCCCGCCGCTGCCTCTAAACTGAAATCTCCACTCCCACCTCGACCTCCTCCGTCTAATACCCTCAAGCGGAAGCTTAGTAACGAATTGCCTTTGGAAAATGGTGTATCTGGATCTTCGGATACAGGAGTGAAGGTAAATTTATTAAAGAGATATTATTTTACCAAACCCTACTACTGAGGAGTTCTTCAAGAGATTATACAAGTAGGATTGTATTTAATTCTGTCGTGATCTGGCTCAAATTTAGGTTATTGTGCGTATGCGGCCACCAAGCAAAAATGAAGCAGATGGGGAAATCATTGTACAGAAGACTTCTGGCGATTCGTTGTCCATTTTAGGGCAACCATTTACCTTTGATTCTGTAGCGGATGCATCATCAACTCAGGCAGGTTTTTTGTATTTTTTTTATATGAAATACTTTTACATTTGAACACTAAATATTAATCTGTTTCTGTTGGATTCGATTTTTCTCTTCAGGTAGATATATTCCATCTTGTAGGAGCTCCCCTTGTTGAAAATTGTATTGCTGGATTCAACAGTTCTGTGTTTGCATACGGGCAGGTATGATTGGTCTTTATTGTGCTCACTATGAATGTAATAACTTTCTTTCCTACATTGTTCATGGCTATTTGTATTAAATTTGAGTAGACTGGGAGTGGAAAGACCTACACAATATGGGGGCCATCCAATGCATTGTTGGAAGAGGAGTTATCTAATGATCAACAAGGATTGACACCCCGTGTTTTTGATCGTCTATTTTCTCGCATAAATGAGGTAAGATTGTTTGTTATCTCTCTGTTTCACCTGTCAAGTCTATATTGGGTTATCTTGATTTTCATTTGTTGTGTCACTCACACGTTAATGGAAAATTTTCATAGGAACAAAATAAACATGCTGACAAGCAACTTATTTATCAATGCCGTTGTTCTTTTCTTGAGGTAACATAATAGTTTATTTGTTATGTATAATTAAAACTTCCACTGTTATAGTTATTATAATTCTGGAAAACTGTATTTACAGATCTATAACGAACAAATTACTGATTTGTTGGATCCAACTCAAGGAAACCTTCAAATTAGGGAAGACACCAAAACAGGTGTCTATGTTGAAAATTTGAGAGAGGAGTCTGTTTGCAGTATAAAGGATGTGACACAGCTTCTGAAAAAGGTTTGAAAAATTAGAAACATTCATATCCAGAAACTTCATTTTTCTCAATTTTATGTTTTTCTTAATATGATAGTTGTATGCAGGGTTTGTCAAATAGAAGAACTGGAGCTACAAGTATAAATATGGAAAGTTCACGCTCTCACAGTGTGTTCACTTGTGTTGTTGAATCAAGATGCAAGGTAATAATAATAATAATAATAATAAATTAATAATAAGTCTGGATAAAGATGGTAACTTTTCAAGTTATTTGCTTTTATGGTAATATGGTATACATGACAATTGTTTGTTTGTTTATATTTTATAGAGCATGGATGGTTTAAGTTCTTTAAAAACAAGTCGAATAAATCTTGTTGACCTTGCTGGATCCGAGAGACAAAAGTCAACAGGTGCAGCTGGAGAGCGCTTAAAAGAAGCTGGAAATATTAATCGTTCACTTTCACAGCTCGGGTATCACATTTACTTTTTCTAATTTCATTTATATTTCAAACTTTATTTATGTTTATTTTCATTTTGCAGAAACTTGATTAACATTCTAGCAGAAGTTTCCCAAACAGGAAAGCAAAGACACATCCCTTATAGAGATTCAAAGTTAACATTTTTGTTGCAAGAATCTCTTGGTGGTAATGCAAAACTTGCCATGGTGTGTGCCATTTCACCAGCACAAAGGTAACATGAAAATTGGAAATTTCTTTTTTGATCCTTTTATTCTGTACGTGTTTTAACTTTTTATAATTTTTATCGTACAGCTGTAAGAGTGAGACTTTTAGTACATTGAGATTTGCCAAACGTGCAAAGGCTATCAAGAACAAGGCAGTTGTGAATGAACAAATGCAGGATGATGTGAATACACTACGTGAAGTGATTCGACAACTAAAGGTACATTTTCCATTCTTTTTAAAATACTTTGTGATAAAAATACCGATTGTAATAATTTTGATATATAACAGGATGAATTACTTCGCATGAAGGAAAACACCAATCAAGGTGATCCAAGTGGAAAGTATTCAACAGGGTGGAATGCTCGAAGAAGTTTGAATCTTTTAAAATACAGCCTCAATCGTCCTATGATGTTACCTCGTATGGATGATGATGATGGTGATGAAGAAATGGAAATTGTTGAAGAAGCTGAACAAGTTCTAGAAGCTACCAAAGCATGTGAAAATATGGAAAGTGATGATAATAAAGAAATCTTGATTCATTCATTTGATAAAACATGTGATGAAGGTTCTACTTCTACCAATCTAGCAATAATACCATCTGAAGTATCACCAATTCTCAAGTGTCCAACTCCAAGTGTTTCACCAAGTGTTACTAGCAGCATGAGGAAAAGTTTGAGAACTTCCCAAAATGCCCTTACAAACAATATTTCTGGTCAAAGTCAAACTGACCGTTTGGCTGCGAGTCTTCATCATGGTCTTGAAGTAATTGATAAACATAGGAAAAGTTCTCCTTTAGGGCGTTCATCATTCAGTTTTCCTTATAAACCGGTTAAAAAAGATGTTGGTGTGCAAACTTTTTCTCTAGAAAATGAGTTATCAGAAGATAAAGACATTTCCATGGAGTTTTTATGCAGTAATTGCAAGTGTAAAAGAAATAAAGTGGAAGAAAACACACATGGACATGATCCTTTGAATATGCAGTTGGTTCCTGTTGATGAATCGCCATTGGTTGATAAATCAAAGCAGATAGTTCCAAAAGTATGATTTGAATAAAAAGTTTTGGTTTTTATTCGTTTAATTAATGGATTAATTCATGTGTAACATTCTTGTAGGCGGTAGAAAAAGTATTAGCTGGAGCTATAAGGAGAGAAATGGCATTAGAAGAGTTTTGCACTCGACAAAACACTGAAATTATGCAACTTAATCGTCTGGTATGCTTCTTTCATTTCCTCAATGTCGACATGAAATTACTTTTATACCCTTTAATATCTTTTATACCATCACAGGTGCAACAGTATAAACATGAACGTGAGTGCAATTCGATTATTGGACAATTACAAGAAGACAAAATTGCCCGTCTTGAGAATTTGATGGACGGTGTTTTGTCTAATGAGGAGTTTGTAAACGAAGAATTAACATCTTTAGTCAATGAGCATGAGGTATGTGTTCAAGATTTTGTCAACTTTTTATCGTCCACTTTATTTACTAATCTTTTTTACAGATTCTAAAGGAAAAATACGAGAATCATCCGGAAGTTTTAAGCAAAGAGATGGAGTTAAAAAGCGTACAAGATGAATTGGAACGTTATAGAAACTTTTATGATATGGGAGAGAGGGATATTTTATTGGAAGAGATTCAAGATTTAAGAACCCAACTTCAATCTTATATAGATTCTTCTAGAAAACAAAGTCCTATCTTGCAAATAACATATCCATCTGAAACCAATGAAACTCCATCAAACATAGAGAGTGTTGAACAGAGATTTGAATCTGAAAGAATCCGGTTCAATGAAGAAGAAAGCAAATGGATTTCTATTACACAAGAGTTGAAAAGTCAATTAGAAGCCAACCGGTTAATTTCAGAAAAGCAAAAACAAGAACTTGAAACAGAGAGAAAATGTTCACAAGAGCTTAAAGAAGCAATGCAAATGGCAATGGAGGGACATGGGCGTATGCTTGAACAATATGCTGATTTGGAGGAAAAACATATGAACATGTTAATAAGGCAACGTAGAATTCAAGATGGAATTGAAGATGTGAAGAAAAAAGCTAGTAAAGCTGGAGTGAGAGGTAACGAGTCAAAATACATAAATGCCCTCGCTGCTGAAATTTCAACCTTAAAGGTGGAAAGAGAAAGAGAGCGAGGGCGTTTTCGGGATGAAATTAAAGGGCTTCAAGAACAGTTAAGGGATACTGCTGAAGCTGTACAGGCTGCTGGTGAATTACTTGTGAGACTCAAAGAAGCAGAAGAAGCTGTTGCTATTGCTCAGGTTAGTTTCATTTTATTATTATTATTATTTTTTAATTAACATTTTAATTGAAATTAAATTTTGCACTTGAGTTTAGATACGAGCTAGAGATGCGGAACAGGAAACAGAAAACGCGTACAGAGAAATTGAAAAACTGAAGAAAAAACATAAGAATGAGAGGTTAACTCCGGTTTATGATATGCCAATATATGATGTAGAAGAGTCAAACATGAAAGTTGACCAGGAACCCAGAGACGAATTTGACCAGTTTTACAATGTGGAGAAAGAAGCGTTGACCACATTACCGGAACCATCTTCATGGTTCTCTGGATACGACAGGTGCAATATATAGGTATGAAATCTTGGTTTCAAAATTTGTATGTATAAACCATAAAAGATGTGGCAAATTTGACAGGTGGATAGACGGGTAACCTTAATAGGGGATCAAAACGAGTTTGGTTTAGGTTTTGGGTTAACCGTAAAAACTTTTTTGGTCCAGTTTTAAATTATTTATGTATAATTCATACCTATATTATTTACAATAATAATATTGTTTTTTTGATAAAAAGTAGTTTGTGAGGTTTCCGCTTGACCATTTGCAGTCGTATGCTTTTTAACGCAAGTGATTTATCTTAGGGATATTAATTAAACTGTTCGTTACGAAAAAAATTGTCTATATTTATCTTGTGCTATAGAAAAAAGCTATTTTGTTTAGAATATACAATTTTAGAGTAATAACGAATGTACCGAAGTTGGTAGAGGTTGGTGAGATTTGATGCGAGCTTATTTCGGAATCTGACATTTAGTACGTTCTGGATTTTAATTGTACGTTCAGTACTGCATTTTGTACATGCATTCTGGAGTAGAAAAAAATTAGCATCTCACGTATACCCATCTTCATTAAATTAAATTCTCCACTTACTATCATGTACAACTTCTATTTAAATCCGATCAAAATATAACATATTTCATAGCAAAAAGCATTTATAACATATTTAACAGCAAAAGCCACAAAAGTAACTCCCTATTTTTATTTTAGTATATTTATTCATTTAATATTATATTTAAATCCAAATTTTATAGCGTTTCCTAATTTTTGAATATAGAGATAATAATAAAAGATTAAAAATTAAATAATAATAGCTTAAAATTATAGTTTGGGTTGATTTTGTCATTAATCAAAACTTAAAATGTTAATTATATAGCATTTGGGATCAAAATAAATAGTATGGCAATGGTGAAGGGACCACTATTGCCATTTACCCAAACGTTTGCATGAAGAGCCCTAAGGGCCGAGGATTCTTCTTTACCGGATTCATTTTTCTTCTTTTGGGCATCGGTAATCATCTCCAGCCCATCTCGCTCGTTTTCTCCTTCTCGTCCACGCACACCAAGCCTTACATACCCATCCCTAGTCGCTATTTTCTTTTGTTCGTGTGATGTGTTGACCGTGAGCAAGATGGTGTCGAGGTTGGAGTTTTGCCATGAGGAAGTGCTGGTGCGAGATCTCTTTATTTTTGCTGTTACAGCCTTCGATTTGTGAAGTTATCCTCCATCGTTCCTCTCTTTCTTGTTAAACACACCCTTTTGCTTCAACCGTGACCTTGGAACCGAGAACGGGATGGAAGGTGTCGGGATTTGGTTTTGCCGAGAACATAGGGAGCGTGACCATTATGGCAGATTGATCCATGCCTCATCTTCCTCTCTCTGCCGTGATATATATACACACCTACATATACACGACAAACGTAGATCTTGAATTAAACGCCTTGTGTAAGTTTGATCGAAAACGAGAAGGAATGGAAATAACAGCGGGATTGCGTATCGGGACAGCAAGGAGGAGAGATCAATCATGTTCTTGCAAGGCTCGAGGGCTGTTTAAGTTCTATCACAGGAATGGATTCATAAGTGTTCCTTTTGAGTTTCCCTTGTTCGATGCTTTCTTTCCTTGTTTTTCGGTTTGTATTGCACCATCAGGAAACCACCACAACACCATCGTGTGTTGTGGTTCTGTTTATCATCATAAAACGGCCGCCTGAGGTTGTGATTATGTCCCAAAAATCAGCCCTAATAGCTGTCTCTTAAGGGTCATTGGATTAAGATGAAGACATGGTGCATTTGTGTGTATCATTTCATGTAAAAACCTAGTTATGTTAATCTATTGTGCAAGCTTGGGTCTTAATCATTCTGAGGGTCTTAATGTACATCATGCTAAGAACTGAAATTAGAATGAAACAATTCACACAAAATCACTAATGAAAGCTCAATATTGAAGAAGCAAATCAAACTTTTATTGTGATAGAATACTGGACTTTCGAGATGCCAGCTATCTCCCAAGGAGAGACTCCATAGATAACGGAAAAGATACTCTCACCATCCAACGCCACTACTATAAATAACAGACTTCATAAATAAAATTGACTTAATTACCATCAATCCACCTGAAGGAATTTGTTAGTTACTAGACCCTACCTGGACCTCCTGAGTTTTTACCTTTTTGCCCCTCCTTCCATACATGGGCAGGATGCCTAAAAGCAATTATACATGGAAAAGTATTATTGGGTTTAGACACTGAGGGAAACCTTCTGCCTAAACCATTCGAAGCATACAGTGATACGAAAGTATCATCAAAAGCATACATTGATACGAAAGTATCATCAGAAGCATACATTGATACGAAAGTATCATCAGAAACATACATTGATACGAAAGTATCATCAGAAGCATACAGTGATACGCAAGTCTCATCAGAAACATACAATGATACGCGAGTATCATCAAATTATACATATCTCAGGTACATAAAGAGTGAGCACAACCACATAGCAGATACATTGACAAGAGAATGGAAGCCATCATGAAGCAAATTCAGCACCAGCTAAAACAGAAGCAGGAACAAAAAGCAGCCATGATCAAGCAACTGGAGACAATCAAGAAAGAAGAAGAACAACTCCAACAAACACTACAAATATTGTCAACACAGTTCACTCCAGTCAAAGAAGACGCAGAAAAGTCAACAGGCAGTTCAACCATTCCACCTACACCAACAGTCCAGCAAATTTCATCAGACAGTACCGACAAACAACAGGAGAAACCATCATCATCAACTTGCAACTCTCAAGAAATATTCAAAACTCATCAACAATTAAAAGATGCAGAGACGAAGAAATGGTACGTTATTTTTAACGGACCACACAAAGGAATCTATAACGATTGGGGAATTGCAAATTCTCATATCGTTGGAAAGAACGTTACACACAAAAGTTACAAAACAAAAGCTGAAGCAGAAACAACATTTAGAGAAGCATACAAAACGGTTACAACTGAAACCATTGAAAAATCATCAAAGACAACCATCCTTGGAACCTTTCCAAAAACGGAATCACAACCAAAGTCTTTAAACCAGTTAAATGCAGCCAAAGCAGCCAAAGCAGCCCTACAAGCTATACCATTTACAAAAGAAAAAGAATTAATGAAAAAACCAACCACAGAAAAATTCGCAAAATTATGGGACAGCCTAGTCTCATACACAGAGGTCCATTCATTAATGGGCTTTTACCCAGTCATAAGAAAACCAGGCCCAAAAGCAATCTTCCTAGCCAACCTTACCTATCCAATGACTCTTTGGGAATATTTCACCCATGGATTCATTGATACAATTTACCTAGATGGAACTAATCTACATTGCATTAGTGAATTTCCAACCACTTTTCAATCAGTCATTCGCCATTACAAAATGCGTTTTGCAAAGGAACGCGATTTATTCATTAAATTATATTCCAGTTATCCATTTTTCGATGAAGACTCTCAGCTACTAGTTCCAAGCATTACATTTGCATACATGGGAATTAGTAATGGATCCAAGCCAACAAAGGATGAACTTCCACATGAAACACCAACACAAGACCATCTAATTTTCGCACTAGCAGGAGTCTATCTAGCCTCTTCAAGAATAGGCAACGGAAAAGACCAAAAATCACAAGTCAGGATAAATTATTGCAATAAAACATTTTTACTATATACAACAAATGACACAGAAATATCAACTGAAGGAATGCAAGCCGTAGAACGATTTGAAGAACCATTTGAAAAATTCTCGCATCATCTTGCCGTTCTACCTGCAGAAATTAAAAAACAATTATGCAAGCATATTACGCATTTTCCACGTCACCAATGTAATTATTGTCACGAAAACAAGGAAGAGACACCCTTCATGGAGATAATGGAAGAATAGTACGCAACAGTGCACGCCACTCATCAAAAGCATTCAATAATTATGCACGACGCATTTTTCGCGGTGGTGAGGATTTGGATTTGACACAAAGAATATTTGTGGCCCTTCCCCCTCATCATATCTTGTAATAATGTAGACTTTTATATTTTGTCGTTTGTTTTCAATTATGTAAATTAGGTGCTAGTCACCATCCTATAGTTATTTATGAATTTGTTCAAGCAAATCTTGTGTTAGATTTATTTTTTGTA
This sequence comes from Cichorium intybus, assembly GCA_023525715.1. NCBI lineage: Eukaryota > Viridiplantae > Streptophyta > Magnoliopsida > Asterales > Asteraceae > Cichorium > Cichorium intybus. Next base: position 113,297,480 of record CM042009.1, on the reverse strand, counting down.
ATATTTCTGGTAGTTGTTTTACCAATAAGTGTTTATTTATTCTACTTATTCGTTATCAATATCGGATTCAGTATTTAAATCAGTAGTGTATGCGTAAATATCAATATCAAGCACTTGTTGATTATTTACTTGTTTTACCCAAATATTTGTATTATCCGTCGTCCCGTCCCTTTTGGTATCAGAGCTAAGCAACGATTTTAGTAAAAAAGAGCTAAGCAACGATTTTAGTAAAAAAGAGTTAAGTAACAATTTAATTTATGATAAGTAACGAGCTAAACTACAATCTAATATGACAAATAACAATTTAATACTGCTTCGTGGATGCTTCGATAGGCTCTGCTATTCAGAAACGCATCGTCCAGACATCAGTCAAGTACATCCCTTACGCATCCTCATACACCATGTCCGATTCAAAAGCACATATTCATAATAATGCATATTGTTAAGTTTTGAAAATATTGTTACGTTTTTAAAACATACACGCAATAAATAAATCAAAAACAGGCATCACAGACCCGCACACGTACACAGTCAGAAATAGATCAGTATTGTATGCGTAAATAATAATATCTGAATCTACGTCTGAATCAGAATCACAACCAAAGTCTTTAAACCATTTAAATGCAGCCAAAGCAGCCCTACAAGCTATACCATTTACAAAAGAAAAAGAATTAATGAAAAAACCAACCACAGAAAAATTCGCAAAATTATGGGACAACCTAGTCTCATACACAGAGGTCCATTCATTAATGGGCTTTTACCCAGTCATAAGAAAACCAGGCGCAAAAGCAATCTTCCTAGCCAACCTTACCGATCCAATGACTCTTTGGGAATATTTCACCCATGGATTCATTGATACAATTTACCTAGATGGAACTAATCTACATTGCATTAGTGAATTTCCAACCACTTTTCAATCAGTCATTCGCCATTACAAAATGCGTTTTGCAAAGGAACGCGATTTATTCATTAAATTATATTCCAGTTATCCATTTTTCGATGAAGACTCTCAGCTACTAGTTCCAAGCATTACATTTGCATACATGGGAATTAGTAATGGATCCAAGCCAACAAAGGATGAACTTCCACATGAAACACCAACACAAGACCATCATTATTTACTTGTTTTACCCAAATATTTGTATTATCCGTCGTCCCGTCCCCTTTTGGTATCAGAGCTAAGCAACGATTTTAGTAAAAAAGAGCTAAGCAACGATTTTAGTAAAAAAGAGCTAAGTAACAATTTAATTTATGATAAGTAACGAGCTAAACTACAATCTAATATGACAAATAACAATTTAATTAGAAAGATAAGTCATGATTGAAAGCTAAGTTATGATTTTAATAAATACTATAATTAGTAAAGATAAGCAACGATTTAATCTATAACAAACATTAAGTATATTAAAAACAACTTTTATAATGTCCACATCTAACGAGATTAATGAACCAATAATTATTAATAACGAAGAAAATGAATCAGGATATATATTTGATGCTCTAGTTAGTAAGAATAACATAAACAAAGATGCTATTAGAAAATCAAATTTTACATTAACAGAAAAACATAATTTTAAGTATGATACACTTAAAAATCTATTTTCAAGAAAAAATATTATTTACTACGGTAAAATAATAGGAGAAGAACCAATACCTATAGAGTCAACTCAAGGAAATATAATTATACCTATTATTAATAAACAACAGATCAAAAATAAAATACAACATATTAAAGAAATGGATAAATCAAAAATAGCATATATTCATATATCTACAATTCAAGTAATTTTGAAAAGTACTTTTAGTGATTTAGACACACCAATAGAATTAGAAATTAGAGATGATCGTATAATTAATAGTCAAGAAAGTATTATTGCCAAAGGAAAAGGAAATTTAATTGAAGGAAAAATAAAATTTAATATAAATATACAATTAGGACTTAGTTTAAAAGATAGAAATCTAAGTAATAGTATTACAGTAAGATATAAATTATTAAGACAAAATTTTATGTTAAAAGGAAATCATCCTTTTACTTTAACATATCAAATAAACTATGCATTAACAATTTCTCATCATAGTATTGCATTTAAAACAGAAGATAAAATTCATATTGATAAATTATTTGAGCCTTTATTATCTCTTGAATCACCAAAAAGAATAGATAATAAACCAGTTTATGAAACAGATTTTCGACAACAAATAATTACACCTTTAGTTAAAAGAGACCCAATAATAGAGCCTCCAATTTCAACAATTATAGGAAGATCCTCTATTTCAGAAATACAACCTTCAACATCTACAGAAAATAGAAAAGATGAAAACATTGAAGAAATAAAAGAAATGATTAGATCATTAAGCCTACGAATATGACAGAATCATCTAGTAGTAAAATATATGATATAGATTTACAAATGAAAGACGAAATGACAGTAAATGAAACAATGCATATAATAAATAAAAAATTAAATAATCTCATCGAAATAAATAAACACTTATTGGTAAAACAACTACCAGAAATATTACAAAAAATAAATCTAACACAAGATTTGCTTGAACAAATTCATAAAATATTGAAAGTTAAAAATAATAAACAACCACTTTCTATTAGACCACCCTTAACATGGTAATCAAAAATATTTTACAAAAATTCAAAACATGGTTTAAAAAGTATAAAAGAAATAAAGTATATACTAATAAAATAGATAGTTATAAAAATATTATATAACAAAAGAAGACAATATATAAATAATGATATATTAGAACAATTATTTGAAAGTAATTGTATGACTAAAAAATTAATTATAAAAATTTAATGGACAACAACTTCTGGCTAGTCTATGAAAATGGATAACCAAGACAATTTAATAATTTAGATTATCTTAATTATCTCTTAAATAAAAGCCACCAGGCCATAACAAATTTAGATCATCGTAGTATAGTATTTACTATGTATGATTTGATAGAAATTAAAGAAGAAAACGAAAAGTTTTATTCTCTTTATAAATTACAAATAGATTCTGAAATTACTTGTTTAAAAAGACTTAGTCATATGAACGATTTTATATCATACAAAGATTATACAGATCAAATTAAAGTCAAAAAACTTATAAGAGAAAGAAAGATATAGCTAAATACTTATACTTACAAAATAAATTATATAATAAATGGAAACACTTCAAGAACAAGTAGAAACGTTAACTAAATTAATGGCAGCATTAGAAATACCTGAAGAAGTAAAAGATGAAAATATAGAAAATGACGTCGAAGTAGTATACGATTTTACATCCGACGAAGAAAATCCATATAATAATCCTTATACTAATTTTGGAATAAAACGAAATAAATCATATGTAGAAGATGATTATCAAAGCCAATACATATATGGACCACCATCTTTAGAAGAAAACTATTTATATAGACAAGGTATGGTTAAAAATAAACAAAATAAATGGGAAAAAGTGCCGCCACAATATGTACCAAAATTATTTACCACTCCAAAACCCATAGATATTCTTTCTATAGATTGTGATTTAGATCCAGAAACAAAGATACAAGATTGGAGTAATCAAATGGGTATACAAATTCAACTAACCGATGAACTTAGAAACTTACATCCAAGAAACTTCTTAAGTTATATTATGCATAAAACACAAGGAAATGTTTATCGTTTTCTATCATCCTTAGAAGAAGATGAACTATCTAGAATAGCAACTACCGATGCAATGGAAACTTTTAGGAAAGTCTTAGATAAAATTCTCCAAGAATTTGTAGGAAAAAAGGTAGAAGATAATGAATCAAAAGAAGCCTTTAGAAATAAAGCATTATGGCAGTTAACAAATCTAAGAATATGTAATATGTGTTATTTAGATGCATTTATATGTGAATTTTCTAAACAATATTATTTATTAGATCCACCAAGACAAAAAATAGCATTAGACATGTTTTATCAAAAATTACCATCTACTGTTTGTCAAAGTGTATTAAAATATTTTAACAAGTTATCACAAGAAGGAAAAATAGCGGAATCATTAGGTGCTCGAATAAACGTCTTGAAAGAATGGATGAAAGATAAATGTCTAAAACAAAAAACTAAAATTGACGCACAGATTGATTTATGTTGTGAGAAACAATTTAATCAAATTGGTCAATATGGTTGTAAAAATAATAACAAGCGTAAAAGAAAAAAGAAAGTTTGGAAAAAACAATCATATAAACCAAAATATAAGCAATACTATAAAAACAGAGAAAGAAAATATTTTAGAAATCGAAAACAATATAAGCAAAAATATAAATCAAATTCAAACTATTGTCCATCTAAGAAGAAAGATTGCAGATGTTGGTTATGTCAAGAACAAGGACATAAAGCCTATGAATGTCCAACAAAAAACAAGAAAACAAACGAAACAAATATATTAAAAATTGCTTATGATATAGGATATGAACCAATTGAAGATTCAGACGTAGATTCAGATATTGATATTTACGCATACACTACTGATTCAAATACTGAATCCGATATTGATAACGAATAATTAGAATATGTCTTTTGAATATATTAACAATATTATTGTTTTGCAGTTTCACAATAAAGAAAACAATAAAGAAAAAATTCTTGTATTACCAATTCTATACAATTCGCAACCGGAAGACTTATTAATAGTCGAAATGAATACATCAACAGCATACTTTCGTATCAATGTATGTTTCTGATGATACTTTCGTATCAATGTATGCTTCTGATGATACTTTCGTATCAATGTATGCTTTTGATGATACTTTCGTATCAATGTATGCTTTTGATGTATTTATTTCGACTATTAATAAGTCTTCCGGTTGCGAATTGTATAGAATTGGTAATACAAGAATTTTTTCTTTATTGTTTTCTTTATTGTGAAACTGCAAAACAATAATATTGTTAATATATTCAAAAGACATATTCTACTTATTCGTTATCAATATCGGATTCAATATTTGAATCAGTAGTGTATGCGTAAATATCAATATCTGAATCTACGTCTGAATCTTCAATTGGTTCATATCCTATATCATAAGCAATTTTTAATATATTTGTTTCGTTTGTTTTCTTGTTTTTTGTTTTGTTGATTATTTACTTGTTTTACCCAAATATTTGTATTATCCGTCGTCCCGTCCCTTTTGGTATCAGAGCTAAGCAACGATTTTAGTAAAAAAGAGCTAAGTAACAATTTAATTTATGATAAGTAACGAGCTAAACTACAATCTAATATGACAAATAACAATTTAATTAGAAAGATAAGTCATGATTGAAAGCTAAGTTATGATTTTAATAAATACTATAATTAGTAAAGATAAGCAACGATTTAATCTATAACAAACATTAAGTATATTAAAAACAACTTTTATAATGTCCACATCTAACGAGATTAATGAACCAATAATTATTAATACAAAAGGGACGGGACGACGGATAATACAAATATTTGGGTAAAACAAGTAAATAATCAACGAGTGCTTTGTGAAATCATCTGCGTAAAGTGTAGAAGGTTTCCCCCAGTGTCTAAACCCAATAATACTTTTCCATGTATAATTGCTTTTAGGCATCCTGCCCATGTATCTTTTGATGCATCTGTTTCGACTATACAAACGACAAAATATAAAAGTCTACATTATTACAAGATATGATGAGGGGGAAGGGCCACAAATATTCTTTGTGTCAAATCCAAATCCACAAATATTCTTTGTGTCAAATCCAAATCCTCACCACCGCGAAAAATGCGTCGTGCATAATTATTGAATGCTTTTGATGAGTGGCGTGCACTGTTGCGTACTATTCTTCCATTATCTCCATGAAGGGTGTCTCTTCCTTGTTTTCTTGACAATAATTACATTGGTGACGTGGAAAATGCGTAATATGCTTGCATAATTGTTTTTTAATTTCTGCAGGTAGAACGGCAAGATCATGCGAGAATTTTTCAAATGGTTCTTCAAATCGTTCTACGGCTTGCATTCCTTCAGTTGATATTTCTGTGTCATTTGTTGTATATAGTAAAAATGTTTTACTGCAATAATTTATCCTGACTTGTGATTTTTGGTCTTTTCCGTTGCCTATTCTTGAAGAGGCTAGATAGACTCCTGCTAGTGCGAAAATTAGATGGTCTTGTGTTGGTGTTTCATGTGGAAGTTCATCCTTTGTTGGCTTGGATCCATTACTAATTCCCATGTATGCAAATGTAATGCTTGGAACTAGTAGCTGAGAGTCTTCATCGAAAAATGGATAACTGGAATATAATTTAATGAATAAATCGCGTTCCTTTGCAAAACGCATTTTGTAATGGCGAATGACTGATTGAAAAGTGGTTGGAAATTCACTAATGCAATGTAGATTAGTTCCATCTAGGTAAATTGTATCAATGAATCCATGGGTGAAATATTCCCAAAGAGTCATTGGATCGGTAAGGTTGGCTAGGAAGATTGCTTTTGGGCCTGGTTTTCTTATGACTGGGTAAAAGCCCATTAATTAATGAATGGACCTCTGTGTATGAGACTAGGCTGTCCCATAATTTTGCGAATTTTTCTGTGGTTGGTTTTTTCATTAATTCTTAACAGATTGATTTATGTTGTGAGAAACAATTTAATCAAATTGGTCAATATGGTTGTAAAAATAATAACAAGCGTAAAAGAAAAAAGAAAGTTTGGAAAAAACAATCATATAAACCAAAATATAAGCAATACTATAAAAACGGAGAAAGAAAATATTTTAGAAATCGAAAACAATATAAGCAAAAATATAAATCAAATTCAAACTATTGTCCATCTAAGAAGAAAGATTGCAGATGTTGGTTATGTCAAGAACAAGGACATAAAGCCTATGAATGTCCAACAAAAAACAAGAAAACAAACGAAACAAATATATTAAAAATTGCTTATGATATAGGATATGAACCAATTGAAGATTCAGACGTAGATTCAGATATTGATATTTACGCAGAAAGATAAGTCATGATTGAAAGCTAAGTTATGATTTTAATAAATACTATAATTAGTTACGCATCCTCATACACCATGTCCGATTCAAAAGCACAGATTCATAATAATGCATATTGTTAGCTCTTTTTTACTAAAATCGTTGCTTAGCTCTGATACCAAAAAGGACGGGACGACGGATAATACAAATATTTGGGTAAAACAAGTAAATAATCAACAAGTGCTTTGTGAAATCATCTGCGTAAAGTATCTTATGACTGCATAATCTTGATCTATTTCTGACTGTGTACGTGTGCGGGTCTGTGATGCCTGTTTTTGATTTATTTGTTGCATGTATGTAACAATATGCATTATTATGAATCTGTGCTTTTGAATCGGACATGGTGTATGAGGATGCGTAAGGGATGTACCTGACTGATGTCTGGACGATGCGTTTCTTAACTGCTTCGTGAATGCTTCGATAGGCTCTGCTATTCAGAAGCACGGGGCTTCAACAGAGAACTCTGCTATTCAGAAGCATAAAACTTCAACAGAGGAATTTTGAGAGCACTCAAAACTTAACACAAATAAGCTCTGATTTATTACACTAGGAAAATGCCTTATTTATAGTACATGAGGGACTCTTCTAGAGTCTAATAGTATCTTACACTAACTAGTGGTGTCTAGCAATACATTATTGTGTCTAGCACCATAACAATAAAGACAAACTATAGGATGGTGACTAGCACCTAATTTACATAATTGAAAACAAACGACAAAATATAAAAGTCTACATTATTACAAGATATGATGAGGGGGAAGGGCCACAAATATTCTTTGTGTCAAATCCAAATCCTCACCACCGCGAAAAATGCGTCATGCATAATTATTGAATGCTTTTGATGAGTGGCGTGCACTGTTGCGTACTATTCTTCCATTATCTCCATGAAGGGTGTCTCTTCCTTGTTTTCTTGACAATAATTACATTGGTGACGTGGAAAATGCGTAATATGCTTGCATAATTGTTTTTTAATTTCTGCAGGTAGAACGGCAAGATCATGCGAGAATTTTTCAAATGGTTCTTCAAATCGTTCTACGGCTTGCATTCCTTCAGTTGATATTTCTGTGTCATTTGTTGTATATAGTAAAAATGTTTTATTGCAATAATTTATCCTGACTTGTGATTTTTGGTCTTTTACGTTGCCTATTCTTGAAGAGGCTAGATAGACTCCTGCTAGTGCGAAAATTAGATGGTCTTGTGTTGGTGTTTCATGTGGAAGTTCATCCTTTGTTGGCTTGGATCCATTACTAATTCCCATGTATGCAAATGTAATGCTTGGAACTAGTAGCTGAGAGTCTTCATCGAAAAATGGATAACTGGAATATAATTTAATGAATAAATCGCGTTCCTTTGCAAAACGCATTTTGTAATGGCGAATGACTGATTGAAAAGTGGTTGGAAATTCACTAATGCAATGTAGATTAGTTCCATCTAGGTAAATTGTATCAATGAATCCATGGGTGAAATATTCCCAAAGAGTCATTGGATCGGTAAGGTTGGCTAGGAAGATTGCTTTTGCGCCTGGTTTTCTTATGACTGGGTAAAAGCCCATTAATGAATGGACCTCTGTGTATGAGACTAGGCTGTCCCATAATTTTGCGAATTTTTCTGTGGTTGGTTTTTTCATTAATTCTTTTTCTTTTGTAAATGGTATAGCTTGTAGGGCTGCTTTGGCTGCTTTGGCTGCATTTAACTGGTTTAAAGACTTTGGTTGTGATTCCGTTTTTGGAAAGGTTCCAAGGATGGTTGTCTTTGATGATTTTTCAATGGTTTCAGTTGTAACCATTTTGTATGCTTCTCTAAATGCTGTTTCTGCTTCAGCTTTTGTTTTGTAACTTTTGTGTGTAACGTTCTTTCCAACGATATGAGAATTTGCAATTCCCCAATCGTTATAGATTCCTTTGTGTGGTCCGTTAAAAATAACGTACCATTTCTTCGTCTCTGCATCTTTTAATTGTTGATGAGTTTTGAATATTTCTTGAGAGTTGCAAGTTGATGATGATGGTTTGTCCTGTTGTTTGTCGGTACTGTCTGATGAAATTTGCTGGACTGTTGGTGTAGGTGGAATGGTTGAACTGCCTGTTGACTTTTCTGCGTCTTCTTTGACTGGAGTGAACTGTGTTGACAATATCTGTAGTGTTTGTTGGAGTTGTTCTTCTTCTTTCTTGATTGTCTCCAGTTGCTTGATCATGGCTGCTTTTTGTTCCTGCTTCTGTTTTAGCTGGTGCTGAATTTGCTTCATGATGGCTTCCATTCTCTTGTCAATGTATCTGCTATGTGGTTGTGCTCACTCTTTATGTACCTGAGATATGTATAATTTGATGATACTCGCGTATCATTGTATGTTTCTGATGATACTTGGGTATCACTGTATGATGATACTTTCGTATCAATGTATGTTTCTGATGATACTTTCGTATCAATGTATGCTTCTGATGATACTTTCGTATCAATGTATGCTTTTGAGGATACTTTCGTATCAATGTATGCTTTTGATGTATTCATTTCGACTATTAATAAGTCTTCCGGTTGCGAATTGTATAGAATTGGTAATACAAGAATTTTTTCTTTATTGTTTTCTTTATTGTGAAACTGCAAAACAATAATATTGTTAATATATTCAAAAGTCATATTCTACTTATTCGTTATCAATATCGGATTCAGTATTTGAATCAGTAGTGTATGCGTAAATATCAATATCTGAATCTACGTCTGAATCTTCAATTGGTTCATATCCTATATCATAAGCAATTTTTAATATATTTGTTTCGTTTGTTTTCTTGTTTTTTGTTGGACATTCATAGGCTTTATGTCCTTGTTCTTGACATAACCAACATCTGCAATCTTTCTTCTTAGATGGACAATAGTTTGAATTTGATTTATATTTTTGCTTATATTGTTTTCGATTTCTAAAATATTTTCTTTCTCCGTTTTTATAGTATTGCTTATATTTTGGTTTATATGATTGTTTTTTCCAAACTTTCTTTTTTCTTTTACGCTTGTTATTATTTTTACAACCATATTGACCAATTTGATTAAATTGTTTCTCACAACATAAATCAATCTGTGCGTCAATTTTAGTTTTTTGTTTTAGACATTTATCTTTCATCCATTCTTTCAAGACGTTTATTCGAGCACCTAATGATTCCGCTATTTTTCCTTCTTGTGATAACTTGTTAAAATATTTTAATACACTTTGACAAACAGTAGATGGTAATTTTTGATAAAACATGTCTAATGCTATTTTTTGTCTTGGTGGATCTAATAAATAATATTGTTTAGAAAATTCACATATAAATGCATCTAAATAACACATATTACATATTCTTAGATTTGTTAAATGCCATAATGCTTTATTTCTAAAGGCTTCTTTTGATTCATTATCTTCTACCTTTTTTCCTACAAATTCTTGGAGAATTTTATCTAAGACTTTCCTAAAAGTTTCCATTGCATCGGTAGTTGCTATTCTAGATAGTTCATCTTCTTCTAAGGATGATAGAAAACGATAAATATTTCCTTGTGTTTTATGCATAATATAACTTAAGAAGTTTCTTGGATGTAAGTTTCTAAGTTCATCGGTTAATTGAATTTGTATACCCATTTGATTACTCCAATCTTGTATCTTTGTTTCTGGATCTAAATCACAATCTATAGAAAGAATATCTATGGGTTTTGGAGTGGTAAATAATTTTGGTACATATTGTGGCGGCACTTTTTCCCATTTATTTTGTTTATTTTTAACCATACCTTGTCTATATAAATAGTTTTCTTCTAAAGATGGTGGTCCATATATGTATTGGTTTTGATAATCATCTTCTACATATGATTTATTTCGTTTTATTCCAAAATTAGTATAAGGATTATTATATGGATTTTCTTCGTCGGATGTAAAATCGTATACTACTTCGACGTCATTTTCTATATTTTCATCTTTTACTTCTTCAGGTATTTCTAATGCTGCCATTAATTTAGTTAACGTTTCTACTTGTTCTTGAAGTGTTTCCATTTATTATATAATTTATTTTGTAAGTATAAGTATTTAGCTATATCTTTCTTTCTCTTATAAGTTTTTTGACTTTAATTTGATCTGTATAGTCTTTGTATGATACAAAATCGTTCATATGACTAAGTCTTTTTAAACAAGTAATTTCAGAATCTATTTGTAATTTATAAAGAGAATAAAACTTTTCGTTTTCTTCTTTAATTTCTATCAAATCATACATAGTAAATACTATACTACGATGATCTAAATTTGTTATGGCCTGGTGGCTTTTATTTAAGAGATAATTAAGATAATCTAAATTATTAAATTGTCTTGGTTGTCCATTTTTATAGACTAGCCAGAAGTTGTTGTCCATTAAATTTTTATAATTAATTTTTTAGTCATACAATTACTTTCAAATAATTGTTCTAATATATCATTATTTATATATTGTCTTCTTTTGTTATATAATATTTTTATAACTATCTTTTTTATTAGTATATACTTTATTTCTTTTATACTTTTTAAACCATGTTTTGAATTTTTGTAAAATATTTTTGATTACCATGTTAAGGGTGGTCTAATAGAAAGTGGTTGTTTATTATTTTTAACTTTCAATATTTTATGAATTTGTTCAAGCAAATCTTGTGTTAGATTTATTTTTTGTAATATTTCTGGTAGTTGTTTTACCAATAAGTGTTTATTTATTTCGATGAGATTATTTAATTTTTTATTTATTATATGCATTGTTTCATTTACTGTCATTTCGTCTTTCATTTGTAAATCTATATCATATATTTTACTACTAGATGATTCTGTCATATTCGTAGGCTTAATGATCTAATAATTTCTTTTATTTCTTCAATGTTTTCATCTTTTCTATTTTCTGTAGATGTTGAAGGTTGTATTTCTGAAATAGAGGATCTTCCTATAATTGTTGAAATTGGAGGCTCTATTATTGGGTCTCTTTTAATTAAAGGTGTAATTATTTGTTGTCGAAAATCTGTTTCATAAACTGGTTTATTATCTATTCTTTTTGGTGATTCAAGAGATAATAAAGGCTCAAATAATTTATCAATATGAATTTTATCTTCTGTTTTAAATGCAATACTATGATGAGAATTTGTTAATGCATAGTTTATTTGATATGTTAAAGTAAAAGGATGATTTCCTTTTAACATAAAATTTTGTCTTAATAATTTATATCTTACTGTAATACTATTACTTAGATTTCTATCTTTTAAACTAAGTCCTAATTGTATATTTATATTAAATTTTATTTTTCCTTCAATTAAATTTCCTTTTCCTTTGGCAATAATACTTTCTTGACTATTAATTATGCGATCATCTCTAATTTCTAATTCTATTGGTGTATCTAAATCACTAAAGGTACTTTTCAAAATTACTTGAATTGTAGATATATGAATATATGCTATTTTTGATTTATCCATTTCTTTAATATGTTGTATTTTATTTTTGATCTGTTGTTTATTAATAATAGATATAATTATATTTCCTTGAGTTGACTCTATAGCTATTGGTTCTTCTCCTATTATTTTACCGTAGTAAATAATATTTTTTCTTGAAAATAGATTTTTAAGTGTATCATACTTAAAATTATGTTTTTCTGTTAATGTAAAATTTGATTTTCTAATAGCATCTTTGTTTATGTTATTCTTACTAACTAGAGCATCAAATATATATCCTGATTCATTTTCTTCGTTATTAATAATTATTGGTTCATTAATCTCGTTAGATGTGGACATTATAAAAGTTGTTTTTAATATACTTAATGTTTGTTATAGATTAAATCGTTGCTTATCTTTACTAATTATAGAATTTATTAAAATCATAACTTAGCTTTCAATCATGACTTATCTTTCTAATTAAATTGTTATTTGTCATATTAGATTGTAGTTTAGCTCGTTACTTATCATAAATTAAATTGTTACTTAGCTCTTTTTTACTAAAATCGTTGCTTAGCTCTTTTTTACTAAAATCGTTGCTTAGCTCTTTTTTACTAAAATCGTTGCTTAGCTCTGATACCAAAAAGGGAGTTCAACCATTCCACCTACACCAACAGTCCAGAAAATTCCGCCACAATATGTACCAAAATTACTTACCACTCCAAAACCCATAGATATTCTTTCTATAGATTGTGATTGTAACACCCAGTTTCTTATCTCCGGATTACATCATCATCACTCAAAGTTAAACATAAGTGATCATGGTATAATCAAAGTTAAGCAACATAAGTACAAGTAGTATTCAAAAGAACAAGTACTTAAACAACGTGTCCCAAAAACTGGGTTACAAAAGACCGTTTTACAAAACTATACAAAAGAGTGTATCTTGGTTTACAAACAGTCAAAAGTCAAGTCCCATGTCCAGGCAATCATCCCTCAGCAATCTTCTTACCCCTGTCACCTATAACACAAACCATATAACTATTTTTATGAGCTAATTTAGCTCAGTGAGAAAATTATCAAAATTTAGAAATCATTCTAATAGTTATCAAAATTTTCACAATTAAATCACTGATCTCGATCTCAATGACTATCTCAGTCATTTGGTGTACTCAATCAAGCTAAGTACTCACATCAAACAAAGAGTTCTCAACCTTGTTTAACTCATGTAAATTGGTTATCTCAACCAATTAAGATGTGCAATAATTCAATTTAGATATAGTCAAACCATTCATAATGAATTATAACTACTCACCTGATGTCTGCTCAGTCCGTGGCCCAACCGTGCCTCGTGTATCTCCTTCCCTTCTATGAGTATCTGCTGAAAATAACATCACATATCATACCTCAACATCCTCAAAACAATTCAACATCTAACTCAATGGATTAAGAATCAATAGCTAACAAAGATCATAATCTATGAATATCATGTGCTATCAACTCAAAACTTCCAAATTTTGCGGTTTTTACCAAATCAACCGATAAAACTTCTCAATAATCATAATAGAGACCCAATACAACATATAATAACAACCTACTAGCAACACATAAGCTAATTCAAAGCATATTTTCGGATTTGGGCATCTAGGGTTTGAAACCCTAAAAATCAAGCTCACTAACCTTGGAAATCAAGAACTCAAGAACGTGATTCGGGTGTTAAATCCGACTTCCCACACTTTTCCCACGCTAAACCCTCGATCAAAAGGCTCAAAAATCGCTACCTTAGCTCTGAAAATCGCCTAGAGAAGTTTCTTGTTCGTAAAATGAAGAAATGAGGTCAAAATTCGTATTTAACCCACTACCGCAACCCGGTCCGGTTTTCAGAACCCTCCTCGGGTTGGTCAGAACCCGGTCCGGTTTTCAGAACCCTCCCCGGGTTGGTCAGAACCCGACCCGGTTTACATTTACGACTTTTTCTTCGTTCAATTCCGGATATTAACCCGACCCGGGTTTTTGGAAACGACCCGGGTTCCCAATTTTTGATACTTTTTAGACTTAAACTTCTCTTAAATAAATTTCTAATCATCCTAACTCATATAACAACCTAATAAATCTTATTTACTCTAAGATTAACTCATATTTACTTACCGAAAATATTACGGCGTTACAAGTTATCTCCCCCTTCAAAAGATTCCGTCCTCGGAATCTCTTGAAACAAAAATGGGTATTTGAATCGCATTTCTTCTTCAGGTTCCCATGTGACATCTGTACCGCGGTGATGACTCCACTGCACTTTCACAATTCCAATTTCTTTGTTCCGCAACTTCTTAATCTTTCTATCTAAAATTTTCTCCGGTTGCTCTTGATATTGAATTTTACGATCTAACTGAACTTCTTTCAAAGGAACCCGTGCCGACTCATCGTATAAAGTCTTACGAAGATGTGAGATATGAAACACATTATGAATTCCCATTAACTCATCAGGAAGCTCGAGTTTATAAGCTACTGCTCCTACTCGTTGAATTACACGAAAAGGTCCGATAAACCATGGACTTAGCTTGCCATGTTTACCAAAACGAATAATTCCCTTTCCAGGGAGACACTTTTAACATTACCATATCTCCAACTTGAAACTCCAATGGTTTCCTTCGTTTATCTGCGTATTGTTTTTGACGCTGCTGAGCAACTCTCATATGCTCACGAATACTTTTAATGTTTGCCTCAGTTTCTGTTATAATCTCGGGACCCGCTAGTGGCTTTTCTCCCGCTTCTGACCAGCATGACGGTGTTCTACACATTGATCCATATAACGCCTCGAAGGGTGCCATTTGAATACTAGAATGATATGAATTGTTATACGTAAATTTAGCTAAAGGTAGATGATCATCCCAGCTACCTCCAAAATCAATCACTGAAGCTTTAAGCATATCCTCTAACGTCTGTATAGTTCTCTCGGTTTCACCATCAGTCTGCGGATGATAAGCCGTACTCATTAAGGCTTTGGTTCCCAAATGTTTTTGAAAACTTTGCCAAAAATGAGAAGTAAAACGACTATCACGATCGGAGACTATCGAGGTAGGTACTCCGTGTCGTCTCATCACCTCCCTAATATTAGAATATAGATCTCTGCTAATTTGGACACTTGATAATCTTCTCGTATGGGAATAAATTGTGCTGATTTGGTCAACCTATCAACAACTACCCATATTGAATCGAACCCTCGCGGAGTTCGGGGTAATTTGGTGATAAAATCCATAGAGATTTCATCCCACTTTTTCATCGGTACCGGCAGTGGCTACACTAAGCCGTATGGTCTTTGATGATTTGCCTTGACTTGTAAACAAGTTAGACACTTCTCCACATATCTCCCAACATCACGTTTCATTCCCGGCCACCAGTAAAACGACTTTAGACTTTTATACATCTTTGTACTACCTGGATGGATTGAATACCGTGTACAATGTGCATCTTCAAGTAACAGCTGTCTCGTTTCTCCATGCCTTGGGACCCACACTCGTCCCTGAAAAGTCTTCACTCCTTGTGCATTTTCAATTAATTTATTTACATAGCCAACCATTCTCTCACTCTTCATGTCGTTGGCTTCTCTCTGGGCACGTTGAATCATTTATGGTAATTTACTAACCACTCCCATTCGAGCTGAAACGATTCGAATAAGTGGTTCTTTTTTACTTAATGCATCAGCCACTACATTTGCTTTACCAGGATGGTAAAGTATTTCACACTCATAATATTTTAAAAGATCCATCCACCTTCGTTGTCTCATATTCAACTCTTTGTGGTCAAATAAATACTTTAAACTCTTATGATCTGAATATATCTGAAACTTCACACCATAAAGATAGTGTCGCCAAATTTTTAGTGCAAAAACAATGGCGGCTAACTCTAAATCGTGTACGGGATAAGCTTGCTCATGAGACTTCAACTGCCGAGACGAATACGCAATTACTCGCCCCCTTTGCATTAATACACATCCAAGACCGATTTGTGAAGCATCGGTAAAAAGGACAAAGTCTTCCACACCTTGAGGCAGAGCTAACACCGGGGCTTCGCATAACGCCCGTCTCAGTTTTTCAAAAGCTTCTTGTTGTGCTTCAGCCCAGATAAACTTCTCTGTCTTTTTGGTCAGCTTTGTTAAGGGCAACGCAATACTCGAAAATTTCTCAATAAATCGTCGGTAATAGCCAGCTAGTCCCAAAAAGCTCCGAACCTCAGTCGGATTTTTGGGTGGTGCCCAACTCATCACTGCTTCTATCTTGGCAGGATCCACTTTAACGCCTTCTCTGTTTATCACATGACCAAGAAACTGAATCTCTTGCATCCAAAACTCGCACTTTGAAAATTTTGCATACAACTTTTCTTTACGAAGAAGATTTAAAATCAACTGTAAATGTTGCTTGTGCTCATCCCAGCTCTTGGAATAAATTAAGATATCGTCAATAAACACTATTAGGGACTTGTCTAAGAATAGATGACAAGCTCGATTCATCAAATCCATAAAAGCCGCCGGGGCATTCGTCAAACCGAACGGCATTACTAGAAACTCATAATTACTGTATCGGGTGCGAAATGTTCTCTTCGAGACGTCAGATACTCTTACTCTTAATTGATGATATCCCGATCTCAAATCAATCTTCGAAAAATATACCGCTCCCTCCAATTGATCGAACAAATCATCTATTCTCGGTAGGGGATAACGATTCTTCACTGTAATCTTGTTTAACTCGCGGTAGTCTATGCACATACGCATAGAACCATCTTTCTTTCGAACAAATAGTATCGGCGCACCCCACGGAGACGAGCTCGGACGAATAAAACCGCGATCTAAAAGTTCTTGTAGTTGTTTCTTTAACTCCTCCATCTCGGACGGCGCCAACCGATAGGGTGCTCGAGCTATCGGTTTCGCTCCTGGAACTAATTCGATAACAAACTCTAATTGGCGATTTGGCGGTAAGCCGGGAAGATCGTCAGGAAAAACATCAGCAAAATCTCTTACTACCTCAACATCCTTCACAGTGGAATGTTCGAATTCAATTGGAGTAACATGTGCCATAAATAAAAGGGCACCTCTTTCGGTATACCTTCGCGCTCTCGCGAAAGATACAACCGGAATATGTTGAAAACGGCGCTCGCCTCGTATTAACGTTCGAAACCCACTCGGAGTTCTCACAGAAATAGTCTTTCCGTGACAATCCATATTTGCTCTATTATCGTCTAATCAGTCCATTCCAACTGTTACATCAAAAGCACGAGTAGTCATCGGCTTCAAATCAATAGGAAAAGAAATTCCGTTGATTTCAAGCCGACAATTTATATACTGAGTATTTACTATAACATCTCTCCCGTCAGCAACATCAACTATCAGACTCTCACTCATTTTAGACACTGGGACATTAATTCGAGACGCAAAAGGTACAGATATAAAAGAAATCGATGCACCAGTATCAAACACCATACGAGCTCGAAGAGAATTTAGGCTAAAGATACCTGTAATCACATCCGGTCGCTCTCTAGCCTCCTCCACGGTCATCTGAAAAGCTCGAGTTCTAACGTTCCCACCGCCTCTATCTCGTCTATCGCCTCGAATATCACCTCGTCCCGCTCTCGGAGTCTCGCGACGGGAATCGGTTCTTGGCTTTGGACAATCCGGGCGAATATGACCGCTTTCTCCGCAATTGAAACACACGACTTTTCTCTAAACAATCTCGAGCCATATGCGTTGTCTTCCCGCACTGATAACACATAAAAGACGGGGTGCTCATATCACAGTTTCCAGCGTGTTTTCGACGACATTTTTCGCACCATTTGCTCTTAGTCTTTCTTGAATCACCTCGATATTGATAACTCGGAACTGGCTGTTTTTTAGAACTACCCTCCGGTTTTCCTTCCCATTTCCTCTTCTGGCCTCCGCTTCCTTGGTCCCCCTTCTTTTCATTATCTTGCCTCCGTAGTTCTTTTTCTCGAGATTTGGCTGCCTCGACAATCTGCTGATAACTCGTAAAGATGGAACTCTGTAAAAACTCTCGTATCTGGGTCCTCAGTTCCCACAGATACCTGTCAATCTTCATTTCTTCAGTATCCACATGATGAGCAGCAAATCTGGCTTTTTCGTTAAATTCTATCGTATACTCCTGTACCGACTGCGTTCCCCGCTGCAATCTCAGAAAATCCTCTTCCAAACTTTTCATCGCAGTATTTGAGCAATATTCCTTCATAAATTTTATTTTGAACTCCTCCCATGTCGGTTCTGGTTCCAAACCTTTCTCTATATCAAGGTTTATGTTCTCCCACCAGAACTGAGCATCTTTGTGTAAACAATTAGTGGCATACTCGACTTTATATTTTTCCGCACACTTGCTCGTACGAAAGACTTTCTCGATATGTGTCAGCCAATTTCGTGCAATAATAGGATCATCAGTGCCGAAGAAATCATTTGGTTTACATTTGCGGAACGTCTCGTAACTACAACCTTTTGGTTCGCCCGACCCTCCAACTTCAGTATGTATAATAACCGGCTCTCTCTGTCCCTCCCCAACCCCATGTGTGATAGGAGGTCGGTTTCGATTGTCTCTATTAGTCACCTCCGTCTGAGGTCTCATTAAGGTGGGCAAAAAGCTTTTAACTGCTTTTGCTACCTCCGCAACAATCAACTCTTGTAAAGATGATGTTAACTCAGGCGGTCTCTCGCCTTCAGACTGGCGCTCCAGTCTCGAATCTCGTGATCCCGAATGCTCATCTCGGTGATCACCTCCCTCTTTCTCCTTTCCAGAACTCATAATAAGGCTGAAAAGAAATTTAACTCATTATAATCTCGTTTATCTCAATACTCTTTTCGTATCACATATCTCATCAAAATTCTCGGAATAACACACATACTCACTATGTGTGCTTAGAGGAATAATTGCATAGGGACAAAAATGGGACCTCTCTCTTTATTAGTTTGAGTTTAGAGTTTACCCTTCAAAGTCTAATTCACTCAAACCCTTGCTCTGATACCAACTTGTAACACCCAGTTTCTTATCTCCGGATTACATCATCATCACTCAAAGTTAAACATAAGTGATCATGGTATAATCAAAGTTAAGCAACATAAGTACAAGTAGTATTCAAAAGAACAAGTACTTAAACAACGTGTCCCAAAAACTGGGTTACAAAATACCGTTTTACAAAACTATACAAAAGAGTGTATCTTGGTTTACAAACAGTCAAAAGTCAAGTCCCATGTCCAGGCAATCATCTCTCAGCAATCTTCTTACCCCTGTCACCTATAACACAAACCATATAACTATTTTTATGAGCTAATTTAGCTCAGTGAGAAAATTATCAAAATTTAGAAATCATTCTAATAGTTATCAAAATTTTCACAATTAAATCACTGATCTCGATCTCAATGACTATCTCAGTCATTTGGTGTACTCAATCAAGCTAAGTACTCACATCAAACAAAGAGTTCTCAACCTTGTTTAACTCATGTAAATTGGCTATCTCAACCAATTAAGATGTGCAATAATTCAATTTAGATATAGTCAAACCATTCATAATGAATTATAACTACTCACCTGATGTCTGCTCAGTCCGTGGCCCAACCGTGCCTCGTGTATCTCCTTCCCTTCTATGAGTATCTGTTGAAAATAACATCACATATCATACCTCAACATCCTCAAAACAATTCAACATCTAACTCAATGGATTAAGAATCAATAGCTAACAAAGATCATAATCTATGAATATCATGTGCTATCAACTCAAAACTTCCAAATTTTGCGGTTTTTACCAAATCAACCGATAAAACTTCTCAATAATCATAATAGAGACCCAATACAACATATAATAACAACCTACTAGCAACACATAAGCTAATTCAAAGCATATTTTCGGATTTGGGCATCTAGGGTTTGAAACCCTAAAAATCAAGCTCACTAACCTTGGAAATCAAGAACTCAAGAACGTGATTCGGGTGTTAAATCCGACTTCCCACACTTTTCCCACGCTAAACCCTCGATCAAAAGGCTCAAAAATCGCTACCTTAGCTCTGAAAATCGCCTAGAGAAGTTTCTTGTTCGTAAAATGAAGAAATGAGGTCAAAATTCGTATTTAACCCACTACCGCAACCCGGTCCGGTTTTCAGAACCCTCCCCGGGTTGGTCAGAACCCGGTCCGGTTTTCAGAACCCTCCCCGGGTTGGTCAGAACCCGACCCGGTTTACATTTACGACTTTTTCTTCGTTCAATTCCGGATATTAACCCGACCCGGGTTTTTGGAAACGACCCGGGTTCCCAATTTTTGATACTTTTTAGACTTAAACTTCTCTTAAATAAATTTCTAATCATCCTAACTCATATAACAACCTAATAAATCTTATTTACTCTAAGATTAACTCATATTTACTTACCGAAAATATTACGGCGTTACAAGTTATCTCCCCCTTCAAAAGATTCCGTCCTCGGAATCTCTTGAAACAAAAATGGGTATTTGAATCGCATTTCTTCTTCAGGTTCCCATGTGACATCTGTACCGCGGTGATGTCTCCACTGCACTTTCACAATTCCAATTTCTTTGTTCCGCAACTTCTTAATCTTTCTATCTAAAATTTTCTCCGGTTGCTCTTGATATTGAAGTTTACGATCTAACTGAACTTCTTTCAAAGGAACCCGTGCCGACTCATCGTATAAAGTCTTACGAAGATGTGAGATATGAAACACATTATGAATTCCCATTAACTCATCAGGAAGCTCGAGTTTATAAGCTACTGCTCCTACTCGTTGAATTACACGAAAAGCTACTGCTCATATCCTATATCATAAGCAATTTTTAATATATTTGTTTCGTTTGTTTTCTAGCACAGATTCATAATAATGCATATTGTTACATACACGCAACAAATAAATCAAAAACAGGCATCACAGATCAAATTCAAACTATTGTCCATCTAAGAAGAAAGATTCCTTTGTGTGGTCCGTTAAAAATAACGTACTATTTCTTCGTCTCTGCATCTTTTAATTGTTGATGAAGCATACAGTGATACACAAGTATCATCAGAAGTATTAAAAACTGATAAATACGAGAAAAAAATATGTAAATATGTATCGGGAACATTTTCCCAAACACAGACCCGCACACGTACACAGTCAGAAATAGATCAAGATTATGCAGTCATAAGATACTTTACGCAGATGATTTCACAAAGCACTTGTTGATTATTTACTTGTTTTACCCAAATATTTGTATTATCCGTCGTCCCGTCCCTCCTTTAGTTAAAAGAGACCCAATAATAGAGCCTCCAATTTCAACAATTATAGGAAGATCCTCTATTTCAGAAATACAACCTTCAACATCTACAGAAAATAGAAAAGATGAAAACATTGAAGAAATAAAAGAAATGATTAGATCATTAAGCCTACGAATATGACAGAATCATCTAGTAGTAAAATATATGATATAGATTTACAAATGAAAGACGAAATGACAGTAACTGAAAAAATGCATTATTTCTTTAATACTTTTTAAACCATGTTTTGAATTTTTGTAAAATATTTTTGATTACCATGTTAAGGGTGGTCTAATAGAAAGTGGTTGTTTATTATTTTTAACTTCCAATATTTTATGAATTTGTTCAAGCAAATCTTGTGTTAGATTTATTTTTTGTAATATTTCTGGTAGTTGTTTTACCAATAAGTGTTTATTTATTTCGATGAGATTATTTAATTTTTTATTTATTATATGCATTTTTTCATTTACTGTCATTTCGTCTTTCATTTGTAAATCTATATCATATATTTTACTACTAGATGATTCTGTCATATTCGTAGGCTTAATGATCTAATCATTTCTTTTATTTCTTCAATGTTTTCATCTTTTCTATTTTCTGTAGATGTTGAAGGTTGTATTTCTGAAATAGAGGATCTTCCTATAATTGTTGAAATTGGAGGCTCTATTATTGGGTCTCTTTTAACTAAAGGTGTAATTATTTGTTGTCGAAAATCTGTTTCATAAACTGGTTTATTATCTATTCTTTTTGGTGATTCAAGAGATAATAAAGGCTCAAATAATTTATCAATATGAATTTTATCTTCTGTTTTAAATGCAATACTATGATGAGAATTTGTTAATGCATAGTTTATTTGATATGTTAAAGTAAAAGGATGATTTCCTTTTAACATAAAATTTTGTCTTAATAATTTATATCTTACTGTAATACTATTACTTAGATTTCTATCTTTTAAACTAAGTCCTAATTGTATATTTATATTAAATTTTATTTTTCCTTCAATTAAATTTCCTTTTCCTTTGGCAATAATACTTTCTTGACTATTAATTATGCGATCATCTCTAATTTCTAATTCTATTGGTGTATCTAAATCACTAAAGGTACTTTTCAAAATTACTTGAATTGTAGATATATGAATATATGCTATTTTTGATTTATCCGTTTCTTTAATATGTTGTATTTTATTTTTGATCTGTTGTTTATTAATAATAGGTATAATTATATTTCCTTGAGTTGACTCTATATGTATTGGTTCTTCTCCTGTTATTTTACCGTAGTAAATAATATTTTTTCTTGAAAATAGATTTTTAAGTGTATCATACTTAAAATTATGTTTTTCTGTTAATGTAAAATTTGATTTTCTAATAGCATCTTTGTTTATGTTATTCTTACTAACTAGAGCATCAAATATATATCCTGATTCATTTTCTTCGTTATTAATAATTATTGGTTCATTAATCTCGTTAGATGTGGACATTATAAAAGTTGTTTTTAATATACTTAATGTTTGTTATAGATTAAATCGTTGCTTATCTTTACTAATTATAGTATTTATTAAAATCATAACTTAGCTTTCAATCATGACTTATCTTTCTAATTAAATTGTTATTTGTCATATTAGATTGTAGTTTAGCTCGTTACTTATCATAAATTAAATTGTTACTTAGCTCTTTTTTACTAAAATCGTTGCTTAGCTCTTTTTTACTAAAATCGTTGCTTAGCTCTGATACCAAAAGGGAGTTCAACCATTCCACCTACACCAACAGTCCAGCAAATTCCGCCACAATATGTACCAAAATTATTTACCACTCCAAAACCCATAGATATTCTTTCTATAGATTGTGATCTTCAATTGGTTCATATCCTATATCATAAGCAATTTTTAATATATTTGTTTCGTTTGTTTTCTAGCACAGATTCATAATAATGCATATTGTTACATACACGCAACAAATAAATCAAAAACAGGCATCACAGATCAAATTCAAACTATTGTCCATCTAAGAAGAAAGATTCCTTTGTGTGGTCCGTTAAAAATAACGTACTATTTCTTCGTCTCTGCATCTTTTAATTGTTGATGAAGCATACAGTGATACACAAGTATCATCAGAAGTATTAAAAACTGATAAATACGAGAAAAAAATATGTAAATATGTATCGGGAACATTTTCCCAAACACAGACCCGCACACGTACACAGTCAGAAATAGATCAAGATTATGCAGTCATAAGATACTTTACGCAGATGATTTCACAAAGCACTTGTTGATTATTTACTTGTTTTACCCAAATATTTGTATTATCCGTCGTCCCGTCCCTCCTTTAGTTAAAAGAGACCCAATAATAGAGCCTCCAATTTCAACAATTATAGGAAGATCCTCTATTTCAGAAATACAACCTTCAACATCTACAGAAAATAGAAAAGATGAAAACATTGAAGAAATAAAAGAAATGATTAGATCATTAAGCCTACGAATATGACAGAATCATCTAGTAGTAAAATATATGATATAGATTTACAAATGAAAGACGAAATGACAGTAAATGAAAAAATGCATTATTTCTTTTATACTTTTTAAACCATGTTTTGAATTTTTGTAAAATATTTTTGATTACCATGTTAAGGGTGGTCTAATAGAAAGTGGTTGTTTATTATTTTTAACTTCCAATATTTTATGAATTTGTTCAAGCAAATCTTGTGTTAGATTTACTTTTTGTAATATTTCTGGTAGTTGTTTTACCAATAAGTGTTTATTTATTTCGATGAGATTATTTAATTTTTTATTTATTATATGCATTTTTTCATTTACTGTCATTTCGTCTTTCATTTGTAAATCTATATCATATATTTTACTACTAGATGATTCTGTCATATTCGTAGGATTAATGATCTAATCATTTCTTTTATTTCTTCAATGTTTTCATCTTTTCTATTTTCTGTAGATGTTGAAGGTTGTATTTCTGAAATAGAGGATCTTCCTATAATTGTTGAAATTGGAGGCTCTATTATTGGGTCTCTTTTAACTAAAGGTGTAATTATTTGTTGTCGAAAATCTGTTTCATAAACTGGTTTATTATCTATTCTTTTTGGTGATTCAAGAGATAATAAAGGATCAAATAATTTATCAATATGAATTTTATCTTCTGTTTTAAATGTAATACTATGATGAGAATTTGTTAATGCATAGTTTATTTGATATGTTAAAGTAAAAGGATGATTTCCTTTTAACATAAAATTTTGTCTTAATAATTTATATCTTACTGTAATACTATTACTTAGATTTCTATCTTTTAAACTAAGTCCTAATTGTATATTTATATTAAATTTTATTTTTCCTTCAATTAAATTTCCTTTTCCTTTGGCAATAATACTTTATTGACTATTAATTATGCGATCATCTCTAATTTCTAATTGTATTGGTGTATCTAAATCACTAAAGGTACTTTTCAAAATTACTTGAATTGTAGATATATGAATATATGCTATTTTTGATTTATCCATTTCTTTAATATGTTGTATTTTATTTTTGATCTGTTGTTTATTAATAATATGTATAATTATATTTCCTTGAGTTGACTCTATAGGTATTGGATCTTCTCCTATTATTTTACCGTAGTAAATAATATTTTTTCTTGAAAATAGATTTTTAAGTGTATCATAAGCAATTTTTAATATATTTGTATTATCCGTCGTCCCGTCCCTTTTGGTCTGTTGTTTATTAATAATAGGTATAATTATATTTCCTTGAGTTGACTCTATAGGTATTGGTTCTTCTCCTATTATTTTACCGTAGTAAATAATATTTTTTCTTGAAAATAGATTTTTAAGTGTATCATACACCACTAGTTAGTGTAAGATACTATTAGACTCTAGAAGAGTCCCTCATGTACTATAAATAAGGCATTTGCATAGTGTAATAAATCAGAGCTTATTTGTGTTAAGTTTTGAGTGCTCTCAAAATTCCTCTGTTGAAGTTTTATGCTTCTGAATAGCAGAGTTCTCTGTTGAAGCCCCGTGCTTCTGAATAGCAGAGCCTATCGAAGCATCCACGAAGCAGTTAAATTTGATGCTCTAGTTAGTAAGAATAACATAAACAAAGATGCTATTAGAAAATCAAATTTTACATTAACAGAAAAACAGCATCCACGAAGCAGCTAAGAAACGCATCGTCAGTGTCAAATCCAAATCCTCACCACCGCGAAAAATGCGTCGTGCATAATTATTGAATGATTTTGATGAGTGGCGTGCACTGTTGCGTACTATTCTTCCATTATCTCCATGAAGGGTGTCTCTTCCTTGTTTTCTTGACAATAATTACATTGGTGACGTGGAAAATGCGTAATATGCTTGCATAATTGTTTTTTAATTTCTGCAGGTAGAACGGCAAGATGATGCGAGAACTTTTCAAATGGTTCTTCAAATCGTTCTCATGAAACACCAACACAAGACCATCTAATTTTCGCACTAGCAGGAGTCTATCTAGCCTCTTCAAGAATAGGCAACTTTATTAAGACAAAATTTTATGTTAAAAGGAAATCATCCTTTTACTTTAACATATCAAATAAACTATGCATTAACAAATTCTCATCATAGTATTGCATTTAAAACAGAAGATAAAATTCATATTGATAAATTATTTGAGCCTTTATTATCTCTTGAATCACCAAAAAGAATAGATAATAAACCAGTTTATGAAACAGATTTTCGACAACAAATAATTACACCTTTAGTTAAAAGAGACCCAATAATAGAGCCTCCAATTTCAACAATTATAGGAAGATCCTCTATTTCAGAAATACAACCTTCAACATCTACAGAAAATAGAAAAGATGAAAACATTGAAGAAATAAAAGAAATGATTAGATCATTAAGCCTACGAATATGACAGAATCATCTAGTAGTAAAATATATGATAAAAATAAAAAATTAAATAATCTCATCGAAATAAATAAACACTTATTGGTAAAACAACTACCATAAATATTACAAAAAATAAATCTAACACAAGATTTGCTTGAACAAATTCATAAAATATTGGAAGTTAAAAATAATAAACAACCACTTTCTATTAGACCACCCTTGACATGGTAATCAAAAATATTTTACAAAAATTCAAAACATGGTTTAAAAAGTATAAAAGAAATAAAGTATATACTAATAAAAAAGATAGTTATAAAAATATTATATAACAAAAGAAGACAATATATAAATAATGATATATTAGAACAATTATTTGAAAGTAATTGTATGACTAAAAAATTAATTATAAAAATTTAATGGACAACAACTTCTGGCTAGTCTATGAAAATGGACAACCAAGACAATTTAATAATTTAGATTATCTTAATTACCTCTTAAATAAAAGCCACCAGGCCATAACAAATTTAGATCATCGTAGTATAGTATTTACTATGTATGATTTGATAGAAATTAAAGAAGAAAACGAAAAGTTTTATTCTCTTTATAAATTACAAATAGATTCTGAAATTACTTGTTTAAAAAGACTTAGTCAAATGAACGATTTTATA
This sequence comes from Cichorium intybus, assembly GCA_023525715.1. Classification (NCBI taxonomy): domain Eukaryota; kingdom Viridiplantae; phylum Streptophyta; class Magnoliopsida; order Asterales; family Asteraceae; genus Cichorium; species Cichorium intybus. The sequence continues at coordinate 113,270,275 of CM042009.1, read as the reverse complement.
TCATACAAAGATTATACAGATCAAATTAAAGTCAAAAAACTTATAAGAGAAAGAAAGATATAGCTAAATACTTATACTTACAAAATAAATTATATAATAAATGGAAACACTTCAAGAACAAGTAGAAACGTTAACTAAATTAATGGCAGCATTAGAAATACCTGAAGAAGTAAAAGATGAAAATATAGAAAATGACGTCGAAGTAGTATACGATTTTACATCCGACGAAGAAAATCCATATAATAATCCTTATACTAATTTTGGAATAAAACGAAATAAATCATATGTAGAAGATGATTATCAAAGCCAATACATATATGGACCACCATCTTTAGAAGAAAACTATTTATATATGATGAGGGGGAAGGGCCACAAATATTCTTTGTGTCAAATCCAAATCCTCACCATCAAAAGGGACGGGACGACGGATAATACAAATATTTGGGTAAAACAAGTAAATAATCAACAAGTGCTTTGTGAAATCATCTGCGTAAAGTATCAAAAGGGACGGGACGACGGATAATACAAATATTTGGGTAAAACAAGTAAATAATCAACAAGTGCTTTGTGAAATCATCTGCGTAAAGTATCTTATGACTGCATAATCTTGATCTATTTCTGACTGTGTACGTGTGCGGGTCTGTGATGCCTGTTTTTGATTTATTCGTTGCGTGTATGTAACAATATGCATTATTATGAATCTGTGCTTTTGAATCGGACATGGTGTGTGCTTTTGAATCGGACATGGTGTATGAGGATGCATAAGGGATGTACCTGACTGATGTCTGGACGATGCGTTTCTTAACTGCTTCGTGGATGCTTCGATAGGCTCTGCTATTCAGAAGCACGGGGCTTCAACAGAGAACTCTGCTATTCAGAAGCATAAAACTTCAACAGAGGAATTTTGAGAGCACTCAAAACTTAACACAAATAAGCTCTGATTTATTACACTAGCCAAATGCCTTATTTATAGTACATGAGGGACTCTTCTAGAGTCTAATAGTATCTTACACTAACTAGTGGTGTCTAGCACTACATTATTGTGTCTAGCACCATAACAATAAAGACAAACTATAGGATGGTGACTAGCACCTAATTTACATAATTGAAAACAAACGACAAAATATAAAAGTCTACATTATTACAAGATATGATGAGGGGGAAGGGCCAAAAATATTCTTTGTGTCAAATCCAAATCCTCACCACCGCGAAAAATGCGTCGTGCATAATTATTGAATGCTTTTGATGAGTGGCGTGCACTGTTGCGTACTATTCTTCCATTATCTCCATGAAGGGTGTCTCTTCCTTGTTTTCTTGACAATAATTACATTGGTGACGTGGAAAATGCGTAATATGCTTGCATAATTGTTTTTTAATTTCTGCAGGTAGAACGGCAAGATGATACGAGAATTTTTCAAATGGTTCTTCAAATCGTTCTACGGCTTGCATTCCTTCAGTTGATATTTCTGTGTCATTTGTTGTATATAGTAAAAATGTTTTACTGCAATAATTTATCCTGACTTGTGATTTTTGGTCTTTTACGTTGCCTATTCTTGAAGAGGCTAGATAGACTCCTGCTAGTGCGAAAATTAGATGGTCTTGTGTTGGTGTTTCATGTGGAAGTTCATCCTTTGTTGGCTTGGATCCATTACTAATTCCCATGTATGCAAATGTAATGCTTGGAACTAGTAGCTGAGAGTCTTCATCGAAAAATGGATAACTGGAATATAATTTAATGAATAAATCGCGTTCCTTTGCAAAACTCATTTTGTAATGGTGAATGACTGATTGAAAAGTTGTTGGAAATTCACTAATGTAATGTAGATTAGTTCCATCTAGGTAAATTGTATCAATGAATCCATGGGTGAAATATTCCCAAAGAGTCATTGGATCGGTAAGGTTGGCTAGGAAGATTGCTTTTGGGCCTGGTTTTCTTATGACTGGGTAAAAGCCCATTAATGAATGGACCTCTGTGTATGAGACTAGGCTGTCCCATAATTTTGCGAATTTTTCTGTGGTTGGTTTTTTCATTAATTCTTTTTCTTTTGTAAATGGTATAGCTTGTAGGGCTGCTTTGGCTGCTTTGGCTGTATTTAACTGGTTTAAAGACTTTGGTTGTGATTCCGTTTTTGGAAAGGTTCCAAGGATGGTTGTCTTTGATGATTTTTCAATGGTTTCAGTTGTAACCGTTTTGTATGCTTCTCTAAATGCTGTTTCTGCTTCAGCTTTTGTTTTGTAACTTTTGTGTGTAACGTTCTTTCCAACGATATGAGAATTTGCAATTCCCCAATCGTTATAGATTCCTTTGTGTGGTCCGTTAAAAATAACGTACCATTTCTTCGTCTCTGCATCTTTTAATTGTTGATGAGTTTTGAATATTTCTTGAGAGTTGCAAGTTGATGATGATGGTTTCTCCTGTTGTTTGTCGGTACTGTCTGATGAAATTTGCTGGACTGTTGGTGTAGGTGGAATGGTTGAACTGCCTGTTGATTTTTCTGCGTCTTCTTTGACTGGAGTGAACTGTGTTGACAATATCTGTAGTGTTTGTTGGAGTTGTTCTTCTTCTTTCTTGATTGTCTCCAGTTGCTTGATCATGGCTGCTTTTTGTTCCTGCTTCTGTTTTAGCTGGTGCTGAATTTGCTTCATGATGGCTTCCATTCTCTTGTCAATGTATCTGCTATGTGGTTGTGCTCACTCTTTATGTACCTGACTTGTGTATAATTTGATGATACTCGCGTATCATTGTATGTTTCTGATGATACTTGCGTATCACTGTATGCTTCTGATGATACTTTCGTATCAATGTATGTTTCTGATGATACTTTCGTATCAATGTATGCTTCTGATGATACTTTCGTATCAATGTATGCTTTTGATGATACTTTCGTATCAATGTATGCTTTTGATGTATTCATTTCGACTATTAATAAGTCTTCCGGTTGTGAATTGTATAGAATTGGTAATACAAGAATTTTTTCTTTATTGTTTTCTTTATTGTGAAACTGCAAAACAATAATATTGTTAATATATTCAAAAGACATATTCTTCTACTTATTCGTTATCAATATCGGATTCAGTATTTGAATCAGTAGTGTATGTGTAAATATCAATATCTGAATCTACGTCTGAATCTTCAATTGGTTCATATCCTATATCATAAGCAATTTTTAATATATTTGTTTCGTTTGTTTTCTTGTTTTTTGTTGGACATTCATAGGCTTTATGTCCTTGTTCTTGACATAACCAACATCTGCAATCTTTCTTCTTAGATGGACAATAGTTTGAATTTGATTTATATTTTTACTTATATTGTTTTCGATTTCTAAAATATTTTCTTTCTCCGTTTTTATAGTATTGCTTATATTTTGGTTTATATGATTGTTTTTTCCAAACTTTCTTTTTTCTTTTACGCTTGTTATTATTTTTACAACCATATTGACCAATTTGATTAAATTGTTTCTCACAACATAAATCAATCTGTGCGTCAATTTTAGTTTTTTGTTTTAGACATTTATCTTTCATCCATTCTTTCAAGACGTTTATTCGAGCACCTAATGATTCCGCTATTTTTCCTTCTTGTGATAACTTGTTAAAATATTTTAATACACTTTGACAAACAGTAGATGGTAATTTTTGATAAAACATGTCTAATGCTATTTTTTGTCTTGGTGGATCTAATAAATAATATTGTTCAAAAAATTCACATATAAATGCATCTAAATAACACATATTACATATTCTTAGATTTGTTAAATGCCATAATGCTTTATTTCTAAAGGCTTCTTTTGATTCATTATCTTCTACCTTTTTTCCTACAAATTCTTGGAGAATTTTATCTAAGACTTTCCTAAAAGTTTCCATTGCATCGGTAGTTGCTATTCTAGATAGTTCATCTTCTTCTAAGGATGATAGAAAACGATAAACATTTCCTTGTGTTTTATGCATAATATAACTTAAGAAGTTTCTTGGATGTAAGTTTCTAAGTTCATCGGTTAATTGAATTTGTATACCCATTTGATTACTCCAATCTTGTATCTTTGTTTCTGGATCTAAATCACAATCTATAGAAAGAATATCTATGGGTTTTGGAGTGGTAAATAATTTTGGTACATATTGTGGCGGCACTTTTTCCCATTTATTTTGTTTATTTTTAACCATACCTTGTCTATATAAATAGTTTTCTTCTAAAGATGGTGGTCCATATATGTATTGGCTTTGATAATCATCTTCTACATATGATTTATTTCGTTTTATTCCAAAATTAGTATAAGGATTATTATATGGATTTTCTTCGTCGGATGTAAAATCGTATACTACTTCGACGTCATTTTCTATATTTTCATCTTTTACTTCTTCAGGTATTTCTAATGCTGCCATTAATTTAGTTAACGTTTCTACTTGTTCTTGAAGTGTTTCCATTTATTATATAATTTATTTTGTAAGTATAAGTATTTAGCTATATCTTTCTTTCTCTTATAAGTTTTTTGACTTTAATTTGATCTGTATAATCTTTGTATGATATAAAATCGTTCATATGACTAAGTCTTTTTAAACAAGTAATTTCAGAATCTATTTGTAATTTATAAAGAGAATAAAACTTTTCGTTTTATTCTTTAATTTCTATCAAATCATACATAGTAAATACTATACTACGATGATCTAAATTTGTTATGGCCTGGTGGCTTTTATTTAAGAGGTAATTAAGATAATCTAAATTATTAAATTGTCTTGGTTGTCCATTTTCATAGACTAGCCAGAAGTTGTTGTCCATTAAATTTTTATAATTAATTTTTTAGTCATACAATTACTTTCAAATAATTGTTCTAATATATCATTATTTATATATTGTCTTCTTTTGTTATATAATATTTTTATAACTATCTTTTTTATTAGTATATACTTTATTTCTTTTATACTTTTTAAACCATGTTTTGAATTTTTGTAAAATATTTTTGATTACCATGTTAAGGGTGGTCTAATAGAAAGTGGTTGTTTATTATTTTTAACTTCCAATATTTTATGAATTTGTTCAAGCAAATCTTGTGTTAGATTTATTTTTTGTAATATTTCTGGTAGTTGTTTTACCAATAAGTGTTTATTTATTTCGATGAGATTATTTAATTTTTTATTTTTATCATATATTTTACTACTAGATGATTCTGTCATATTCGTAGGCTTAATGATCTAATCATTTCTTTTATTTCTTCAATGTTTTCATGTTTTCTATTTTCTGTAGATGTTGAAGGTTGTATTTCTGAAATAGAGGATCTTCCTATAATTGTTGAAATTGGAGGCTCTATTATTGGGTCTCGTTTAACTAAAGGTGTAATTATTTGTTGTCGAAAATCTGTTTCATAAACTGGTTTATTATCTATTCTTTTTGGTGATTCAAGAGATAATAAAGGCTCAAATAATTTATCAATATGAATTCTATCTTCTGTTTTAAATGTAATACTATGATGAGAATTTGTTAATGCATAGTTTATTTGATATGTTAAAGTAAAAGGATGATTTCCTTTTAACATAAAATTTTGTCTTAATAATTTATATCTTACTGTAATACTATTACTTAGATTTCTATCTTTTAAACTAAGTCCTAATTGTATATTTATATTAAATTTTATTTTTCCTTCAATTAAATTTCCTTTTCCTTTGGCAATAATACTTTCCTGACTATTAATTATACGATCATCTCTAATTTCCAATTCTATTGGTGTGTCTAAATCACTAAAAGTACTTTTCAAAATTACTTGAATTGTAGATATATGAATATATGCTATCTTTGATTTATCCATTTCTTTAATATGTTGTATTTTATTTTTGATCTGTTGTTTATTAATAATAGGTATAATTAAATTTGCTTGAGTTGACTCTATAGGTATTGGTTCTTCTCCTATTATTTTACCGTAGTAAATAATATTTTTTCTTGAAAATAGATTTTTAAGTGTATCATACTTAAAATTATGTTTTTCTGTTAATGTAAAATTTGATTTTCTAATAGCATCTTTGTTTATGTTATTCTTACTAACTAGAGCATCAAATATATATCCTTATTCATTTTCTTCGTTATTAATAATTATTGGTTCATTAATCTCGTTAGATGTGGACATTATAAAAGTTGTTTTTAATATACTTAATGTTTGTTATAGATTAAATCGTTGCTTATCTTTACTAATTATAGTATTTATTAAAATCATAACTTAGCTTTCAATCATGACTTATCTTTCTAATTAAATTGTTATTTGTCATATTAGATTGTAGTTTAGCTCGTTACTTATCATAAATTAAATTGTTACTTAGCTCTTTTTTACTAAAATCGTTGCTTAGCTCTTTTTTACTAAAATCGTTGCTTAGCTCTGATACCAAAAGGGACGGGACGACGTATAATACAAATATTTGGGTAAAACAAGTAAATAATCAACAAGTGCTTTGTGAAATCATCTGCGTAAAGTATCAAAAGGGACGGGACGACGGATAATACAAATATTTGGGTAAAACAAGTAAATAATCAACAAGTGCTTTGTGAAATCATCTGCGTAAAGTATCTTATGACTGCATAATCTTGATCTATTTCTGACTGTGTACGTGTGCGGGTCTGTGATGCCTGTTTTTGATTTATTCGTTGCGTGTATGTAACAATATGCATTATTATGAATCTATGCTTTTGAATCGGACATGGTGTATGAGGATGCGTAAGGGATGTACCTGACTGATGTCTGGACGATGCGTTTCTTAACTGCTTCGTGGATGCTTCGATAGGCTCTGCTATTCAGAAGCACGGGGCTTCAACAGAGAACTCTGCTATTCAGAAGCATAAAACTTCAACAGAGGAATTTTGAGAGCACTCAAAACTTAACACAAATAAGCTCTGATTTATTACACTAGGCAAATGCCTTATTTATAGTACATGAGGGACTCTTCTAGAGTCTAATAGTATCTTACACTAACTAGTAGTGTCTAGCACTACATTATTGTGTCTAGCACCATAACAATAAAGACAAACTATAGGATGGTGACTAGCACCTAATTTACATAATTGAAAACAAACGACAAAATATAAAAGTCTACATTATTACAAGATATGATAAGGGGGAAGGGCCACAAATATTCTTTGTGTCAAATCCAAATCCACAAATAACAATTTAATTAGAAAGATAAGTCATGATTGAAAGCTAAGTTATGATTTTAATAAATACTATAATTAGTAAAGATAAGCAACAATTTAATCTATAACAAACATTAAGTATATTAAAAACAACTTTTATAATGTCCACATCTAACGAGATTAATGAACCAATAATTATTAATAACGAAGAAAATGAATCAGGATATATATTTGATGCTCTAGTTAGTAAGAATAACATAAACAAAGATGCTATTAGAAAATCAAATTTTACATTAACAGAAAAACATAATTTTTGGTATCAGAGCTAAGCAACGATTTTAGTAAAAAAGAGCTAAGCAACGATTTTAGTAAAAAAGAGCTAAGTAACAATTTAATTTATGATAAGTAACGAGCTATGCATTTTTTCATTTACTGTCATTTCGTCTTTCATTTGTAAATCTATATCATATATTTTACAATTATTTGTTGTCGAAAATCTGTTTCATAAACTGGTTTATTATCTATTCTTTTTGGTGATTCAAGAGATAATAAAGGCTCAAATAATTTATCAATATGAATTTTATCTTCTGTTTTAAATGTAATACTATGATGAGAATTTGTTAATGCATAGTTTATTTGATATGTTAAAGTAAAAGGATGATTTCCTTTTAACATAAAATTTTGTCTTAATAATTTATATCTTACTGTAATACTTTTTACTAATTATAGTATTTATTAAAATCATAACTTAGCTTTCAATCATGACTTATCTTTCTAATTAAATTGTTATTTGTCATATTAGATTGTAGTTTAGCTCGTTAATTATCATAAATTAAATTGTTACTTAGCTCTTTTTTACTAAAATCGTTGCTTAGCTCTAATACCAAAAGGGACGGGACGACGGATAATACAAATATTTGGGTAAAACAAGTAAATAATCAACAAGTGCTTTGTGAAATCATCTGCGTAAAGTATCTTATGACTGCATAATCTTGATCTATTTCTGACTGTGTACGTGTGCGGGTCTGTGATGCCTGTTTTTGATTTATTTGTTGCGTGTATGTTTTCAAAACGTAACGACAAAATTTTATGTTAAAAGGAAATCATCCTTTTACTTTAAAATTTTGTCTTAATAATTTATATCTTACTGTAATACTATTACTTAGATTTCTATCTTTTAAACTAAGTCCTAATTGTATATTTATACAGTGATACGCAAGTATCATCAGAAACATACAATGATACGCGAGTATCATCAAATTATACATATCTCAGGTACATAAAGAGTGAGCACAACCACATAGCAGATACATTGACAAGAGAATGGAAGAACTACTTCGTGGATGCTTCGATAGGCTCTGCTATTCAGAAGCACGGGGCTTCAACAGAGAAACCATCCTTGGAACCTTTCCAAAACTTGTTTTACCCAAATATTTGTATTATCCGTCTGTACGCAACAATGCACGCCACTCATCAAAAGCATTCAATAATTATGCACGACGCATTTTTCGCGGTGGTGAGGATTTGGATTTGACACAAAGAATATTTGTGGCCCTTCCCCCTCATCATATCTTGTAATAATGTAGACTTTTATATTTTGTCGTTTGTTTTCAGTTATGTAAATTAGGTACTAGTCACCATCCTATAGTTTGTCTTTATTGTTATGGTGCTAGACACAATAATGTAGTGCTAGGACACCACTAGTTAGTGTAAGATACTATTAGATTCTAGAAGAGTCCCTCATGTACTATAAATAAGCTGCCGTGATATATATACACACCTACATATACACGACAAACATAGATCTTGAATTAAACGCCTTGTGTAAGTTTGATCGAAAACGAGAAGGAATGGAAATAACAGCGGGATTGCGTATCGGGACAGCAAGGAGAGAGATCAATCATGTTCTTGCAAGGCTCGAGGGCTGTTTAAGTTCTATCACAGGAATGGATTCATAAGTGTTCCTTTTGAGTTTCCCTGGTTCGTTGCTTTCTTTCCTTGTTTTTCGGTTTGTATTGCACCATCAGGAAACCACCACAACACCATCGTGTGTTGTGGTTCTGTTTATCATCATAAAACGGCCGCTTGAGGTTGTGATTATGTCCTAAAAATCATCCCTAATAGCTGTCTCTTAAGGGTCATTAGATTAAGATGAAGACATGGTGCATTTGTGTGTATCATTTCATGTAAAAACTAGTTATGTTAATCTATTGTGCAAGCTTGGGTCTTAATCATTCTGAGGGTCTTAATGTACATCATGCTAAGAACTGAAATTAGAATGAAACAATTCACAACAAAATCACTAATGAAAGCTCAATATTGAAGAAGCAAATCAAACTTTTATTGTGATAGAATACTGGACTTTCGAGATGCCAGCTATCTCCCAAGGAGAGACTCCATAGATAACGGAAAAGATACTCTCACCATCCAACGCCACTACTATAAATAACAGACTTCATAAATAAAATTGACTTAATTACCATCAATCCACCTGAAGGAATTTGTTAGTTACTAGACCCTACCTGGACCTCCTGAGTTTTTACCTTTTTGCCCCTCCTTCCATAAGTGAACAAAAAGGGGAGGTTTAGCATTACTTCCCCCCCCCCCCCCAAAAAAAAAAGCCACCTTGTCCTCAAGGTGGAAATTAGGAAATAACTGGCAGATGGTGCGCATGTCTTCCCAAGTGGCTTCCGTCTCCGGCAATTGTTTCCACTTTATAAGCACTTCTTGATGCGTTTCCGTATCCTCTGTATTAAGTCGTACTCCAAGAAGTAATTCGGGCTCCACTTGCGGCGACACCTCCGCATCAATATCTACTGGTTAAGTCCAGTCGACCCATCTGCTGCCCAAAAGCACGTTTCAACTGTGAAATGTGGAATACGGGATGAATGCGTGACCCAGCAGGAAGATTCAAATGGTAGGCGACGTGTCCGATCTTTTGTTCCACCGTATATGGCCCGTAAAAACGGGGTGCTAACTTCTCTAATGGACGACAAGCCACCGACTGCTGACGGTATGGTTGTAGTTTTAAGTATACCTGATCGCCCACTTCAAACGAAAGTTCTGACCGTTTATTGTCTTCCATATTCTTCATCCGATGTTGTGCACGTAGTAAATGAAATTTCAGTTCGTCCAAAATCGCATCCCTTTCTATCAGTTTCTCCTCCAAAGAAGCGACTCACGTGGATCCATGTTCATACCGAATCAGTGATGGAGGGTCCTGTGCCTTGAAAGGTGTACAATTTGTGGATGAATGAAAGGAGGTATTGTACCAGAACTCAGCCCACGAAAGCCATTGCGCCAAACTCTTCGGTTTCCCGTGGATGAAACACCGCAAGTATGTCTCCACTGACTTGTTGACCACCTCTGTTTGACCGTTAGTTTGTGGGTGATACGAAGTGCTCCGCTTCAGCACCGTTCCCTGTAGGCGGAACATCTCTCTCCAAAACTTGCTTAGAAAAATACGGTCCCGGTCCGAAACGATCGACAAGGGAACTGTGACAACCATCAAAAATCGGTCAACAAAAGTCAACAAAAGTCAACTAGAGTGCACATTAGATAAACATGTTGAAGTGTAAACTTCATAATCTTTGTATTGTTTTTGAATATTATAATACTACGTGCACTGGTTGGAAACAATTATCGAATAAAACACTATAAATGCGTATGACGAATTACGACAACGTAGAATTTCGATAAACACACAAATATTATTTTAGTGTAAATAATATTTATAAAACAATGTATTCAGGAATACAAACCTGTGGATATATAGAACGTTGAAAACGGAATTCGTATGCAAAAGTTACGACGAGCTAAATAACTGTGAACGGTAAATGTACACAGGGTTTAGGTTTAAAATGCAAAATGTGGTATTTTAAACATCAAATACGAGATAATAAATCATATATTATGAAACGTAATATTACTTAGTATTTATTTCCAAAGCCAAAGTTAATTGTCGGTAAAACGATAAAAATCGCGTAACCGAACGAATACCGCGTTTAAACTCGTACTTCATCGTCAAACGAGCTACGACATCATCTAAATAAATGTTTAACAATGTTTTTATATATAATATTTATTTGGGACAATGTTTACTCGAAAACTCATAAAATTTCACAAAAACGTCTTACGATTTTATAAAAACTACTTATTTATATAAGTATATTGCTATATTTTATAAAATCAACCCACCCCACCCCTCCCCCTACCCCCATCGGCAGCCAAGCCACCCAACATCACATCAAATCTTGAAACTTCAATTCATGATCTTAGGATTAGATGCTAGGATAGATTTTGTGATTAAAATATTCAAAAAGAAATCTTTGAGAGATCATATATAAGCTAGAGAGGAGTCTTTGGTGCACACCAAATCAACATCCAACTCTCTCTTCCTTCTCACTTCTCTCTAGCTCACGGCACCACCACCCTCCTCCACCCCTCAAAACCGTCGGCCACCACCTCCCTCCTCCACCATTTTTCATTTGCAAGTGTTTGCTCAATCTAAGTGGTAAGTTGTGTTCCTCTCTTGATTCTAAGACTTTCTATACCAATTACATCTCTTTTACACACACTAACATTCACCAAAATCCATAGGATATTAGCTTTGTCCAAAGGTCCTTGAGCTCCATTCTTCATCATCTTCAAGAATCTTGCAAATCCTCTTGGTAAGTCATGATCATCTAGTGGCTTTAAAGTTCTAAATACTTTCATTTACTCTTTTACACACAAATACTCACGGGAATCCATTGGATAATAGTTTTGTCCAAGAGTCCTCCGAGTCCTAGAACCAAACTCTTCACTCTCCTACTAAGAAACCTTAAGATCTACCACTCAAGGTGAGTTCATACCCCTCATTTTCACTTTTATCCAAGTTTTAGGGGGAGAATACAAGTTTAACAATGAATATGATATATTTTGTAAAGTTTATGTTATCTTCTTGAAATATGATGTGTTCATGGTATAGTCATCTTATTATAAAGTGATTGGCACAAACAAAGTGGATTTTGGTAAACTATAATATACTTTTAGTTTAAGGAAATAACCATCTTGACGTTTACACATATTTTATCACCAACAAAACCTTATAGTTTATGTTGTTGACAAAATGGTCATGAAAATGATACTTTATATGAATATTTGACAAAGGATGTGTAAATACACTTATTAAAATGGTCTAAGTAAACAAGATGTCACTATCTTTACGTCAAAACTACTATTTAGTAAAAAGATTGTTATTACGACATAATAATAACTTTTGGACTTATAACGTTGATAGTATAGGTCCTCCGGCCGACCTACTACTTTCCAACATGGACTTTCCAGCGTGGACTTTCCGTCTTGGACTGCCTTCCAGCGCTGGGCTGCTTTGCCTGTCAGCCGGCCCAGCAGTGCTACCGGCTAGCTGGGCCTGAGTTGGGCTGACCCAAGCCCTGACCTAATTGCTCCATATAAATAGAACATGAGGGAACCCTAATTCCCTAAGTGATCAGCCTCCACTTCTCTCCTCTACACACAAGGATGATTCTCTTTGGCCAAGAGAGATCATCTCTCTTCGCTCACCACACTAACTTGATCGTCGGAGCCGTCTCCCGGGCCTCACGCCCTGGGGCGGTTCTAACGGTTTTGTTCTCTGATGGCAGTTAGGAACCGAGTCGAGAACAAGCTGACGGCACCACACCACACCAGATCCATGATTCAGATCTAACACCAAGACCCGACCCTCGGGGCCGAGTTTGCATCATTGGCGCCATCCGTGGGACCTCGAGCAAAACAGCCATTGTTGTCCGAGGTTCAACCTCTTCTTAAACAATCTCCACAGATCTGTTCTTCAGACCATCGTTTCTTCATAGAAATCCAGATCTGCTCATCGGAAGTTTCTAGAGACCTGTTTTTTAAAGGCTTTATTTCCTAACCTTGATTTCTCTCTTTAGAAGTATGAACAGACGAAGAAATACTCAAAGGTACGAAACACAGACGTTCTAAAACTCTAGATCTGTTCTTCGAAGTATTCTTTCCTTAAAAGAAACATCGCGTTTTTGTACCCTATATACGCCTTTGGAAGATTTTTACATCTTGTTGCCTTTCCAAACAAAAAAGAACGTAGAACCATTCTAAGAGCATTTCAGTGCTCTGAAGAGTTAAATCTTAGCGATTCATTTCAACAAAATGAATGGGGGGTTAAATCGACAAAAGGGTGAATCGAAAGCGCATATTTGAGGTATAGATTTAGATGGCCGGTAAGTTAGGTTTTCAATGTTGTTCCCGTCAATAACCTCAGTATGCGAGCCAACAGCTCTTTCCCGTTCTAATTAACCCTCAGTCAAAATTGTACCGTCACATCGGCTGTGTACGAACACGAGCCTGTACACACTCACTCCTTTACCGTATACTCACCCTCACCGCTATAAGCGGCGGCGGAAGTGAAGACTTCCAGTCAGCACTTTCAATTTTCAATTACTCAAGAGATTTTGTTCACATGATCTGTTACTCAATGCCGATCCTTCCTAGGAAACCGATCAAAGGAAAGAATGATGAGATTGCCGACTGCAGCGAAGACCAAGGCAATCGAATCCTCAGTAACTACAATTTTCGTTCAAAATTAATCTCGGTTTCTTCCTTTTAACCTCCGAGGCAGAACAAGAAGTACAAAACCAGAAATTATGGCTGAAGTCAGACATGGATCTGCACCGGGAATCCACTCAATATTCTTACAAGCTCTCAATATTATATGACGATAAATACGATACCTCCACCGTATGATTCTGCAAAATCGTTTTCGTTAATTGAATGCAAAGCCAGTAGCGTTTATTTTCTGATTAAAATCGGAAACGGTGTACACCGGGGATCCATTCAATACTCGTCATCTCCCATACACAAAGACTGCACGCAGTTCCACTTCCTTCAAACCACATCTGCATTACCCCTGTTCTACCCTTTCAACCCCTTTAGTATTTATTGATTTTGGGAATTTCGTGTGGCTTTCACTGAGTTGATAAAAAGAAATCAAAAGCGCACTCAAGCTTGGATAACCACCTCAGAAAAGCCATTAAAAAAACGGGAAAAAATCTTCGATATTGTGACGTGATGGGTTATAGATACTCACTCGAAAGAAAGGAAGAAAGGGTCTGAACACCAGTTCAAACAAAATTGAAATCAACGGCAATGCTTCTATTGACGTCAGAACACTTTCATGTGCAAGACCATGACCCGAGGTTACCTACAAAATGGTGGTAAAAGTTTCTACATCTTTATGATGTTAAGGTTCGGTCCTGTAGCTCGTAATTACACCTCTCCACAGCGTTTCCTCCGTTATAAGTCAAATATTACAAACCCAAAACTAATCTGTTGTTCCGCTCACGGACATTCGGATTTGAAGATGATCAATCTGAGGGTAGCTCCTTGGTTGAGTTTTATTATGCAATTTCCGAAATTAGCTATATGCAAGAGTTCGATGAAATTGCCATCAAGGATGCCGTTTTATGGACAACATTAACAACCGGGTACTATAAGAATGAAGACATTCTCAAGGCACAGAAGTTGTTCGAGGAAATGCCTGAAAGAACCGTGATCTCTCAAAGCGTAGTAATGGCTGTCTCCTAACGTATCAACAACTCACATGTGGTTTTTCCTTGCTCTCAAACACGCAAAAGATCTCTATAAAACCAAATGACTTTATTCCTATCATTATTCTCACAGCCTATGCTAATCCACACGCCCAAACCCAACAGCATAATACAAGGCTGTATAACCGTCTCTCTACATTCAATTATATATTCACGTACATTCTAGGATGTTCTACCCGAATCTATATTGATTCTTATGAAGAACGAAAAGCAAGTGATGTAGTTCCTTTATACCTGCCCCTGAGATTCTTTTTCCACCTTGTTTCAAGCCAAATTGGTGAACCATCTGATGTTCCTGATAATACCTCTAGTACTTTTCAGATTAGACCATTGGCTCTGGTTCTTTCGGAAATAGAGCACACATAAAGTCGGGCCAGTAAAGGTTCCTACCCGTTTGCTGATTGGAAAATTCTTTCCCTTGAACTATATTTGGTTCTCTACAAGAAGCGAGTTGCAAGCAACAATTGTGTACTATATATTATCAAAACATATACATGGGATACTGGAATGCTACAAATGCTTATGTGAACGGCCTCGCCTACAACAGTTTTGAAAACTTATTTTCCGGTTCTCCACAAGATCCAAATCAACTCACAAACTTTTCAATCTTGTTTTTCTAGTCATCCATCTCTGAATCATGTCGAACACATGACAGGCAGAAAGAAAATCAATGAAGCTATTCATCAACATGTTTTCTCCTAAAACTCTCTAACCGCCACTGTGGCACCTTATATATTAACCCATCTGACCCCGAAGTACCGAAGCCCCATACAAAACCACGACAACCAAAACACTACCGCTTGTACACAAAAAAGTTCTTGCCGGTTGAAGTTTCAAAAAGAAAATAATATGTATATGTCCGCACGATACTTGATTCTCCGTATTAATACTCTCGGACAACACCACGAAGATACCCCTTAGTAAAAGCCGAAGATCATCGTGATGATGTGTACAAGTAAAACCGTTCCACAGTTCAAGCTCATCTTATTGAGAAACCGTGCAAGACACAGTTCTTAAAGAAGCATTACAGTTCTCTAGCAGATCCAACGATTATTTGACAAAATGGCACATGGTGCAAATACTTGATGCATGAGGTGCAAATGAATGAGGTACAAACACGCATAAAGCAACACAGACAACCACGTTGTCCAGCTCCGACAAGCATCCAGGCCGTCGGCTCCAACGGGCAGCCACGCTCCCCAGATCGAGCCGATAGCCGTTGTCCAGCCAGCTTGCCGCTCGATTCCAGAGCTAGCCAGCAACTCTGTTGCTAATTCTAGATGGTAGCCACATGGCTCAGCTCCAGCCAGCTTGCCGCTCGACTCCAGCGCAAGCCAGCAATTCTGTTAATTCCAGATGGTAGCCCCGCGGCCCAGCTCCAGCAAGCTGGCATGGCGCCTGGCTCCAGCAAGCAGCCAGGCCGTCGGCTCCAGCAAGCAGCCAGGACGTCGGCTCCAACGAACCGCCAGGCCTTCGGCTCCAACGAGCAGCCACGCTCCCCGGATCCAGCCGACAACCGTTGTCCAGCCAGTAGTCACTGCCTAGCGCTAGACAGCAGTCGCGGCCCAGCTCCAACCAACTCGCTGCCTGGCTCTAGCGTTCGCCAGCAACTCCGTTGCGAGTTCCAGATGGCAGCTCGCGGCCAGCTTCAGCCAGTAGCCTCGCTGTCCGACTCCAACTCCAACTAACAGCCATATAGTCGAGCACTTGCCACCAAAAAGAATGCGTGCAAATGTGAAATGTAACAATCCATGTACAAACTTCCATATATGAGCTCCCACATCCTCTGGGGCGAATCAACAATACACAAAAACAACCCATACTCAATTGTACAAGACATAACTCCATACACTCATTATCCTCATTAAATCATCATCATCTCTTTCAAAAAAAAAAAGGAGTAGAAGGGTTGACACAACACTACACAGAAGCGTTATATCTATCTTAAGTTTGAAGATAAACTACATGACAACCTGATAATGATAAAGTATTCTCGAGAGATGACATTAATATTCTGAACTCAAGCAGCAACCGCTGCCCATCTCCGGTCAGTAGTCATTCTCCAGCTCCAGACAGCCATACTTTCCAGCTCCAGACAACTACGCTCTCCAGCACCAGAAAGTCACACTATCAGGCCAGCAGCCATGCTGCCCAATCACTTAGCCAGACAGGCGCCACTTAGCCTCAGGCAATAGCCATGTTGCCTAGCTCCAGCTCGCATTTTCCACCTAGTTCCAACCAGCAGTCCTGTAAACCATGCTGTCTAGCTCCAGACAGCCATGCTACCAAGCTCTAGACAGTCACACTGTCCGGCCAACAGCCATGTTATCCAACCGCTTAGCCGGACAGCCGCCCAGATCGTACAACTCTTGACAGCAACACCGCTGCTTGCTATCTCGACAACAATTATGTTAAATGGCCTTATAAAAACAACCAAGTCGCAACTATTCCACTATTCCACGATCAGACCCGCAAAGCGCTGGCGGCATCAGCCTCTTACATATTAGATGGGCGTGGCTCAGTGCCAATCCACGGTTGCGCGACCCTTGGTCCCAACCCATTTACATTAGATCGGTGTGGCTCAGTGCCCCAATCCATGGTTACGCGACTCAAGGTCCAGCTGGGCGAAACATCCCGAAGAAGGCTTAGCGACTCCTGGTCCTAGTCTTATCGACCTTAAGGGTGAAATATCCCTTAGCGGGCACAGTGACTCCAGTGACTCCTAGTGACTCCTGGTCCTAGCCTTAGCAAGGTCCAGCTGGGCGAAACATCCCGAAGAAGGCTTAGCGACTCCTGGTCCTAGTCTTATCGACCTTAAGGGTGAAATATTCCTTAGCGGGCTCAGTGACTCCTGGTCCTAGCCTTAGCAAGGTCCAGCCGGGCGAAACATCCCGAAGAAGGCTTAGCGACTCCTGGTCCTAGTCTTATCGACCTTAAGGGTGAAATATCCCTTAGCGGGCTCAGTGACTCTTGGTCCTAGCCTTAGCAAGGTCCAGCCGGGCGAAACATCCCGAAGAAGGCTTAGCGACTCCTAGTCCTAGTCTTATCGACCTTAAGGATGAAATATCCCTTAGCGGGCTCAGCGACTCCTGGTCCTAGCCTTAGCAAGGTCCAGCCGGGCGAAACATCCCGAAGAAGGCTTAGCGACTCCTGGTCCTAGTCTTATCGACCTTAAGGGTGAAATATCCCTTAGTGGGCTCAGTGACTCCTGGTCCTAGCCTTAGCAAGGTCCAGCCGGGTGAAACATCCCGAAGAAGGCTTAGCGACTCCTGGTCCTAGTCTTATCGGCCTTAAGGGCGAAACATTCCCTAGCGGGCTCAGTGGCTCCTGGTCCTAGCCTTAGCAAGGTCCAGCCGGGTGAAACATCCCGAAGAAGGCTTAGCGACTCTTGGTCCTAGTCTTATTGACCTTAAGGGTGAAATATTCCCTAGCGGGCTCAACGACTCCTGGTCCTAGCTTTAGCAAGGTCTGAATGGACGAATGTTCTTAACAGGCTCAGCGACTTTAAGTCCAAACCTTAACATGTCTAACGATATCTCTTCTGTGTGAAGATCGACAAAGACAAACATGGTCTTCTTTCTACTTCGACGATCAATAAGTACTTCTCACGCCGTATCTCACTACAACAAAGTTATTCTACAATAACAACATTATCTCGGTAGCAGTCTCGCTACTTATTACCCGGACGGCCCCTCTGCTCATTATTCGGGAGGCAGCCTTGCTGCTTATTATACGAATGGCCTCGCTGCTCATTATCCGGGAGGCAGCCTTGCTGCTTATTATCCGGATGGCCTTGCTGCTCATTATCCGGGGGTAACTTTACTCCTTATTCATCCGAACAGCAGCCCTTACTGCTCACTATGGCGGCAACGGCATCATTAAAACAACAATCAGGCCAACATTATTACAACAACTTTCCTCTATTCGCTTTAGTCTGACACGGATACCTATCAAACGTCATAATAAGTTTTGAAAATGTTATTTTATAAAGAAGTTGGTATTTAAAACGTAAAGGAACTATATTTTTAGTAATGAGTACAAGAATGACCATTTAGAAAAATCACTATTATTTCCTATAAAATGATGAGATTTAAAAAGTGTTGCCATCACTTAAATAAAATGACTAAAATAAACTTCTTACCATGACATATTGTATGAACTTTAAAACTATCTTCGACATGTATATATTTAGTATTTTAGATGTAAGAAATCGTGCATTTCAACTCATCGACATCTTTTAGATCTAAAAATATACCAATACGACGGGAAACATTTATATAAATTATAAATGGTATAATTTATGGAACGAACGACAAGAAACAGTAGACATACTAAACATGATTATATAAATTATAAAAGGTATAATTTATGGAACGAACAACAAGAAATGGTAGATATGCTAAAGATAATTATATAACAATATAATTATTACACACTATAATTATCATTGACATTTTGATAATTATAAATACAAACGGATTTCAGTACACTTATACACTATAATTATCATGGACAAATTTGATAGTTACAAACATATGGATTTTCATTTCAATACAAAACGGTTTTTCACTACGCTACAAATAAGGATATGACATTTGCGTTGGGTAACATTGTGAGACATCGCTTCACGGTACTAAAAAGAGTACACATTAAATCCTGGATTATAACCTTAATCATGTATGAGCGGGATAGTTGTATATAGATCTATATGAGATTGACAATCTCCACCTATGGTTGTTAGCTACAACTACGATCGACGGATCAAGGGTGACAAATGTCTTCACTATTACGACGCCTGAAGAACGTCGTGCCAGGTCACTAGGTCTTAGCAAGGTTATAATAACTCACAAATTAACAACGAACGTCCTATATTTGGGGAAAATAATCTTCAAATGGTTTCACTTAAGTGTGAAACTACATGTTATACTTTTCAAGGGTTTAAACAAGAATTTTCACTATTTCACTACGAAACATATATCGCTATCATACTACGAGAACTTTCACTATTACACTATGGATTTTCACTATGGCACTATGAGTTTTCACTATTACGCTAAGAAAGATTACACTATTTCTCTACGGGTTTTATGGAAATTAAAACCACATTTCGATAAGATACAAATATAAGTACTATTTTACTTATACATACGAGTTTTATGAAATTTAAAACTACAAGATACAGATGAGTATGGTTTTTCACTATTACACTACGAGCTTTTCGCTATTACACTATGAACATCTTCGCTATTACACTACGAATGTTTTCGCTATGCTACAAGCTTTTACACTATGAACATTTTCGCTATTACATTACGATCGTTTTCACTATTACACTACGAACATTTTCACTATTACACTACGAGTTTTTACAAAGGAATCACTATATTTCTCACTACAAAATCTTATGAACTCACCAACGTAATGTTGACACTTGCAAAATTACTTGTATTCTCAGGTAACAATTAGTCAGGTACGACTAACCCCTGGATGGGATGCGAAGACGTCTCTTTTAATTATTTTGATATCATACTGTAATTGGTCTAAAAACATATTGTTGAACAATGTAACTTTCCAAATTATAATGTATGATGGTTGTTTATCTACTTATGTTTCAATGTATGCAATGGTTGTGATACTATGATTCGTTCCACCCTCCGACGATTCCGCCATCGTGGTTTGGGGGTGTGACAGGAACCCCATGTAAACGGACGACCTCCTTAAGAAACAATTTTGCTACCGTCTCTGCCATGAACGGATGACGTAAACCTAAAAAATGAGCATATTTGGTTAAACGATCCACTACGACTAATATTGTATCCAACCCATGAGACTGGGGCAGCACCTCGATGAAATCCATTATAAGATCTTCCCAAACTTGGTTTGGTAAATTTAACGGTTGTAGCAGACCTGTTGGCCGTGTGGTGGCGTGTTTTTGCTGTTGACAAGTTTCACATTCCTGAACATATTGCTTCACAGTGGCGCGCATTCCTTTCCAGTACCATTCACGTGCAAGGCGATGATAAGTTTTTACATCGCCCGAATGTCCTCCTGTTACCGAATCATGGTACTCCTGAAGCAACTTCGGGATATAATGGGATGTTGAAGGAATCACCGACCGACCCTTGAAATATAAACGATTATTGCTGATTGTAAACCCATTTGGAACTGTTGGCGACTGTCGAATCTGCTCAATAAGTTGTTAGATCCAAGGATCAACATCAATCTCCGAATACAACTCGTCAAGCCGAAACACACTTGTGGACGTAATGGCATGTAACTGAATGTCACCTTCATCTTTTCTTGAAAGTGCATCAGCAATAGTATTAGCGGTTCCTTTTTTATAATGAATCTCAAAATCGTATCCCAATAACTAACAAACCCATTTCTGATACGCTTGACCAATCTCCTGTTGTTCTAGAAGGAATTTCAAGCTCTTTTGATCCGTTTTGATTGTGAAATGTTGTCCCATCAGGTAGTGTTTCCATTTTTGCACTGCCCACACGATTGCAATTAGCTCTTTCTCATACACTGGTTTTGCACGGTTTCGGACCCCCAAAACCTGACTATAATATGTAATCGGATGGTCTTGCTGCAATAGTACCACTCCGATGCCATAACCCGATGCATCCGTCTCCACCACAAACGGTTGACTGAAATTTGGCATAACTAATATAGGGGTTTCGGTTAGAGCACGTTTGAGGGCCTGAAATGCCTTATCGGTTGCTGCATTCCAATTGAAGGATCCTTTTTTCAACAAATCTGTCATAGGAGCGGCTATCGAGGCAAAACCAGCAATGAATTTCCGATAGTACCCGGCTAGGCCTAAAAATCCTCGTAATTCCCGAATAGTTTGCGGAGGCACCCAATCTTTAATCGTTCTTATTTTCTCCTGATCAACTACCACCCCCACCTTTGAAATTACATGTCCCAAATACGTCACTTCAGGTTGTCCAAAGTCACACTTACTGTAATCACATACAAACAATTGTTTAGTAATATTGGCAAAACCTGCTGCACGTGCTCTAGATGTTGGGATTCCGTCTCGCTATAAATCAAAATATCGTCAAAAAAAAAAAACCAAAACAAACTTCCGTAAAAATGGGCGTAAGATGTCGTTCATAAGTGATTGGTAGGTAGTCGGGGCGTTTGTAAGGTCGAATGGCATAACCAAAAATTCATAGTGCCCTTCATGTGTGCGAAACGCCTTTTTTGGAACATCCTCCGTTCGAACCCGTATTTGGTGATATCCTGATTTTAAATCTAATTTCGTGAAAACGCTCGATCCATGTAGCTCGTCTAATAATTCGTCAATGACCGGGATCGGGTACTTATCAGCCACCGTAACTTTGTTTAATGCCCGATAATCAACACAAAGCCTCCAAGACCCATTCTTCTTCCGCACCAAAAGGACTGGACTAGCAAATGGGCTAACCGATGGTTGGATCAGCCCTGCTTCTAACATCTCATTTGTAAGTTTGCTTATCTCCTCTTTTTGACAGTGTGGGTATCGATAAGGTCTTATGCTTACACGGACTTGCTCCTTCCTATAGGGTGATGGCATGTTCCCGACCCCTTCGCGGTGGCAACCCTGGTGGCATATCAAATACCCCTTGAAACTTGCTCAACAAAGAACCCAAAAACTCCGGAACGATTATGTCATTTTGCTTTCCTTCCTTCAAATCAACCTGGTTGAGTTGTACCCAATAACCTTCTTTCACTGTTTTGAGACATCGAACTAAATTTTTTAAAGTGACTTTTGAACATTCGAGAGACGGGTCCCCTTGTAACACTATAGTGACTCCGTTTTGCGTGAACTGCATTCGTTGGATCTTCCAATTAGTAATAACCGGTCCAAGTTATTCCAGCCATTCTACTCCCAAAATGATATCCGAATTCCCAAGGGTTAACGGAAAAAAATCTTCTTCAACTATAACACCCGAAAGTTGTAAACTCATGCCTTTACATACACCCTTCCCATGAACAGTAGCTCCTGTGCCTAAAGTTACCCCAAAACATCCTGTTTCAGTGATGGGTAACCTTAATTTAACTACTAGGTTCAATGACACAAAGTTATGGGTGGCTCCGTGATCTATCATTACAATCACGTCCGACCCATCGAGAACCCTTTCATCTTCAATGTTTTTGGTTTTGTAAGACCTAGCACAAAATTCAAACATACCTCAGGAATTTCTTCGTTGTGCGGTTCCTCCACGCTCGATTCTTCCTCAATCTCATCCTCTTCCAATGCTGAGATGATACTCAAATCTTTCCGTCGACATTGATGCCCTATCTGCCATTTTTCATCGCATTTGAAGCACAACCCCTTTGATTTCTTGTCTTGTAGGTCTTTCTCCGATAATCTTCGCACTTCCTTAATTGGCGCGTTGCTCGTTGGCCCTGTTCCCAATCGATTACTTGGCGGATTAAATCCCCCAGTTGGGGACGATAATATTGTTGTTCAAATTCCAGAAGACGTCACTCCAATTGAATTACACCTACTCAGGGGTTTTAAAGGAACTGGGCTAATCTTCTCTTCAATTTTAAGCTCCAGATCCATCGCCTGGTCCAGACTTCTTGGGCCTAAAACACGAACCTCAGCCCGTAACTCTTTGCGTAGCCCATTAATAAAGTGGCCCAAAGCCACTTCTTCCTGCAAGTCATTCAGCGGAGCCGACAACCCGTTTGGTTGAGCGCCAACCATTGTTCGTATAAGGATCCTGCCCTATGCGATCGGAACTGTCGGAGCACCACCAATTTCAATTCCTCCCATGATTTGATCGGTTGACGCTTGTGTTCCCATTGAAACCATAACAAGGCATCACCCTCCAGTGCTACAATACCCGCTTCTACCTTGTCTTCTTCATTAAGACGGTAAAACAAAAAATACCTCTCTACTTTTAAGATCCACCCATCTAGATTCGTCCCATCAATATTTAAGATTATATTATTACTACTACGTACGCAGACAACATAATCATATATGCCATTGTAGGGATAAATTTTGAAATAAAATAGCCATGCTTATAAACCAAAATCACATTTTTATTATCAAAAGCAAAACATAACATCCTTATACAATGCATAAAATGAAATAATGTTTTGTGCCGTTTAGGCGAGTAGCAAAAATCTAATAATCTAACTAAACACCACTAGTTAGCATGAGTTTGTAATCTCGATCCTTGTAACAGCAGCAGCGCTTCTGTATCTCATGATCAGGTTAAGCTCATATGCTTCAGCTCCCTTCTTTCCACTTAGTCCCTGCATACCGGCACAAATGTGAGTAACACATCCTGTATCAAGGGATTAAGAATTAGAAGTTGATATACTATGGAGTTCAAATATACCTGTGGTGCAAAACTCTTTGGCTTTCAACTGCTTCATCAAATGTTTTGAGAATCTTCCATTTTTCTTGCTTTTGGTTGAAACATATCCCATCCTGAGAATTCCCAGTTTGAGACATCTCAAAATTGGCTTACTGGTTACCCTAGGCCATTTCTTCTTGACATCTCTTTCTACAGGAGCCAATTCAGGAGTAGTTGAGCTAGAGGATCCATGTATGCCCATGAAAGATTCATATATCTTTAACATGCCATGCATTTCCACTATAGCTTATCCATATTACCTATCCTATAGATCTAAATGAACATATCATACGAGCTTGTCAGAGAGTTAAGGATAATACTAGTACCCAACTCCCGAATGATAGGAAAACCAAGTCTTTCTAGCTTGTGGTATCCCTGGATC
Organism: Cichorium intybus; assembly: GCA_023525715.1. Taxonomy (NCBI): domain Eukaryota; kingdom Viridiplantae; phylum Streptophyta; class Magnoliopsida; order Asterales; family Asteraceae; genus Cichorium; species Cichorium intybus. The sequence goes on along the minus strand of CM042009.1, from coordinate 113,245,798 downwards.
TTAAGGACATGAGCACTGACACTACATTTTTCTTCTAACTTGCACTCTACAAGGTATTTCATGATCTTAATTTGTTCTTTCTTAACATGCTTTTGGAACATGCCCTCGAGCTGGTTAACTATGTCAAATGGACCAAGAAACTCTAATTCCTTTCAGATCTCAAGTGTCAATGACATAAGGCAACGAACTTCATCAGGCTCATCAAGACGATTCTCATATTCTTCTTTGACATCTCTTGTAGTGCTGTCTACAGGTGGTTCAGGAACAAGTTTCTCAATGGTATAAAGCTTCCCTTCGAGTCTGAGAACTATTCTCCAAGTCCAAAGCTAGTCTAAGTAATTTAGACCATCAAATTTGTCCATACCAAGGACGTATTTCTTTGAGAAGTTTGGGAGAGGTGATGGTCGAGAGGGAAGAGGAGAATGAGGAAAACAGGAGTTGACACTTGCAACAGACATCTATAAAACATTGTTTTAGTTAGTTTGATTTAATCCTTAAAAATAATTACCCAATATTATTTAACAATGCTAGGATCCATATTTCACTTCATGATGTGAAAAAGGATGCCGTAATCACACCATGAAGTTATTTAGGTAGGTAAAACTCTTTACCAATTTCAATCACCATGAAATTCCTAGACCTTTGAGTTCATTGACTAAGTTCAATGGCATGTTAATCTTGATTATGCTCATCTCAATCCATGACAGGGATGCCATAGATCATGGATTAGATGGTGGATCAACCATGCAAAAACTACATGATTCCCGACTCAAGGTACGTTTGAGTATCACGAGTGCCACATCATCTTCCACTACATCTCTATTTAATATGCAGGAAAACCGCACAGCTCCGTCAACAGACTATAAAGAAAATATGTATTTTCCATGGGTAGCATATGATCCATGTTTTTGTTTTACTTAAAACAAGACTTTTGTTTTAATACTTTAAGTTAATACTTTTTAACTAACTTGAAACATTGCCCTATTAAACTCATTCAATAACTCCACTCGGGAAAATATGGCAGGCGGTAAGGGTGGTAAGCAATGAATGCTATTTAAAAACTGAACTCATTAGGATTCATAAGAAACCTCCTTCAAACCTTCTAAAGACATTTTTAAAATTAGGTGAGCTTAGTCATGGTTTGACCAATGTTTTTATTTTAATCTTTAAATTATACATATAGATACAATTCTAATTAGTAAGTGTGCTATGGTGTTTTGTACTTAGTTTTGATGTTAAGATCAGAAATTAGTAAGTGTGTTATGGCCCACCACACACATTCTCTCTCTCTCTATCTCCCTCCCTCCCCTTCTTATTGGTAAGTGTGCTATGGTGTTTTGTACTTAGTTTTGATGTTAAGATCAGAAATTAGAATATATTTTGTTAGTAAGAGGGAGTAATGATGGAATCTTCAATTCATTAAGTTTCGTGTTGACTCTTTTCCTTCTCCCTATCATCCAATTTTCAAACGTCCTGATGAATGGTTAGCTGAGCATGTGCGGCCGACTACTACCACACCCTGTATTTCTCAGTGGTTTTGCAAGTTCTGTAATTTCATTTTTGTAAATTTCTTTCAGAGTTCATGTTTTTCTCTATTATACCTATTGAAATTCCAGTCAATGAGGGTAGATCACTGGTTATCAGTGAGAATTGATTTATGGGGCTTAGGTGCCATATACGGGGTTCATAAAATCGACCAAGCAAGTACATGTCAAACTCCATCCCTCTTTTATTGGTTGAACAGATGTTGAGATGACTGTCTTGTTTTCTCACATTTTAAAGTTTGTGGGTATTTTGGTTATGTTAGGAAAACTTATAACTTGCTTTGTTTCATTTGTTGTAGAAAAGCAAGTTGAAGGCTATGTCTGGATGGGCAAGAGCTCTTTAATTTGTTTTTGTATGTTTGGATATGAAGTTTTGAGTGTCTGATTTAGATAATGTTAAAAAGTTTAAACAAATCTGGATAAGTTTTTGTGTATAAGTCTTGAATTGATTGGCAATAAAGCAATCTCATTTGTTTATATATTTTATGTTGATGATTTGAACAAACCAATTATTTATTGTTTATAATTCTGAATAGATAAGGGGTTCTAATATTATGTGAAAATTTCAGATTTTATATGTTATATGGAAAATGTAAAGTTACAATATGATATTTTTGGTATTGTTTATTTTGAAATGTACGTTGTTGTGATTTTAATCATTTTATTACGATTGTATTGATGAATTTTTATTCAATGCATGTGTATTAAAAAAACATGTGTTGGTGGTTAAGACTCAAGTTTAAAAAAAAAAGAAATTGTATTGGTTCCTAATTTTTGTTCCTAACTTTATTCCTAACCATTTGAAAAGATGACAAGTGTAAAGTTTAATAAAATTAATAATATTTTAATCCACTTGTCATCATTTCAAATGGTTAGGAATAAAGTTAGGAACAAAAATTAGGAACCAATACAATTTCTCTTAAAAAAATATTTGAAAGAAGATGGTGATTTGTCGATCAATAAAAAGCCATATTATTCATTATATTTAAAAAGATACGTGAGCAACTTTAATTAATTTGCATTAATATATTATATACTTAAGAAACTATAATAATAATTGTAAATAAATAAAATAATTGGAATTTGAAATAACAACAAATGTATTAAAATGAATAAAAAGTATATTTGAAGCTATAAATGGAAGTTTTATTCGAATACCTGATGACATGTTAACTTTTTACATTGATCAAGTTAAATCGATAGACGGTTTGATTAATGCAATATTTCCTTCTTTGTAAATCAATGGAAGTACGTTCTTCGGATTATATTATATCTATGGCGATATTATCAACTAAAAATGAATATGTTGACGAAATTAATAATCAGCTGATCAATAGATTCCAATTATAGTAAAAAGTGTACTATAGTTTTAACGAAGTAGAATATGACAATAACAACTTTACAACTTCTATTCGATGGAATTTTTAAAACTATTCACAGCCCCTAAACAATCTTGTCGTATTGTGTGGATACTCGAAAACATCCATCGTACTTCAACATTAACTTTAATTAATTAACTGAAAGACAACCAATCTGCCTCCGAAAAATGTTTGCTGAAAGAAACTATTCGCCGACGCCGCATTGCATGGGTACGCACCTAGTATATATATATATATATATATATATATATATATATATATATATATATATATATATATATATATATATATATATATATATATATATATATATATATATATATATATAAATTTTAAAGCATTTTAAACTTTATGTTTAAGTATTCATTCCATTAACATAATGTTAATTATTAATTTAACTGTTACCCAATTTATCAAGTTTGCATATAAGACAATAAGGGTTAACTTGGAGGCAAAGCAAATAGGAAACTTGCAAGACAAGATAAGGTGTTAAACCCTAGCCGTCAGGAAACCCTAGTTAACAAGCGAATGCTCAAGGATACTCCATAAACTCTAGAAATTTCAAAAACTATTCTAGCATACCCTATAATTCGACAATCATCAAGCAAACAATTTCAAGAAAAAGGCATTCTAGCATAAACCCTAGAAATCTCAAAATCACAAGCGTGCAAATATAATTCAAAATTCAATTGGGATCTAAAGTGCAGACAACCTATGAACACAAGCTCTGATACCACTGAAGGGATTTGATCACAATAATAAAATCATATTGCACAACGGAAGACTTAACAAGATCAAATCATAAGTTCATATAAAAATCAAGCAAGGATCTTGAAGTTCATAAAAATTGTTGCAACTAAAGGAAGAATCATAATTCATACCTTTGTTTGGATGTAATGATCCAAACCAGAATCACTCTTTTGATTCACACCCAAGAACACAATAAGATTAAATGGATAGAGGTTCCACTGAGGAGGAGGCAAGAGGCACAAACCCTAGAAAGGGGTTGGCAAAATCGCCAATGAGAGGGAGAGGAGGATTTGGCAGCTCAAATGAGGAGGCAAGGAGTGCTTAGGGTTTGATCCCTAGCTCTCTATTTATAGGGAAGCCCATTTAGGGTTTCAAACTTTAGGTGCCTCTTTCCACTTTGCCCTTGGATGGTTTAATTAACTAAACTCTTTCATTAATTAACATCCAATCCCTGGAATTAATTTTTTCCAAATTAATTTCCAATTATTTTTTCATAACATGACAAATTAATAAACTAATTTCTTCTAATTTATTTTCGTCACAAGTTTGTTTTTCTAAGACCTGAGGGTAACCCAAAAGGACCATGCTATTATTAGAATTATCACCAACAGTTAATGACCTTAGACACTATTTCCTGTTGGATTAGCTGTCTAAGCCATGGCTTATAATTTGTATTTACCTAATTAATAGAAGCAAAGTCCATTTGGGTTGCCCTCATAGCTAGAGGTTTGGCAGAAATTCTAGGAGAAAGAAAGATTGATTTATTATATGATTAATAAATTAATAGAAATAAAATAAATAGTTTATTAATATATTAAAGTGATAATATATTAATTAGAAACTATATTAATTAATTAGAAATTAATCTGAAATTAATTGGATTTAATTTGGTGATTAATTTGATTAATTAAAGGTGCAGGGGCTTATTTGTAATTACTCAATTGTTGAGTAGTGGCTGTCCAGGACAACTAGATATTGGCGAAATTAAGGATTGCATTATCCTTGAATTTCGATTTTGATAAGAGGATAAATAGAGTTTGAATGGTAAGATAAAGGTTTATCTTATTTGAATTCAAAAAGGTTTATCTCTAAAGGCTTATCTGGTTATCAATTGGAGGCTATACATAGGGACCATGGGGAACCCTTTTCTGTGCCAATTTACTTTCATTCCCTCTCAAAATTTCGTGACCTCCCTCCTAGCTTGGGTGTGACTTCATTTGAGGCAAGATATTTTTGTTGCTTAGTTTCCAAGAAAACCTAAGGGTTAGTTCAAATCTAGGTTGCATGTGAACATAGGGTTTTAGTTCATAGATTTGCATAAAACCGTTCATTTCCAACATAAGTTTTTTTGTAATATTTTAAGAAACCAACTGGCTGCCAGATATTTAGTGGATGTATAGATCATGCTAGAATGTGATAACCAAGAGCTTGGATAACTATGTGTGTCATGTAAGTCATTTTCTTAAACATTATGTCAAACTGCAAACCACACTACATATGTGGTTGTTAGAATTTTGGAAACTACAAACCACATCACGTATGTTCTTTGATAATTTTGGAAACGACAAACCACACTGCATATGCGATTTGAGATTTTTGGAAAGTGCAAACCATATCGAATATACATTTTGAGATTTTCGGAAACTGAAAACCACATCTCAAACATTCCAAACTGTGTTATATAGTGCAGTGCAGTTTGGTGACATGCATGTGGTTATCATGGTTTGATGAACATAAGTACTTAAATATAGCCTAATATTGATATTGTATTTTTAGTTGTTTTACGTTTAGTTATGGTTTTAGGTAATAAGAAACCTTATAAACTTCAAAATCCTAACTTTTTTAGATGGATAAATTAACTATCCAATATGCAATGGCCATTTTGTCTTGAATTCACCATTCTTTGTCTAACACATAATAGTTAAGGAACAATCAAAATACATTGTTTTATTATGCAGTATGGTGGGTTTGAACCGGTTTCGTAAATTTAAACTAAAGATGAGCAAAAGAACCAAAGAATCGAACCTGAACAACCGAATTGGAATCAAATAGGGTATATGAGTAAGTTCTTATTTCTAGCATTTGACACTTTTTGGGTTCGATTTTTTCGGTTCCTTGTCGGTTCGGTCTGGTTTCAGAACCGATTTCATTTCTAACAAAGGAAATTAAGCATAGAACTAAATCGGAACCAGAACTAGAACTGATATGCTCTTTTGCTTCAGTCTTCTGTTCCACAATTTTGGCAATTCCGAGTTTGGTTCCATTCGATTCAGTTCCGAACCCGTGATCATCCCTAATAAAAACCATAGGTTGCACTGCATACTGCATAGTATGGTTTAAAAAGACTAGAACTAACAAATTTCACCCTAAAAGTCCTAAACCACATTATGTGATGCGTTTTGGTGTAGAGCGGGCAGTTTGTATGGCTTGTGCAATTTAATGAACACTCGCATCACATAATATGTATGAGGATAATATAATAGAGCTAACAAATACAATTTCAATTTCAGGCAAAAAACAAGAAGTCATGGACCAAGCTCGTGTTAGGTTTCTAAGAGACTATAAACTCTATGTGTATATACACCCGTATTAAAACAAAAAATTGATAAATATTACCAGTGACAATTTAGAAATCTTTTGGGGGCAATTTTGCATAGTTACAATCATTACATGTATCATAAGTACCGACACTAGTGGTTGTTGAGCCATCCATAGATGTTGATCACATCACTAGCTAACATCCTCTTCTGCATTTAGTAGCCGTTTACGGTGCCCATATATATTGTTCACCTTCTAGAACTTCACTTGTAGTATGCACTATCTAATCTCATTCGGTACACGAGCAAATGCCAAATACGTACCAATACTAAAATCATCAACATCTAGTGGCGAATTTAAAATAGAAAATCAAATGGTTCCCTTATTAAATGAAACGGATAAAAATGAAAAAGTCAACAATATTCGTGATGAGTCGGATCGTATACCTTGAAATATTAATAGTTATATTAAAGTTATTACTATTGTACACGACAAATTATTATACCTTAAAATATTTACATAATTATAGCATTATTAGTACTTTCTAAAACACGTTTTTCTAAATATGCCCTAAATTTATCACTCAATTTAATTTACATGAGTTGGATTAGATAATTTTGTATTGGATAATTGGCTTATCTTTTAAGTTGACTTTTTTTTTAAACGATAAAGTTTGCGCCTGAAAATTTTTCTACATAAATTCTAATAAAATTTATAAAATAAGGTAGAGCAAGTGAGCGACCTTAGCCATAGCTTACATTCGCCCCTTCCAACATGGCAACATCCACATTGGTTTAAAAAACATAGAAATCATGAAACAATCAAAACCAAGACAATTTGGCAATCTTCATTTTTCGGGTGCTTTTGGGTTTTTTGGGCCTTAAGATGGAGACTATTTTGAACTAATTTTCCTACTCCTGTCCTGTACTCCATCAATTAATGCATACCATGTTACTTTTGTCTTTCAAAACATTTCTTTTTCAACGAAATGAAACCCTTAATATTGTTGTTGCGTAGAAGATTGTCTTAAGAACTTCAAAAGAATGATCCGAATAATCCATATTTAAATAATTCATTTTTTGAGCACCTTTTCCTCTAAAATCACGATCACAAATATTTTAGCATTTATATGTTACCTGGTTGGTTTGTTTTTTTTTTTCGAGTTTCCTAATTTTAGAAATATAATGTAGCTAATGTATATAACAAGGGGTTAGACCCCGCGCGTTGTGGTGGAATTCTGAAAACAATTAAATGTAAAACATAACATATTGTAATAAATTTGTTATAAGCAATAAAAATTCTTTAAGAAATCATGCACAAACATGTAAAAATGATTTAAAACTATAAAGTTATAAAAAAATCGTAAAAAACTATATTGTAAAATTAGATGCAAATATAGTTGTAAAAAAATACAAATAGAAGCCTAAGTTTCCAAAAAAATATTAAAAGAAGGCAAAAACAAATTGTAAAAAAAAATATTGTATAAAATTATAAATAAAACCTAAAATCTGGGTTAAACTTGTAAAAAAAAATTAAGGGGCCATACTTGAAGTTGAAGTGGGGATTTTGGGCTGGTCCAATTTGGTGTTGGGTGGGCCGGATATAGAGCTAGATCTATACCGGGTCGGGTATATATCCGATCCGAAGCAAAAAATAAATGAGGGGAAAGTTGTCGCTAGAAAGAATAGAACCCGCAACCTTCAGTATACCACTAAGCCAACGTTGAACATTAGACTAATTTCTCAGAAAATAAATATAAAGTAAAAGAGAAATACTGTTCATTGATTTGAACTTAGTTATAATAACCATTTTATAAAATGTTATATATAGAATGAAAGAGTAGTTGAGTCAAGTTACAGTGTTCTCCATACAAGCCACCAACGGAAACCGAACCATTTAGGTATTCAAACAACTTGTTTAACACGGTTTCTTGGGTTTGATAATTCTTTTTGGGTTCATGCTACAACGACATTTTGAATACGATGATCGTAATTTTTGGGCCTTGAGATTGGGTGTAGTAGTATTTTAACGCTTAGTTCCTGAGTTTTAGCATTGACAGAAAAGAAAAAAAAAAAAGAAAAAAAGGGAAGAGATAGGAAAAAAAAGTTATATATTCGTGTTCCTGAGCGAAAGAAAATCAAAAGAAAGAAACATTTATATGTTCTCGAGTAAAAAGGAAGAGAAAGGAAAATTATAATTAAGTGTTATTTTTACTAGTAATTTTTTTTCCCTCCAAATCCTTCCAAATCGGTAGAAAATTTAGGAGGGAATATTATTCATCATCTTCATTTCTCTTCTTTCTATTTCTTTCCGAAAAAAAAAAACCTTAGAAACATCAAAACTTTTCATTTTCCTCTTAATTCCTTCTACTCTTCTCCTTTTTTTCTCCTTAAATGAGACTCGAGTATATAATGTAAAGGAACCGCTTTAAAAAAGTCAATATATTATCTTTTTGATTCTTATGTCATTATTAATTTCTAAAAAACATTAATTGTTATTCCATAAATTTGCTCTATTTTGTCAGATAATATAGTATCATCACTTTTAGAAACTATAATTGTTATTCCCATAAGCTTTAGGATTCAAATCAATAATCCCATTTAACATGTTTAACTCTACCTAAATATCCGGTTGCAAAACATTAGTCCAATCAAAATAAAAAATATAATGCTTTTAATATACACAAAAATAACATAATAATTCTTTTAGAATTAGAAGATAACAATTTACGCTTTTTGTTATTAATAATTTTCTTGTCCCATTAAGTATGGAACACCGTGTTACTTTTGTTTTTGAAATTATTTATTTATTAATAAAATGAAATGGATAATGTTAAGTAGAAGGTTGCCTATAAAATTTCTTAGAGGTTATTAGAATAATCCATATTTTAGAGAAATTTTGAAACAAATAGCATTGTACTTTCATTGATTTTCTTACTACAACATCCTACTTCCATTTTCTTTATTACAACTTTTAAAAATCTACTCAATTACATCAACGCCATCCATTTACAAAGCAATTTTCACTGCTATTATTAGGTAATTCCTTAAGAAAAAAAAACTAAAAGTACAAGCTGCAATAGGAATAAATTAGAAGTATGATGCTATAATGCACAAATAAATGAAAGTATGTTGCCATTTTCAGCCAATGATAATTCTACTTTGTACACACTTTTACCTTTCCAATTTCTCTTATGGATTATAGTAATGTACTTTCATGGATTTGTGTATTATGGCATCCTACTTTCATTTTTATTTATTACATTACAGCATCATACTTTGAAAAATCTACTAAATTATCAAATATATCTATTTATCAGGCAAGTTTAGGAAGTTGGGTCAATTTGCAGTAGCGGTCCCTGCTTAATAGAATAATTACAGAAATGGTCCCTGTGTTTCATAAAATTACAGAAATGGTCCCTGCCTAATAATCAATTTGCAGAAATTGTCCCCCTGTTTCAAAAAATACCAAAATTGTCCTACAATTAAGAAAATTAGAAAAAATGGTCCCTGCCTAATTGCAAAATTTCAGAAGCGGTCCCTGTTTTCCTCATAACTATAGATACGGTCCCTCTCCAATAGCGAAATAACATAAATGGTCTCTGTGTTTTACAAGTTTACACAAATGGTCCCTATTTAATATCAAATTTACAGACATTGTCCCTGTGTTTCTAAAAAAACTCAAAGTAGAGTGTTGTTTTAACTTGTAATAGAAGTAAAACGAAAGTACATTGCTATTTTCAGCAAATGCATAGAACAATAACACTCAGACACTTGTAGTACCTGTGAATCGTGAGGCAATTCATGGTACAAATCTTAACATGGGAATGGATTTGTGGAATCTGTCCACTGGAAATGCCGCCATGAAAATGCGACCAAATCATTCCGGTAGGTCCCGTGGGGTGGTGTCGCTACCGATGATGCATGATCAGTGGCTTCAGGTGTGAATAAATTTTACGATTTTTAAAAAAAATTATGATGTAAAAATATTAATTAATGTGAGGATGAATGATTCTTTAGCAGGATGAACGTGAACTAAAGAGACAAAAGAGGAAGCAGTCCAATCGGGAAGCAGCAAGGAGATCAAGATTGCGTAAGCAGGTATTAAAATCACATGATTTAATTTGATATTTTATTTTTTTAAAGTGATAATTGGACCTTTTTTGGTGATTTGAAATATGGATAGTTGTTTTAAATGAACGTGATTTTATTTAGGGATGTGTCTTTATATGATTAAGATTTATTTTTATAGAAAAATGTATTTTTTTTCTCTAATTTTTAATTTGATTTCGTTTAAGATTGTATGTGACAGGAAACATCTTTGAATGATTTTTTTAATGTCTTTTAAGCCAACCAAACAAGATAATGGAATGTAATGACTCATTCCATTCCCATAACGACTGAAGGAATGGAATAAGCAGTGTCATTGCATGAGTCATTACTTTCTATTATCATGTTTGACGCAACTCTATATATATTATTTAATCCTTATTAATAAAATTTTATTTTCAAAGAAAAAATACGAAACGTTGTTAAAATCCTAATAAGATTATGATAAATAAAATACCAAATTTTAGAAAAACCACAACATTTTGGAATTTATTTAGTTTAATGAGCAAAAGAATAGAGAACCACCAAAAGCAGTTATTGAACTTGAAAATTACGGTTTACCATTTTCTCGAACTGAAGAGGGAAAGATATAGGAACGTGCATTTGGGGGTCAAAGTCTTGACTTTGGAAAAGGTTTGACACCATCTTTCTCTCACTTATCCAATATAAATTATAAAATAAATAAAAATCTTATCTCAAATTCTTCATGTTATTTTATAGATGGACAAGTTTATCGTTGTGCTTGTGCTGTTGATAAAACCGGCCATGCTTTGTTGCATACATTATATGGTCAAGCAATGAAACATAACACATAATTCATTGTAAACTATTTTACCTTGGATATAATCATGGGTAGTGATGGTAAGTTAACTTTTTTCCTTAAATTAATATTGTTTATATTATGTCAAATAGTGATTTCATTAATGTTGTTTATGTAATTGATTTCTTCCAGGTAGCTGTCAAGGTTTTATTGCACTGAACATGGAGGATGGGACCCTACATAAATTCCGTTCTTCTTCAACAATCTTCGCAACTGGGGTTAGTATTTATTAATTTCGTCTCTAAAAAGGCAATCTACTTATTATTTGATCTTATTTTATTTTTAATTCTGTTCACAGGGTTATGGAAGAGCATATTTCTGAGCAACTTTTGCTCATACTGCTCATACTTGCACAGGTGATAGGAATGCAATGGTTTCACGTGCAGATCTTCCTCTTGAGGTATAAATTATAAATACTAATAAAGTTTAATTCTTCATTCTGATGGATTTTTATAAATATTTAATTATTTCAGGATATTGAGTTTGTACAATTTCATCCAACTAGTATATACGGTGTTGGATGCCTCATTATTGAAGGTTACTCATTTCTCATTAGTGCATATTTCATATTTCTTCTTCGTTTTAATAACAGATAAATTTAAAAGACTGTTATAAGTTATAACCTGGTTCATGTTAATATAGGGTCACGTGGTGAAGGGGGTATTTTAAGAAATAGTGAAGGTGAAAGATTTATGGAACGTTATGCCCTAACAGCAAACGATCTTGCATCAAGAGATGTTGTTTCAAGATCCATGACCATGGAAATCAAAGAAGGTCGTGGTGTAGGTACGTGTCTTGACAAATTAAATCTTTCATTTTTCTCAAAATTTAAACTTTGTTTTAGACTAATAAAAATTAAAACCTTGCTTCTTTTATATAGGACCAATGAAGGACCACATTTATCTTCATTTAAATCACCTACCACGAGAGGTTCTTAAGGAGAGACTTTCTGGTATCTCTGAAACTACTGCCATTTTTGCTGGTGTTGATGTTACAAAAAAAAGTTAGAGAAACTGATATACATAAACATCTTACAGTCTAATTGCTTTTATTAGGCTATCTTAGAGCATCCACAATGGTGGAGCTTTTTATAAGAGCTTTTTCAAAAAAATTTATAACATGTCATTGCCACATAATTATATTAAAAAGCTTATAAATCTTCCACTATAGTAAAAGCTTTTTCATTAAGCTTTTTCATAAATCTTGATACATTTAATTATTTTGTATAAATACAAATATCAATAAAATAATTATAAATATTAAAAAGCTTGAATGGTAGATCTTTTTAATAGCAAAGTTATATGAAAAAGCTTTGCTAACAAAAAGCTTCCACTATGGTTGTTAAAGTTTTTTTAATTAAAAAATCTCTAAAAAAAGCTTTGAAAAAGCAACATAGTAGATGCTTTTAGAGAGAGTCGGTAGGTACGGATATGACATTGACTGTAAGTTTATTAATTGAGGTTGTACTTATCTATTAGCAACAAAGACTTACTATTCTATGCTAAAAACTCTCTATGTACGGCTAACGATTACTTTGATCCACACCAAACACGTGTGGAGCACGAAAGAATTCCTATTTCCTTTAAATCACGATCATACAGATCATATGTCGCCTTGTTTAGTTGCATTACTTTTATTTTTTATTTATTAATTTGAAAATATAATATAATATAAAAATGTTAATTATTGTGAGAACCTAATTATAGTTTGAGGTATTGTTCATAATTAATCTAATAACTATAATCAATGTTATAAAAGTCCTTAGACGGTGTAAAGTCGACCGACTAGCAAGTACTCGGTCTATACAGGGAGTATTCAGATAGGGTAAATACGTATATATTATTTGATTGTTCATACTAAAAAATATTGATTATAGTCATAGGTGCATCAAATTTGATTTTAATTAAACAAAATTAAAATTAAACAACAAAGTGTTTGTTAAATAAGTAAATATATTATATCTTTTAAACTAATTACATAAAAACTATAATTATTTATTTTATAAAAAATTCAAAATTTTCAAGTTTGACCAATTCTTTTCGATTTCACCGAGTTTTTCCAAATTTTTCTGAGTTTTTCCGAGTTTGACCGATTCCAAGGTTCACTGAGTTGCACATATGTTGACCGATTCTGACCAAGCTTGAAGAGTCCGAGTATTTTGGCTGATTCTCACAAAAGCGACTCGGACAACACCCAATTCCGAGTACACAACCGAGTAGGGCGAGTTTACAACACTGACTATAATAAACTAGACGAATATTCACAGTTGCACATGAAGAAAATTATGTAATTATAAAAATATAAAATAGACAAATACATATTATTCTTATATAATTTTTAAAAAGTATATATAAACATGTGTAACACCCGGCTTTTATAACAAAACACCCCTGAAAATTTTTCATTTAAAACAACGGTTTTAATACATAAAACCATAACGAAAGGGGTATATTTTATTTAAAAACGGGTACAAGTGTATCAAGGAGAGTATAAAATACCGTAATCTCCTTTGAAGCCGGGCTGCTACTGACAGCATCTAAAAGTCCCACTTCTTTAGTCACGGACTCTATATTTTCCCTTATCAGGATCATGCTAACCTGCAGGGACATTTAACAAATAACGTGAGCTATAAAGCTCAGTGAGTAATCGTATCTGCAAATAACATGTATAAAACACATTCATATATCTGTCTGGATATCGAATCCAAACCCCTAGCCTTACTGGCTGACCACATATCTCTTAGGATTTCACATCCTAATTTGTAGCCTTACAGGCTGAATCATAATAACCTGCAATTATCAAGCCACGTCAGTTATTTGCATATATAATCATGTCTAACCATTTCTGTCCCATGTTTCTTAGTCACAATGGACTGCATCATATATCATGGCTATATAAGCCGCACCATGTGTCATAGCTATATAAGCCGCACCAAAACATTTTCAATATACACGTCATAGCCCAAAGGCCGCACCAGCTGGGCTCAATAACCTGGTATCATAGTCGAAAGACTGCACCATTTGAACTTAAAGTCAAATATCATAATCATTTATGGCTCACGAGTTTGCCCCGCTTTTGCCTAGACTCACGGCTCCGTTCTTGCCATTACAATGACTCACGGATTATCCGGTATTGCCTTTTCAAAGGTTGAGTCACAGCTCCGTTCTTGTCTATCATAGACTTACGGCTTATCTGGTATGGTCGCATTATTACTTTTTATTATCATTATTGACTCACAGCTCCGTTCTTGTCTTTCACAAACTCACAGCTTATCTGGTATTGTCGTATTAATGACTCACAGCTCCGTTCTTGTCTATCGCAGACTCACGGCTTATCTGGTATTGTCTTTTCAATGCATCTGTAAACTGTCAAGTTTCGTCCCCCAAATCTGTTTCAATCTGTAACAGTCCAATCAATACATATCATATATGATATAAGTGAGATTACTCACCTGGAGGCTTGCTACTACTAGCTTTTGTTAACCCTTGCCTTTCAAAGTATTCCACAAGATCTTGTCCCGTACCTATAATGTCATTCATTTTCACAATGATTATAGGTTAACAACTGTTTTAATTGACTCTAATGCACAAGAGTTCAATATTGTAACACTACAAACAATGTCTAGATGATAAACTTTCCATTTACCATCTTTTCACAAATTATACGTTTTACCGAGACACTCGTATTGTTCTACAGTGCCCCCGAGGAGTCGAAAACTCAATTTAGTATTTTTCCTAGACTTTTCAAACCATTAGGGACTTATGGTTTAAGTTTGAGGTAATTCGGACAAGCCAAATGAGAATTCACACATTTGAGGTCCCTGTCCGGAGGGCGCACTTCGCCTGGAACTGGGCGCACCGCGCCTTGTGCCTGGCAGGGTTCCAGATCAGTCGCGATTTTACACTGTAGCATGCAGTTTTGACATTTTAAGTCCTTAATCCAGTTCTTAATCATATGGGGTTTGTGAAGGGTTTCTATGCAATCAATGAACACAAAATAACCTAAGGTTCACATGCAACCCTAATATTGATCTATGTTTTATTCTATGAAGATTAGAACTTAGAACCTAAAGGATACAATTCAATTCTAAAGAAGAATTAAGAAAACCAACCTTTGATCTTATGATCCTTTTAAGCAGCAGCAAAAGTATCCTGCCTCAGATGAAAGTTACACCTAGGGGATGGAAGAATCAGTCCAGCAGAGTGAATCTAGAGAGAAGATGGCGTGAAGAATGAGGTGCCAGGAGGTTCCTTTTATAGCCTCCAAGGGTTACACCTGAAACCCTAAGGAGCCTCCAATTGGACAAGGCTTTTGACCACTTGGACCAGGCTTACCAAAACCCTAATTAGGGTTTCGCCAAACCCTTGGAGAAGCCTCCAAGGTGGCGCCACTTTTGGTCCCTGGTTTTCCTGGCCAGTTATTCAACTATTGAATAAATACCAAACCAGTCCCTGCACCTTTTAATTAATTAATTTAATCTCCAAATTAAATCCAATTAATTCTAGATTAAATCTCAATTAATTAATATAGTTTCTAATTAATATATTAGCACTTAAATATATTAATAAACCATATATATATTTTCTATTGATTTATTATACAATTAATAAATCAACTATTCTCTCTACTGAACTATCTTTCCTCCACCCATGAGGGCAACCCAAATGGACTTTGCTTTTAATCACAAGATAAAAGGTCAATTACAAGTCATGGCTTAGACACCTAATCCAACAGTCTCTCACTTGGATAAGTCTATGACTTTAATTGTCTGAACTCTGACCCAGTCAGTTATGTCCAAAGATAAGTGATCTGATGATCCTCCGTCCAACAGGATATTTTCAGACTCAAGACATGGACTAACATCAATCTTGGTCGACACTCTGTTCCTCGATTTTTGATTTACATATGACTTTAAAGACTACTAATTGAACACATCAATCAAGTCCCGGTTGGCCAACTCTTTCAGTCAACTTCTAAATCATCGAGAGGCCTACGAATATCTGTTTCCCATCGGGTCATGGGACGGATAAGTTTCGACTCATATGTCCATAACTTTTGCGGGTCCAAATACATACAACAATGCGTTTTATAGCATCGAGTTACTGGCGCGGTTTCGTATTGTTAATAAGTACTTGTATCACAAATAACAGATCATATCTCTCCACTTAAAGATCACCGTATATTATCGTCTTAACATTGCTCGTGATATAATCCATGAAGCAATCTGTTAAGCGCGGGTTTATCCAATACTCAAATTTCTATTTCTAAGTACTCATGAACGTTGCAGCAGTCTTACTGCAATGTCTAACTCTTTAGACAGTCTGCAACCTTTTCATGACAGTCTTAATTCATACTTACTTCCTAACAGTATGATCGACTGTGGAGTTTTAAATAATCCAATTATTAAGGAAGTTAAACATGCAAATATAGAAACACAGAAATAAACAATTGACAAAGGCAGTAACAATACTCATTTATAAATCTCTATTATAAAATCACCGAGTCAATTACATTTATACTGTTACAAGTTTCTAATCTATCTAATTACTAAAACTAACATCATCCTTCAATCCAATGCTCTGAGCATGCTGATTGTGCTTGATCCTGTTCAGAGCCTTAGTCAAAGGATCTGCAGGATTGTCCTCGGATGATACTCGCTTAACCAGTATGTGCCCTTCTTCTATCTGATGTCGAATGTAGTGGTACTTTCTTTCGATATGCCTGGACTTTCCATGGTCTCGCGGTTCCTTTGCCAAGGCGACTGCTCCTTCATTATCGCAGAAAAGTTCCACCGGCTCCTGAATGCTCGGGACAACTCCAAGATCCCCGATGAAATTCTTTAGCCAAGCCTCCTCCTTAGACGCTTCACTCGCTGCGATGTACTCTGATTCGCACGTTGAATCAGCCACCGTTTCCTGCTTGGAACTTTTCCAAGTGACCGCTCCACCGTTCAAAAGAAAAACGCAGCCCGACTGGGACCGTCCACTGTCCCTATCTGTCTGGAAACTGGCGTCTATATATCCACTCACTTTTAACTCATCACTGCCACCAAGGACTAATACCATATTCTTTGTCCTTCGCAGATACTTGAGTATGTTCTTGACTGCAATCCAATGTGCTTTTCCAGGATTACCCTGGTACTGACTAACCAAGCTTAGTGCATAGGATACGTCGGGACGAGTACATGTCATAGCATACATGATCGACCCTACAGCCGAAGCATAAGGTACTCGACTCATTTCAGCTATTTCCTGATCGGTACTCGGACTTTGAGTCTTACTCAATTTTACACCACTTAGGATTGGTAGCTCTCCCCTTTTGGAACTTTCCATGTTAAACCTTTTTAACACCTTTTCCAAATATGTACACTGGCTTAGGCCTATCAATTTTCTCTTTCTATCTCTGAGTATTCTTATCCCGAGAATATAAGCAGCTTCCCCTAGGTCCTTCATGGCGAAACACTTCCCGAGCCAAGCCTTAACATTCTGCAAGGTCGGAATGTAGTTTCCCATGAGCAGTATGTCATCAACATACAGCACCAGGAAAGTGACTATACTCCCACTAGCCTTGACATATACACAGGACTCATCTTCACTCCTAGAGAAGCCAAACTCTTTGACTTTTTCATGGAAGCAAAGATTCCAACTGCGAGATGCTTGCTTCAACCCGTAGATTGATCTTTCAAGCTTACATACTTTATCAGGGTGCTTAGTGTCTACAAAACCTTCTGGCTGACTCATGTAAACATCTTCAGTCAGTTTCCCGCTAAGGAAAGCGGTTTTGACATCCATCTGCCAGATTTCATAATCATGAAACGCAGCTATGGCAAGCATTATCCTGATTGACTTAATCTTGGCTACTGGTGAGAAGGTTTCATCATAGTTAACCCTCGGGGTTTGAGTGAATCCCTTCGCAACCAGCCGAGCTTTATAAGTATGCACTTTTCCGTCCATGTCGGTCTTCTTTTTGAAGATCCACTTGCATCCGACTGTCTTTCGACCCGGTACATTGTCAACCAAGTTCCAAACTTAATTGTCATACATGGACTTTATCTCGCTGTCCATTGCCTCTTTCCATTTTTGCAGACTCGGGGCCTGCCACTGCTTCACGGTAGCTAGCTGGCTCATCCAAATTAGTCAATGTACGATCACTGACTAACGTGTCTCCGTCCAAAGTAATATGGAAACCATAGAACTCGGGCGGTATGCTAACTCTACCTGAACGTCTTAGGGGCAACGAAATGTCAGTGGGTCCAACAGGAACTCCTTCCTCGTGTTGGTTGCTAGTTTCTTCTAAGGTTGTTTCATCGGGCGTCTCCTGAATTTCTTCGAGATCGAACGTACTCCCACTGTCCTCTTTGGATATGAGTTCTCTCTCTCGAAAGAACCCTCGTCTTGCTACAAAGACCACGTCCTCGCTCGGTCTGTAGAACAAGTATCCAAAAGACTGTTTCGGGTATCCGATGAAGTAACACCTCTCACTTCTTTCTGAGAGCTTATCTGAAGTATCTCGTCTCACGAATGCTTCACAGCCCCAGACTTTGATGTGTGCCAACGAGGGAACTTTCCCCGTCCACATATCGTGCGGTGTTTTCGCAACCTTCTTGGTTGGGACAAGATTTAGTATATGGGCGGCAGTCTCTAAGGCATACCCCCAGAAATGGATTGGAAGTGAGGCTCGACTCATCATGGAACGAACCATGTCCAACAAGGTTCGGTTTCGTCTCTCTGCAACACCATTTAGCTGAGGTGTTCTTGGAGGCGACAACTGTGAAACAATTCCACATTCCTTGAGGTAATCGAGAAACTCGATACTAAGATACTCACCGCCTCTGTCGGATCTAAGCATCTTTATCTTTCTGCCCAATTGATTTTCCGCTTCATTCTTAAACTCTTTGAACTTTTCAAAGGTATCCGACTTATTCTTGATTAAGTAGACATATCCATATCTACTAAAATCATCGGTAAAGGTCACATAGAACCGCGTGCCATCTCTAGTGGTTGTTCTGAAGGGACCACACACATCAGTGTGTATGATATCCAACAGACCTTCACCTCTTTCAAAGGAACATTTGAATGGTGATTTTGTCATCTTGCCAAGTAAGCAAGATTCGCATACATCATCTGACCCGAGGTCGAATGATTCCAACACTCCATCCTTTTGGAGTTGGGCGATGCGTTTCTTGTTTATATGGCCAAGGCGACAATGCCACAGACATGCCTTTTCTACACCGCTTGAAGCATCAATAGTCAACACATTTTTACCATAATTATCAACACACATAATAGATTCATAAACACCATCACAAGGCATAGCATTAAATATAAAAACATCTTTTTTGAAAACTGAAATTGAACCATTCAATTTATTAAACTCATAGTGAAAGCCTTGTCTAAATAGTGCATGAAAAGAAATTATGTTCTTAGCCATATCTGGCGCATAGCAACAATTATGTAAATCTAATCTAACTCCACTGCTCAGCATCAGTCCATAAATACCAATCTTGGTAACAGGTGACGTTCGCCTATTGCCCATGACCAGGTTCAGTCTGCCATGCTCCAGTTCCCTACTTTCCTCTAGGCCCTGCAAATCAGAACAGATGTGAAAACCACATCCTGTATCAAGGACCCATGAACGGGAAAAAGATGAGTTATTAGATATGGAATACGTACCTGCCTGTGACGGCTTCACTTTACCGTCCTTGACATCCTGCAGATACGTTGGGCAGCTCCTCTTCCAATGACCCTTCTGCTTGCAGTAAAAGCAGTCGGCCTCTTTGGGGTTCCGAACATGTGGAATTCCGGAAGACTTACCTTTCGGGGCACCGCTAGATGACCCGACGTGAGTCTTTTCCCTCCAGTTCTGCTTAGGAGGGCCTTTCCGTTTCTTTCCCTTTCCGGAGCCAATAGCCAGGACAGGCGGGTTGACAGGGAGCACAGCTTTTCCCTTCATCCCGTCCTCAGCCGTACGCAGCATGCGGTGTAACTCAGCTAGGTTTGCCTGGTTGTTGTTCAAATGATACACCAGTGTGAACTGGTCATAAGAACTGGGTAAGGAGTTCAGCACTATGTCAACTTCTAAGTCCTCATGAACCGGCATTTCCAGCTTTCTAAGTCTTTCCACGTAACCATGCATCCTCTGCACATGTGCACAGATGGACTCGCCCTCTTTGGGCTTGCTGTTAGTGAAAGCTTTTACAACCTCACGCCTCTCGATGCGCTCTTGCTTGCAGAACCTTTCCGCGAGCTCTTTGTGCATCTCGTAAGGCCAATAGTCCTCATAGATACGCTGCAGTTCAGGGTTCATAGTAGCGATCATGATGCAGGCCACTTTGGTCGCATCATCAGAGTGTTTAGTGTACGCAGCGATTTCCTCAGGAGTAGCGGTTTCAGTGTCCACATCAATAAGCTCGGTTTCTAGAACATACTCTTTATGTTCAATCCTTAGAGCCATTTTGATGTTGCGGATCCAGTCATTGTAGTTGGTGCCGTCCAACGTCACCTTTGAGCATAATGACAGAATCGAGGTGACATTACCGGGATTTGAGTAGGGAACGGATTGGTCAGAAGACATCTGAACAAGAAGAAGGTAGTTTTAATTAGATAGAGTAATAATCATAATCCTCGTATTCACCCATGAATAAACACGAGGCTAGGATCCTACAATAACAATCTACAATACCGAGAAGGGATGCCGTAATCAGTATTGCAAATTTTACAAGGTAGGCGAATGACGATTCAGCCAATTCCACCGCGGAAACATAATCATATTATAATGGAATTCCTAGTTTCTTTGAGATTTACCGAACTGTTCGATAGCATGTTTTAATCTCGGGAGTGCCCCGCTGTTTGTGACTGGGATACCGAGGATCACAAACCGGGTGTGAATAACCATGCAAATTGCTTGGTACTCTTGAAGTCAATTGTCATCTCTAATTAACGTGCCGGTAAACCACACACGCTCCGTTAATAATGACAAAATCAAGAAACCCATTGCGACTCTTTGTGGACCCCAGTTGGTGTGCCGGTAAACCACACACGCTCCACCAACGTTCCACAAAGTGCAATGTGCAATTTCATGGATTAGCCCCAATTCACATTTTTATCCTAAAGTAACTAGATTGGGATTTGTTTTAGGGTTCTAGTACTTTCAATTATAGCATTATATTTTTAAGAGGCTTAGCGGTTCTATCATACCCGTTCGCTAACGACACTCGACTGACCAGGAGAGCGGTGGGTAAGAGTAGATACCCATTAGACTAACATTTTATAGTCAGTCGCCTTATACCCTCTTTATAGGACAGTTTTGTGAATGAGGCTTACTAGCGGTAGACTAACCAATTTTCTTATATGTATTAAATTAACTTTTAATCATAAATACATATAAGATATATTTTAATCTTATTAAAATATTTTAGAATTAATTTAATCTTAATTTTCGCAAATTATTACTAATTTTTTAAAAATTTTAATTAATTCTTTAATCCGATTTAATTGGTCTTTTAATTAATCAATTAATTAAACTAATTAAATCTAGGTTACAGATTACCAAATTAATCAAATTAATTTATCTGTATAACCCCTATGAATCTCGAAAATTACAAGCCAAGAAATTAGGGTTCAACTTATTTTAGTTGATTTAGTTACCTAAAATAACAACACACAATTAAGGCAAGCAAATCAGGCAATCTAGGGGACCATTTAGGGCATGGCGGCTAGGGTTAGGAAACCCTAGCCAAGCCGTCGACTTTCAAGGCCACCAAGGGTGGATTTTCGCAAAAAACACCAAGGCCAAGATCATAGCAAGCAGTTCATAATCAAATCACAAGAAAACAAGCTAGCTCTGATACCACTGAAGTGTTTCTATGCAATCAATGAACACAAATTAACCTAAGGTTCACATGCAACCCTAATATTGATCTATGTTTTCTTCTATGAATATTAGAACTTAGAACCTAAAGGATACAATTCAATTCTAAAGAAGAATTAAGAAAACCAACCTTTGATCTTATGATCCTTTTAAGCAGCAACAAAAGTATCCTGCCTCAGATGAAAGTCACACCCAGGGGATGGAAGAATCAGTCCAGCAGAGTGAATCTAGAGAGAAGATGGCGTGAAGAATGAGATGCCAGGAGGTTCCTTTTATAGCCTCCAAGGGTTACACCTGAAACCCTAAGGAGCCTCCAATTGGACAAGGCTTTTGACCACTTGGACCAGGCTTACCAAAACCCTAATTAGGGTTTCGCCAAACCCTTGGAGAAGCCTCCAAGGTGGCGCCACTTTTAGTCCCTGGTTTTCCTGGCCAGTTATTCAACTATTGAATAAATACCAAACCAGTCCCTGCACCTTTTAAT
The DNA here is from genome assembly GCA_023525715.1 of Cichorium intybus. NCBI lineage: Eukaryota > Viridiplantae > Streptophyta > Magnoliopsida > Asterales > Asteraceae > Cichorium > Cichorium intybus. The sequence continues at coordinate 113,223,305 of CM042009.1, read as the reverse complement.
TAATTAATTTAATCTCCAAATTAAATCCAATTAATTCTAGATTAAATCTCAATTAATTAATATAGTTTCTAATTAATATATTAGCACTTAAATATATTAATAAACCATATATATATTTTCTATTGATTTATTATACAATTAATAAATCAACTATTCTCTCTACTGAACTATCTTTCCTCCACCCATGAGGGCAACCCAAATGGACTTTGCTTTTAATCACAAGATAAAAGGTCAATTACAAGTCATGGCTTAGACACCTAATCCAACAGTTTGTTCCTTGACTAAAACCCTCCATTAATACAAGGTTTTAATCCATTAAAATCAATTCAATCAATCAATCAAATGCAGGAATTAGGGTTCTTGATCAAAATCTCAATTCATCAAGAATAGCAACCTACTTCCATATTTTTGAATTAAGTCTTTTTAGCATGACTTACTGGAAGTATTAAGCTATTTTAAACCACATAATCATAACTGAAATTACAGATTTGGGTTTCTATAAAACCCCTCAAGAACACTTTCAAGAACTTGGTTAAAATTCAAATACTAACCTTGTTTAACTTAGGAATCACCAATTCCAAGCTATGATTCCGATTTCCTGCTTCAAGCTTCAAAGATCTTCCAGAATTTGCTCTCAAAAACCATTCCCGTAGCCTCTAAATGTTCAGCCACACATAGGAGAGTCAACTCTCCTATTTATACTTCCAAACTTTACAAATTTAGTCCTTAAGTTCATTTTCTTGAACTTTTGGCACTTTTATCACATTTTATCACAATAAAACTGTATTTTCTTATACGTTTTCCACAAGCAACAATATTTTTACATAATTGGTCCTTCACTTGGTCAAATGACCAAATTACCCTTTTATGGTAAAATGACAAATTTACCCTTTTCTAGTATTAACTTTCTAATACTTAGAACACCATATTAAATCATAAATACTCTATGATTAACATATTAATACTTGTCAAAAGTATCGTGGTGTTACAAATTCTCCCGTCATTCAAAAGATTTCGTCCCCGAAATCATACAAACAAGCGAGGGTAATTCTATCTTGTTACAATTTCGGTTTCCCATACTATATGGAAACATTTAGGGTGTTGCCAAAGCACTTTTACCACACTAGTCTTCTTATTTCGTGGTTATATCACTGTTCATCTAACATTCCTCCGGTTGTCTCGTGTACCTTAACTACTTATCTACCCTCATTTCAACATGAGGTATTCGTTGAAATTTATCAATCCATGTTCTCAGGACTATGAGACCCATAGAAAACATTATAAATATTTTGATGTTCATCAAGAACCTTCGATCAGTACACCACAATTCTTACTCTTTGGATCATATAGAAAGGTCTCATAAACGAGGTCTTGACTTTCTTTTCGTCCCAAGCAGATTTTTAGTCTTTCCAAAGGTTTACTTTGAATACCACCATATTTCTTTACTTGAAATTTCAACGGTTTTTACTTAGTGATCCGCATACTGGTTTTGCTAATTCTTAGCCATTTTCAAATTTCTCGTATTTGCTAGTTTTCTCTTCTAATGTTTTCTTCTGTTTAAAATACAATCTCGGGTCCAGCCAACGGCTTCTCCCCAACTTCTGTCTAGCAAATCGGAGTATGACACGGTACTCCATACGACGTTTCATACGAGTCATCAGAAAACTGGTATGAAAACTATTATTATCTATAGATTCCACCCGAAATGGACAATCTTCTTGTCTTCCGCCAAGGTCTAATATGCAAGTTCTAAGCATATCTTCTAATATTTGCATTATTATCTCACCTTGTCCATCAGTCTGCTAATAATATACGGTACTTATTAGTACTTCCAAACCAAATTTTTCTTGGAAACTTTGCCAAAATCGACGAATAATTTAATTATCTCGACCCGATACAATCGGCACCGGTACTCACGTCGACAAATGACTTTGTCTATATAACTTTTCACTACTTTTCGATCTTAATTTCTTCCTTAGTCAGTATAACTTTGCACTGGTTTCACCAACCGGTCTATTATTACTCATATAGTATCATACCCACACGGTACTTGCGGAGACTCTATTATAAAGTCTATAATAATATCGTCCCATTTCTTCTTTGGGACCGACAACGGCTAGATTTCTATGTATGCTTCTAATGGTTTGGCTTTACTTTCACACAAGTCAAACACTTTTCACATGTCTTTCAATGTCTTCCTTTAGTCCCGGCCTCCAATATATAGGTTTCATCGTCCTATACCGTTTTTCACTGGCTCAGATTTATTGCATATCTACTACAATATGCATCTTTTCAAAAAAAAATGTCGTATTTCACTTTGCGTTGGCATCCACATACACAACCACCAAGGGTTTTAAATCGCTGTGATTTTCCAACTAGCTTCTTTCAATAGTCAATCATTCATTCATTTTTCTCGTTTTTAGACTTGCACACTTCTTTCTGTGCTACCCGAATTAACTCAGGTAATCAATTCGCCACACTCATACATGTGGATGTATCTTTCAAAAGATACTCTTTTCAATTCAAGGCATCTATAGCCACATTCGTCTTTCCGAGATGGTACAAGATTTCATTTCCGAAATCTTTAAGTAACCCATCTATCTTTGCTATTTCATATTTAGCTTCTTTTTTGATCAATTAAGTATTTCAAACTTTTATGATCCGTATAAACAGTAAGCTTTACACCACATAAGTAGTGTCTTCAAAGCTTCAATGTCAAAATCATAATTGCTACTGCAATGTCCTGCACCTACAGTCAAATCTGGATGCATTCCCATAATCCAATTTATCTTCTCCGCTTAGCGAGAATGCTAACACCGGAGCTTCACACAAGGTTTATTTCAACCTTTGAAAAGATACTTGTGGTCTTTCTACCCACTCAGACTTTTCACTTTTCTTGGTCAACCTTAGTCAACAAGACAACAATCAAGGAGCAGTTTTCTACAACTCTCCTATAATAACCTGCCAATCCAAGGAACTACAAATTTTAGTCAGATTCCTCAGGCGGTTCCGTTTTATCACAGCATCATTTCCACTGGATCTACTTTAACATCTTTGGCACTGTTAACATGCCCAAAGAGTTGAAACTTCTTTTAGCTAAATTTCATACTTGGAAAACTTCGCATATTACTTTTCTCTACGAAGTAACTCCAATATTTAGCACGACTGTACATCATATTCGTTCTGATTTTGAGAATATCAGATTCTCGGTAGTCAATGTACATACACATCAACTTGTCTTTCTTCTTTTCAAGCAAGATAGGGCTCCACACGATGACACATTCGGCCATATGAGACCCCGATTCAAAACAATTTCTTCTAATTGTTTTCCCACTCTGCCATCTCTGCAGATGTTAATAAGTTTAGAGCCTAAATAACAGAAAGGGCTCCCAAAACCGGTTTAATCATAAACTCTTCTCATCAATCTGCCGATAATTCTGGAAGTTCTTTGGAAGAAACATCCAAGAATTCGTTTATAGTTTTACACTTCTGTCACCGCTTTATTTAGCTTGGCCAATACTATAGTTGCCAACTAAAACATCCTTCCTTTACTAACTCTTTTCCGAGTTTAAGCAAAGTGAAGTAACCGGTATTCTCGACAACGATTATTTACCGTGGATTTTCATCCGTTTCATTTCTGATTTTTGAACCATAATGTTCATTTTTCTACAATTCATGTTAGCACCATTCATTGCTAACCAATTCATACGCACATTTTCTTCCAACTCATTGGTAGTCATCAGCTTCAGATTTATAGGGAAAAATGGTCCCGTAAATCCTAGACAGACTACCTTCCAGGTGTTCAATAATCTTGAACATATTGGCCATCTACTATAGCTACTTCCAAAATTTCATCCATAATCGTTGATGAAATATTCAGACAAAACATCAAAGTCACCGATCCAAAGCATAGCTTCATGGATCAAATATAACATATACGGGGATTATATTCAAGACAATGATATCTGAGACCATATTAATCTACTCACAAGCTTCTTCCACAGTCTGCTGGAACGCTCATGGTACCACTGGTCCTTCTCGACCATTCACTTCTTCTTTCTATTTTCCCTGTTCTTTTCTGGGTTTATCACCCGTTACTCCACATTTAGCATGTGAACATTTCATAGGAAAGTGTTCTATAGCTCCGCGCTAGACACACTTTCGATCCATCCAACAAGCTCAAGCAATATGCTCTTATTTTCTGCAATTTTAGCATTTCAACGGTAGAGTCTCAACTCTACAATTTTCTGAGTGCTTTTCCTGCACTTCTTACACTGCATCACTTCTTTGTTTTGGTCCCTTCCCTTTAAGGTTGGACCTAATTCGTGGTAACTTCTCCTAAAGCGTCCACTAACATTTTTCTGCTTTTCTTGTAGTCTCAGCTACTTTTCTTTCACCTTGAATATCAGGCAGGGTGAGCACCCAATTTCTTTTTCTGACCACAGCAGCTACTATTGCTTGTCATGTGGATTTTCTGCTACTCGTCTCTTTACCCCTCGTTCAATAGAGCCTTGAGAAAGGGCTGGTCCGCCTCTTAAAGCTCCACGCCCTAAATTCCTCCCAAGAAGATTCTCTGCTCATACTTCTTATAAGTCAGAAGTCAGCAACAGTTAGGTTATATATGTATAATAACAACTATATACACCTAACTATACATCATGTCTACTATCTTTCAAGGTTTAAGTCCAGGAATCTACTCTATAGACACCTAGTTCACTTAAACCACGACTCTGATACCAACTTGTAACACCCGGCTTTTATAACAAAACACCCCTGAAAATTTTTCATTTAAAACAACGATTTTAA